>LPNX010155005.1:182818-225568 GCA_001517045.1 Pseudotsuga menziesii
CCTTCAAATCTCCAGCAATCAAAGCTTGATCTTTGGATGGTTTGATGGTTCCCATCATCACCAGCTTGTCTTGTTCTTGTGTGAGAGATTCCATGAAATATGCAAGGCTAGGCATCTTCCAGGTTCGAGCTGTGAGTTTTGTGGCATAGAAGGTCGAAACAAAGACTGAGTAGTCAGGTCCTAGCTTTGAGAGGATGGCCAATACGAGCTGATCATATTTCTTTTCGATACCACACTGCTTCAGCTGCAAAACTAGTGCTTTGAACTTGGAGAAATATAGCTGCAGGGATTCAAAGCTACTGGGACTCAGAGAAATCAGCTCATTTTTTATCTGATGTCCCCTCATCTCATCTGTCTTTCCAAAAAGATCAGAAATATTCTCTCATATTTGATCCGGTGAAGTTAATCCATCGAGATGGAAAAGGAGGTCTCGGGAAATACTAAGACATAGGAGGCCATAAGCCTCATCTCTCCGATTGTGCCATTTGATCTTCTCTGCAGCTGCATTGGGCTCTGCTTCTATTGCCATAGTCACCATGTAGAGGCCTTTTGCTCTCAACAGTATCTCCATCTCTGCTTTCCATTCAAAGAAATTGAAAGGAGTCAAGATAGTTTTCTGTGATTGATCCATAGCTCTAGAAAATCTGTCCCGGCTGTCAGTAGAAGGCTCCCAGTCTTGATGTCGAACCTGCAAAACAATTTTTGAAGGAGAGTAACAACCTATAATGGCTCTAATACCATGTAGAAATTCAGGCCAGCAATAGATTAATTTTACCCACAACAATTATCAATTGATCATGCAAAATTGCTAACAATGGAGACTGAATATGGAGCTGTAACACAAAATTATATTAACTGAGTGTACAATAGCCAACCCTGTAATAACATAGGTTTCTGAATATATAGAATACATCAAGAAATCAAATGCATAAGGAGGAATCCAAAACTAGCATAAAGCAGGCTTACCCAAAATAGGCAAATCCCCCATAGGTGTAAAAAGCTGATCCCAAATCTGTCATGAGGCTCATGAATTGGAAAGGGTGCATGGGCAAGCTAATGAGTGGTGGAATGGTAGCTCATACATGCTTTTGCATGGAGGAAAGAGTGGAGGATGAAAGGGGCAAAAAACAAGTTCACCTCACTTAGTCTTGCTTTCCTATGTGCCTTAAAACACTGAAAAAGCAGTCAATAAAGAAGAAAAAGAAAAAGGGCACCTAGGAGGCCAAGAATAAAGCAAATTTGATTCCTAAGGCTTTCCCAAGTGCTACATGAGTCAAATATGGCAAGTTTGACCTCTATGGATAGGCAATTAGCAACTTGCACATGGTGGGACTCACGAACTAGGCAAATAAGACAAAAATAAATGAATTAATGTCTAAGTGTGTAATACTATGGGTTTGATTATTCTAACAGCTTCCTCCTCATGGTATCTCCTCTGCAATAGCTCCACAAAGGCGTTGTGATCCGGGAAAGCCTCAGGCCTCTGCTCGGCCTCTATCTGGCACCGGTTGTAGGTAATGAGAAGCCTTCTGAAAAACTCGGTGCATGCTCCTTTTGTCTTCTTAACTAATTTTTTGAAATCCTCCATGGTATTTATAGAAAATTCCAGCAAGTCATACTCCCGCTTGAGGGCCTGTGTATCCTTTGATGGTAGTTCTGCTAGAGTTTCTTCCTTGTTTTCCAACCTTGCCATTCTTACAGTCAGGACTTCAAGGACGTCCTGAGATCGATCTACAAAGTAAGAGGAGGTCTCCAGGATTTTCTCCAATCTGCTATCTACCTGCAGCACCTTGCACCTTTCTCCTTCTATAGCATTCTGTAGCTGCAGCATCTTAGCCTTCTAGGCCAAGATATGCTCTTTGAATGGTTGGAGGTTAACCTGCTGCTCCCTTGCTTCCTCCAGAGCAGTTGTCAGAGAAGAAATCTGCTCTTGATTTTTCTTTTTCTGTTCTTGGGAGTGCATCTCACTGGCCTGCAAGATAATCTTTTGCTGCTCTTCTAGCTCTTCTACCTTTTTCTGCAGCTGTTCCTTCTCCATCTTCAGCTCTTGATATTCATTCTACACTTTTTCCAAGCATTCTTGCGCAGTTTCACTAGCTTGTTTCTCTACCTGGAGGAGCTGCAACTCAGCCTTAGAAGACTTCATTTCCATCTGCATGTCTTCATACTTCCGCTTCATCCTATTTCCTTCCTCTCTCTCTTTCCTCAAGGTGTCTTTCAATTGAGCAGAGGATTTCTTAGATAAGTCCAAGTCTGTCATGATCCTACCCACATTATCCTCCGAAGCTTGAATCAGTGATGCTCCGGCTCTAATAGTGAATCTTGGATCTTGGTCTGTTCCCAACATAACAAGCGTATCTGATATCATTTTTCCTGGCAGATCTCCCATTTCGATTTTCCTTTCTGTTCTCTTCACTATCCTCTTTGTTTCCCTGTCGTAGAAAATAGTATTGAAATCAGGGATTTCTTCTCCTTTTTTCTGCACAAAAGGGACCAGCTTGAGAGTGGGGACCATGGGTGTGCTGGTAGTAGGTACTTGTGGGTTCTGAACCTCAGGGTTCTCCACATCCTGGGTCTGCCCTACAGCTATTTCAGAAGCTGACTGCTCTGTCTGTGTCAGCTTTAGCCTTTCAGCTTCTTGCTTTTGGAGCTCCTCATCCAGCTTCCTTTTCTTTTCTTCTTCTTCTTTCTTAGCTGCTTCTTCTGCATTCTCAGCTACTTCCTGAGCAGCCTTTATTTTCTCTTCTTCTTTTGTGTGTAGCCACTCTGCAGCTTCTTGTTCCAACCTCTGGGCTTCCTCATTTCTTCTATTTGCTTCCTCCTCAACCTTTGCTTGTTCATCTCCCTTCCCACCTTTGGTGGTGATCTTCTTCTTGAACCTTCCTCTCAAGGCTGTCATGTTTACTGCATTTCGGAAGATGGATTCTTCTCCATCCCAATGGTGGGCATACTCAAAATGCACATTGTTTGCTTTGCAATGTTCAGCTACTTTACCGTGAGTATCATTTCTACGGAAGGGCATCTCTCCAAAATGGAACTTTTAAATCTCTTCTACAAATTCATCAGCCTTTTTCACTCTGGTAAAATTGTAGCTTCGTAACCTAAAAGGAAAAGGAGGGTAGGCAGTCTTCTTATGCTCAAACAGGAAGCTGCCTATGCCATCCAGGAACACTTGTCTGACTGCCTCCTTGTGAATAATGTAATCAGTTGCGTATTTGGGCAGCAGGGAAGGTTCTCTCGAACCTCCAAACATCCTGAAGTACAGGCCATTTTCAGTCAAATAGTAGTCTGCATACTCCTCTATTACTTGCAGTGCCTCCTCTGACATACAATCACACTTCAGGAAAATGAGTATGTATAAGGGCATGATAAAGTGTTCACATACTTCTCAATATGGCTGTGATATTTGTGTGCCCACAGCGGTTTATAGGCAGCATAGACATGCATTCTTTCTCTATCCCAGATGCACCTGAGTCCGGGGAAAGGCTGATTACACAATATGCAATCAATGAGTATGGAACTCATATAGAATTCAGACCTCTTTTGGGCCACTCCTCCCAAAGCTGAGGCCAAGCAAGCTGAAAGACTATTTGATACAAGGCTAGCCCAGTTGAAAATTGTCCCATAGGTTGCAACATGAAAAATGATGGGTGTCCACTCTAACTTAAAGAACCTGCCATGTGCTCTACCAAAAATCATGTTCAGCATTAAAGCTATGAACCTATAGGGGGCCCTTAAGCTTGCTGTATCGTAATCACCCGTCGGTCTGTATCTGTAATGTTTTCCCTACAACAGGATCTTTTTAAGAGTCTCTACCAGGTCCATTCTAATGTTGTTCAGCCAATCATCAAATAAGAATACTTGGGCTTCTAGTAGGTGGTAAGCCAATGCTACATATCCAGGGATATATGCAGCATAGCCCTGTCTTTCAACATTTTCTAGAATCATTGTTGTGACATCTTCCCGGGGTAGAATCCAACTGATTACTTCAGAGCACGGGAACAACTCTGGTCTAGTGGCGATCTTCATCAGCGAAGATCTTTCTATGTTGGCATATATGGATTCTTCTTCTAAGCCTATGTTAGGAACCTCTCTGTGTGTGATCAGTCTATATATTTCCCCCCACTGGTATTCAAGTTCAACACCAGAAATACACTTAGTGTCCTCATATATATATTCAGTTTTGGTAACAGTTTCTACTTCAGGTTCTTCCTCGACCACTGGGGCCTTCTTATTTTGCCTCTTTGACATTGTGGATTCGAAATCTTCCTACCACACACAACATTGTAAACATTAAGCCATTTTGGCTGAGTGACAAACTTATATACATCAGTGTGCAGTGTGTCATTTCTTCTATGTTTAACATGATATCAATGAGTCAATGAAGCAAATATATGCATGTATATAAGTAGAAATGGCCTAACTAACAGAACCATTGAAACACAATGTGCAGTGCTCAGTGACTTAGTCTATGTCCAGCATGATGGAAAAAAGTTATATGCAGTAAAAATAGGAAAGCTACCACTGCTTTTCAATACCAAACAATTCTAACAATATAATCTAGCAGGAATGAAATCTATATAAAATGAAGAAGACTCGTACTGTCCGCGGAAAAAAAAAACATTTACATTAACACAACTACAACCTCCGTTCTCTGCGGGTGCCATTATCATTTCGTTGCGCGGGACAGACAGGGGAAAAACTACGCAAGCCTTTAACAGTGTTCCAACCAAACCATGCCCACGCACTTATGGTCAACAAAATAAACGCAGCGGCGTATCCACTTCCCCCGGCTTGGCCTCAAAACGACTGCGCGCGGAACGTCCCAGCAAAATGCCATTGGTTTCTAAAGGGTAAGGGCTATGAGAAAGGAGGGTGATAAATCCACAAAACACAGGAAGGCCAAGAAAAACCTCCCCCATCAAACATCGCTGCACAGGGAAGGTTGGTGCAGACGGTGTAACGGCCGTCTACACCAAACCCCCATTCGCTAAACGCAGGGTCACACACCAAGGCCGCGAAAAATACTACTCAATGAGTCAAAACGCCCCCGCCCCGGACAGTTAAGATACAAAATCCCCAACTATATAGGCGTAAAGATAACGGCCGTAGAACAGTCCTAACCGTGGGGAAAAACACAACCAAACGCTTAAACGGAATAGGGAAAGGCACACATGAGCCTACCTGGCACTGCGCAATTGGCGATGTGGAGGTTTGTCAAGCTTTGCGGTGGCGACACCTGGACTGTGTGTACCGAAAACGAGGGACCGAGCGAGCGTGACAACATGTGATAACGACAGACAGAGCAGCAACAGTCGAAAAGGATAATACAATATATCCCGACCCCATATATGTAGTCCACCACAAAAAGATCGGACGGCAGAGAGAAAAGAATCAGAAAGCGGACAGCTTTGGATCAGAGGTTGAAAACAAACTTCTTTCTGCAATGACGGACAGCCAAAGCGCTAAGCCATCCATGGAGACATATATGGCGGGACCTCGGAAGACTAATCATCGGTCCAATAGTGGAACAGGAGCCGCAACGGTGGAGATGCGAAGGGTAAATCGATCCACATCGGCATGGTTATTGCTTCTTTCATTTGCAATGGCGGAACCGTAAAGCATCCCGTCGTCCGCAACGTCGGGGCTTGAATCGGAAACGACAACACTAAAGGTTCGGAAAGGTTAGTCTTTTGGCAGCCGCAACATAAGAGTAACAAAGAGTGCAGTCTTCTGTAATGGCGAGATTTAAACGACTTAGACAATCGGAAAACATAAAGTTCTCCGCAACTGCAACGATAGAAGCCTATGTCTTACGGGATCGGCGAGACTAATAAAGCGGGGGTCCGAAACGTTAAAACAATGATCGGAGGAGGAAGCCATTTTCCTTCCGCAACGACGGAGAAAGAGATGATAAAAATTTCTGATGTAGAACTCAAAAACAACCGATGTGAAAACAAACAAATTGAAAAGGAAGTCGGAGCCAATACTACTTGTCCATCCGCAACGGCGGGAGGAAAAGCAAATACCTTCCGATTTAGCCATGATGAAAACGTAAAGGCAAATGATGAATTTTGATCAATCATTCCAAGCATTAGAAAAAATCTGAAACAGGGGGTAGAAAACAATCTGAGAAATCATTATCAGACCAACCCCAAGAAGAAAATCGAACTAATCCAAGTAAAGGAGGGTCCTAATTTTTTTTGGAATTTTGGTAAATTGTTGCAGCTGCAACACATTAAGATAAAATGGAGAATTTTACAACCAATTAAGCCTTAGTGTTGACATACATCTCCATCAAACCAACACTTCATCCCCATAAGCTCCAACTTTGCTCTCTATGCTCTCCAATGGCTTGGGCCAAGTGGTCATTCCAACATCATAACAATACCTCTATAGTTCTCCCCTCAACCATGGACATGAGCTTGTATTTATAAGGCTCAATGGATAGGAATGGTTGAGAGATTTGTGGATGAGGTGGCCTCTAAGATCCTATGATGGGGGATCTCGAGCTCAACTGACCCAAAATGTTAGGGATAAGAGAGGACACGAGGCTCATGATCTAGAAGCCTTGAGAAACCTCTCTTTTTCCACATTTTACCTAGGGTACAGCCTTTTGCCTCTTATGACATAGCGGTTTAGGTTAAAAATGCTTATGGGCCAAAGGCTATAAATGGTGGCACAGCTTATGGTAAACAAGGTACAGGTGGTGTGAGCAAGCTACCGCTCATGGATAACGAGGAAAGCATGGTGCTGAGTCTTTTTATGAAAGATTGACAATGAACATGGGTTTTCTCTCCAAATGCTGGGATTTAAGGGAAAATATGTAATTCAAAGATCTTATAACATGGTGGTGATAGGATTTTGGTATAACAGGATGCCCCGCAAAGCATGTGTCTTAGACGAATACGATAAACGGGAGCTTTGAGAGAACAGGTTGTCGCTACGGGGCGAAAATGTCAGCTCGATTGGAGAATGTAGTCAAGTAGGCATCTATAGTACATCAATATTTTTGAGTCATAGACACAAGTAACCAACTCATGGCTGTAGACCAATACAAGGAAGATCCATGGGAGGAATAAACAAGCATGGCTACTAGAATACAGCGTAGATCCATGTGATAGAGGACTCAAACTTGGACATAGCTACCAGACATACAATGTAGATCTATGTCATCCAGATGCAAATTTGAGCATAGCCACGACCATAAAAATGTGTATCCATGCTAGATATAAAAAACTCCATCGCAAACTGGGAAAAGCAATGAGTGCTTTAAACAAATACCCATGGTCTTCATCTTGTCTTTCACAAAGTACGAATCTATCCATGTGATTACAATGATCTGAAGTCGAACATGGTAGAAACCACTTGATTACTGGCCAATGATGTGAACCATTAACAAGTGCGAGGGAGATCACCATTGATGACAATGATTCCCAAGGTACCCTAGTACAATCTACTGAGTGTGAATAGATTTCCTGATGTTGAACACCAAGTCGATTCTATCGATCAAAGGCCAATGATGTGAACCTATGTTGAGAGTGAGAGAATCTATCATTAAGGCATACAGATCTCAAGGTACTAAGTTTTTTGTTTCTAAGACTATTTCCTGGATGATGAGCTAATGTCGATGGGAATAGTCTCGTCGAAGGAGGGCCATGATGAGTCCTACATCGACGACATGAAACTCAGAACATAGTTCTAGAAAGATGCGAATGTAGTAACCATAGGACTGACTCAAAAGCACTGACACAGAGACTGTTTTGACTGTAGAGGAAAAACTTCTCCAACTTCCCTTTGAACATCGGACGACATGACAAAATACTTGGCAGCATGACTAAACGGGACAAATACACATTGCGACAGTGGACAATGCATTCTTTTGAAAGACTCAAAGGAGTGGCATGACTCATGAAAGTGGATCGTCACGGAGATCAACTGAATACCCAATTGACTGACATGATGTGCAGATAAGTGCCATGTTCAAAGGTAACAACAAACTACTGCCATTTATTTGCAAAATGATTCCCTTCCCATTTTCCCCATCATGATCGATGAGTGCCTCTTTTGAGTTTTATGAGTTCAAAGAGGGTAACAAACACTCAGTATATCTTGTGAGAAGACAAGTTGAGACTCATATGTTTTATGAACTTAAGAGAGGAGGGGTTCATTCCTAAAATGGGTCTCTCAATGTTTAATTTAACAAGTCCAATGAAAAAAAACTTGGTATCATTCATGTTTAGAGAGTCTGAATGATCATGGAAGAAGACTCCAAAGGGGTCCTTCTTCGTATGATTTAGTCCGTAAGGCCTGAAAAAGTGTAAAATCGTAACTTAGAGAACTCTTCCAATCATGATTGGCTAGAGTGTTCCTTTTTCATAAAATAGTCTGTCCGAACTGAAAAAGAGATAACCGACCGTCGGAGAGACGACTCTTCAAATACTTTAACGAGCGTGAAGAAGACAATATCGATCGATAATCTTTTCGTATTTAAGGAGCATAAAAAGAGTTTAAAGAGGACTCCATGAGGTTTCTTTACACAATGTCAATTTTTACGATCCTGGAAAGAATCAGAAACAAATTCGACGATCTTTTTGTGTTTAAGGAGCCTGAAAAGAAGTGAAAGAAGACTCCATAAGTTTCTTTACACATTGTCAATTTTTAAGAGCCTGGAAAGAATAAAAAATGGACTCGGACCTTTGATACTAGGTTTAAGGAGTGTGACCAAAGTGTCGTAACAAACGCTCATTGACTTTTTTTGTTTTATTGAAGTACAAAAAAGTCATAAACAAACTCCCAAATATTTTTGCTATGGTGCTTCTATCCTGCAATCGACTAAAAAACAAGTGTTAAATGCACTCATGAAAAACATTAAGGGATTACGATAGATAAATTTCGAGAAAAAAGTGATTTTAAATCAAAACTATAGTATATCAAACCCTAAAAATGCGTATATAAGTCATGTACATAGTAAAAAATTAAATCATTTTACTATTTACCTATAGTGGAGAGAATTTGGAGCACTTTCCTAGTCAGATCCTCAGCAGCTGATACCGGGAGTTCCCACCGTCATATTTGAGCACCGTTAGTTGCAGGTAACAGCTAAAACCTTACTCTTTCCTTTCATAGTCTTCATTTTGAGTTTTGATGGGGTTTTGGACTTATAGGGAAAGCCATAAAACCATAGAAATGGGAACCGCGCATACCCATTGTGAGATACGTGGTACCCCACTACAACTGCACCTAAAACATAGCTAACGGGTGGTGCCACCACCTGTCTCCAATGGTGCACAAGTTGTGCTGGCCATGGAGATTTCAAACTAATAGCACAAGCAATAATAAACCATTCTTTTGATATTAAATGATTAGAGATGATTCTAATGGGTGCTATGATATTTTTTGGCAGGTTTTTGTTGCTCAATCATGGTGATATGGAAAGAAAGACAACATGAAAATGATGACGCATTTTCTGAAAGAAATGCGGGTTGTATAGCCGCATTACGGGACTGTGGTCTCCTAAAATTCTTTCGGACCCCAAGCATGGTATCACATGAGTGGTTGTTAGAGTACATACTTCAAATGTGGAATCTAGAGCAGCAACATTTCGAGGTTGGGGCCCACATTCTAAAAGTGGAGGTAGAGGACATCTACTTCTTGACTGGACTCTCGAGACGAGGTTCCCCCATCTCACAGACAGGTTCCCGGGGAGGGGATATTACCACTCGAGAGTTGATAGATCGTCATTGTGCTCCAGGGACGGGGACATAGGGGAAGAAAATACCCATCAGAGCAGTGATGGATGGGCCCCAATGGACAGTCCTATTTACTATGCATAGGGTGGCTGGGAGTCAGGGTGTGCACCAGGAATCTAGGGCACACATGTTATATGCCATAGAGGCCATGGAACCCACGGTATTCAACTGGGCGGAAGCCATGCTTCTAATATTCAAAGGTTAGCTGACTAAGTGTTGGCAGGGAGAGCTAAATTAGTTTGGATTTGGTTCCATTTTAGCTTGCTTCTTCTTTGAGTGGGTGCCATAGATGAGATCTTAGGTGGTCTTCAGAATTTTGAGAGTGCAAGACCCCCGTATGCTGAGGTGGTTCTAGGTCATGGCTCGTACAGGAGCAAGCAGGGGGAAGGTGAAGTTCAGTGACCCATTCTTTAGATGGCTCCACGATCAGATCCTCATGATGGAGGACTATGCTTATGCGGGCACAGACTTCCATGGAGATCCTAACCTAGCACTCCCACCTAGCGAACAATGGGGCGACATCGGTAAGAAGCAAGAAACCCTAAAATGGATGAAATGTTTTTATGTTTTTAATGTTTTATATTTTTTATGTTATGTAATGAGACTTGGATATTCTCATGTAGATGTTGGAGCAGCGCGACCTGGGGAAGCCTTCCCATTGGATAGGTGAGCTGGAGCCCGCTTTGTACCAAAAGGGTGATGATATCACTGAGGAGTTAGAGGAAAAACTAGAGAGGCTGACCTTGGATATCCTAGATGTTTCCATTGATGACCTCCCTCCGAGGTATCTGAGACCTATAGTGGGGGTCTTGGGTCAATTCAGTAGATTGCTACGTAGAGTAGCTCAGGCAGTGATGTGCTACCATGATCATCACTAGAGATTGTGTGTATGAGATATCTACTGAAAGCTGACAGCTTCAATATTTTGTATGGTGATTTTATCTAAAAGCCTACATGCTTCAAATGAGGTCCCATGACCTATTTTTTGTAAACTTATTCATAGACATATATATATATATATATATATATATATATAGACTTTTACCTGGTGTTTATATGTCTCAAATGGTAAATGTATTTTACATGAGTTTTATGTGTCTTTAAATGTTTATTTACAATAGACCATGTTTGATTTCAATGTCATGAATGGGCAATATGCCAATCTAGGATGTAATTATCCAATGAGTCAACAACTACATTATGTTCCCTAGGGATATGCCTACAAGAGATGGTTTCAAATGATTTTTCCAACAAACGTACTCTCCGGAAGAGGCGAAGAAGAACATGGTTTCTAATGGTGTAGACATGGTTTAGATGACAAACCACAAGTTGTGAGTCCATCAAGACTACCATATTGCAAACATCTTGGGAGGCAACTTCAGTCAGAAGACCGATGACTGCTTGATACTCGACGATGTTATTGGTAGTAGGACCTATACAAACCACTCCTGAACTGACCAAATCTTCAGCCGGGGAATAGAGGACCCAAGTAGCCGAGGCAAGATTCAAGGTATGGTGAAAAGCACCATTAGCAAAGCTGTAGAAAGCCATATGCATGACCAAAACATGGTATAAACAGATGCAGACACTAAACTCAAAACCATCTTGAAAATACTAAAAACACACTGAAATCCAAGCAATATACATATATACAAGATACTATCCAAGAAATACCTAGGCATAGTACCTTTTTAGGTACAACCCATTGCGAGGTTTCCCTAAAGGTATTCCATCATAATCAACTAGCTCGTAGGCTCCTTTCTCTAAAAGCTTAGAAATGACAAAAGGTCCGTACCACATGGACTCGAACTTGCCCTTCCCTAGTTTTTCATATCTCTGATCGTAAGTCAAAACTAGGTCACCCTCGTTAAAGGAACGAGGTTGGACAGATTTATCATGATGCACCTTGACTCATTTCTTATGTGCCTCATTAGCCAAGGAAGCATCTCTCCGAGTCTTGTCAAGGTTATTCAAGTACAAAAATATTTCTTCCTCTGCGGAAATGTCTGGGATAAGTTCGACGACAAGTTGTAAGGATGGAATCTAACATTGGATCGGTAAGACAACTTCGAGTCCATAGACAAGCTAGAATGGCATGAAACCAGTGGCTACTTACATAGAAGTCCGATAAGCCCAAAGAGAAGAGAAAAGAATGTGGTTCCAATTGGATTTATGATATCCAACCGTCCGACGAAGCATAGTTTTTAAAACTTTGTTAATGGCCTCTACCTAACCATTAGCTTGTGGATAATATGGCGTAGAGTTTTCATGGAGAAAACCTAGCTTGGCACTCAGTTCCTCCATCATTTGATTATGGAAATGGGATCTGTGATCAGTAACGATGGACTATGGGACTCCAAATCTAGCTATGATATGATTGAACAAGAAGAAAGCAGCAATATTACCATCTTTCACATATGTAGGCATGGCCTCAGCCCATTTTATGAAACAGTCAACACCTACGATGATGTAACCATGCCCCCCAACTGAGGTAGGCTTACAATGCATGAATTCAATCCCCCATTTGGAAAATGGGCCAACAACAATGATGGGGTGTAGTAGAGCAGGATGAGTGCGCTTTTTGGGATAAAAGTGTTGACAAGGTGGGCATTTCTTAACAGCCTCATGACAATCTTTGAAGATGGAAGGCCAGAAATAGCCAACGTGAAGGATTTTATGGGCTGTAGCCATCATAGATAAATGACTGCCACATGCTCCAGAATGGAAATCATTCAACCCATGTTCAACCTCCTCATGGGTGAGGCATCGCCCAAGAATAGAATCAATCCCACGTCTATGCAAGGTATCATTCACAATGAGGTAGTATTTCATGTGGTGACAGATATGGCAGTGATTTTCATGGGATAAATGCGGCTGAAATCGTTGTGGTTGGAGATAAATAAGAAAATATCCATACCATGGATCGGTGGTGCTAATCAGGAACATGAATTCATCTGAAAATGAATCACTGGGCTCAAATTTCGTCGAAGCATAAGGAAGGTCACACATGAGCTCGGTAAAGACCAAGGATTTCTTTGATGTGGATTTGGTGAATTCCAGATCAAACTCTTGAAGTATGACGATCCAGTGGGAGTACTTTCCCCCGAGCACCTAGCGAGTTAGGATGTAATACATCGGGTTCTGGTCTACTAATACGGTGGTAGTGCGGAGCAAAATGTAGTGACGAAATTTTTGTACAGCAATGACCGTGGCCAATGCTAACTTTTCCACATGTGAATAGCGAGTTTCCAAATCCATGAGATTCTTACTAGAGTAGTAAATCATGTGCTCCTGACCGTTGGGATTTTCTTGCACTAAAACCATAGCAATGGTAGTAGCGGAGGTAGCAATATACAAGAGAAATTCCTTTGAATAATTTGGGGGGTCTATCATGTGTGAATGGGTCAGAGCATGCTTAAGATTATCAAAGCCGCGTTGGGCTTGGTCATCCCAGAAGAATTGGGTGTTCTTCTTGAGGAGACGTATATAACCGTGCATTTTCTCTGCGAAATTGCACACGAAGCAGCGAAGAAAGTTTGACTTCCCTTGCAAACTTTGGAGTTCAAGGAGGTTAGTTGGGGCTGGTAGAGATAAAATGACGGCAATTTTCAGAGGATCAATCCAGATGCCATCTTTGGATACCACAAAACCTAGCAGACATCCCATCTCAATGCAAAAAACACATTTATGCGGATTGAGCCGTATATTATAATGACGGAATCTTAGGAATATTTTTCTAAGATGACAAGGATGGTCCACCCGTCACTGTGAATGAGCAAGGAGGTCGTCAAGGTACGATTCAACAATATGTTTAATATCATCAAACGCATAGGACATCGCATGCTGGAACGTGGCTATAGCATTTTTCAAGCCAAAAGGTAACTTCTTATATGCAAAGGTTCCCCATTGGCAAATGAATGTCATCTTATGCTGATTGGCGGGTAATATCTCAATTTGATTATAGCTAGAGAAGCCATCCATAAATGAGAAGATGACACTTCCAGCACAGCTATCGATAATATGATCGATGTGCAGAGTAGGAAAGTTGTCCTTGGGACAAGCTTTATTGAAATCCCTAAAGTTGATACAGACACTAATGGTGCCTTGCTTTTTATTGATAGGGACAACGTTCGATACCCATTCCATCAGGGGTATAGGATAAATAAACCCAGCTTTGAGAAGTTTCTCAATTTCAACTTTAATAGCTGTGACCTTCCGAGGATGGACTTGCCTTAGTTTTTTCCTGACAGGTTTAGCGGTGGGATAGGTTTTAATCTCATGGACCACAATGGACAGGTCAATCCCCATCATCTCTCCATAGGACTAGGAAAAAATATCATGAAATTCTTTGAAAAGTGCCTTGTATGCTTCAAATTCATCTGCCGAGCAGTTCTACCCAACATGAACATGCTCGATGGTATCAGGCTTGGATGATATGTCAATTGGATTCGTCTGAGTAATGTTGCAAAGGTTTCCTTCAGAATATGTATCTTGCAACAATATGGGACTTTGGAGTACGTTGACAACTTCAGTAGGAAAAAGGGATGCATAATCATGGTTAACCATACTGGTGTTGGAGAGGAACATGGATCTATGATGGTGATCATCCCAAATGGACTCATCAGAAAGAAAAGCCTCAGAGATATAATCTAGAATAGGAAGAGAAGGTTCTAACCAGTATGGTAAATGGTAAGGATCCGAAGCCACTAGATGAAGGTCATCAGTGTGATCTGTTGGAGACATTTACCACCATACACACTCATTTTGGTCAAATTGGCTTAGTTAAACCACTATCCTAAGTATCATTGACATTAATTGATATTAGTGGAGCATTAAATGACATCATCCAGTCACACCCATGCCTACCTTCAGTCAAGGAGGCTAAATTAGCCTTCTCCTACATTTGGGAAGGCTAACTGGAGCACTCCGGGGGTGATCTGAGTGATATTAATGAACCTAATTGCTAAATTATTGTTACAATAAGTTAAACAGGGCAGTGAAGGTGCATCCTTTCATTTAATTGATTATTTAATGATTAATTAATGAACTGGAGTCAACAGGGGTGCCTCCACAAAATTCTGATGTTCAGTTCAACTTCACTTAACCTCATCGGGGTTCATTGGAGTCATTGAAGCGCTAGCACTTGATGGTTGGCTTTCTATGACATGTGTCTGATCTCTTTCAGTTGAGACTCAGTCATTTATTGCACTATGACTTCAATTAGGAATCAGTTGAGTCAATTAGGGTTTTGATCAGTGGTTAACTAGAGTGTTGACTATGGATTACATTCAGTTAATCTAGAATCACTCATTCAATTCAAATTACCTCCTTGAGGATTCAAATTGCTCATTCATTCATGCTTGTAGCATGACATTGTATTGTATTATCATTCTTTCATCTGATTATACAGACCGATTACTCATTCTGTAGACCGATTACACCATTTCATGAGTTATTTCTTGATTAATCTTTGATGAGACTGATGTTTAGTACCTAGATAAATGTGCAAGATTAATATGGTATCAGATCTCACGGTGGGACGAAGCTCTATCTCTCAAAAACAACCTTTTTGACATATTTCTGCATGAAATTGAGCAATAGCTCAAAAATCCAGCACTGCACCAGAAGCCAAGTCTTAGCACTTAATACCCCAAGTAAAGAACTTATTGATCAAGCTTGCTTCATTGACTATGATGGGTGTGATGAAAGGCTAAAATGTGCAGGTTGTCCGACCTTACATTTCCCTTTTTGTTTTGATTTTTAGGTTTTCTACAGGTGAAGCATTCACTCTAGCAGATCCAGAGGGCCTCCTTAGCAGATCTTTTGACTTTATACAATTTCCACTCATGGAAAGGTGATATGGATGTTCAGCTGTGCTCCAGAGGAATCTTTAGAGTCACCATGGACACTGAAGATGAGCTTGGTTCAGCCATAGAAAAATCAAGATTCTTGAACAAGAAGGATGAAACCTTCGGTTTCTTGTGCCTCTCTATTTCTCAGGACCTTATTTTCCATATTTCAAGATTGAAGACTCCAAAATAAATATGGTACAAATTGGAAACTCTATATGGAAAGCATGATGACTTGAGAGTTTACGAGCTTAAAAATGAATTAATGTCTCTCCATCCCTCCAATTTCAAGATTCTGAATGACTTTTTCACAAAGTTAAAGCATATTGTTTTACTCTTGAAGCAATGCAAAGTGGAGAAGGAAGATGATCAGCTCATCCTCACCATACTCTCCAAAATTGGGGCTGATTATTCAGTTTTTGTTTCTACATTCCATGCGTGGAAGCTCACAACCCCTGGATGGAACATGCCTACACTCAATGCCTTCATTGAGTCCATAACAAGTGAACATGACAATCTTGTCTAGATAGGGATCATTAGATCTTCCCATGATCAATCCCTCCATGTCTCGGGGCCCAAATATTTGAAGGGTAAAGGAAAGCAGCAAAAGAAACCAAAAACTAAATTTGATGCTCCTAAACCTAGAATTGAAAACCCGCAGCACGAGGAGTCTTTCGGCTCAAGGAAGAACAAAGGAAAAGGGCACCATGGCAAGGAAAAAGACAAGGGTTCTTATTGCAGGAATGGATTCCACTCTGAACATGCCTACATGAAGAAGAAGCTTGATGAATCAAGCTCTCTCCTTGAGAGAAATCACATCAATCTTTCGAAGAGCTTTCGGAGGAGAGATCAGCAAGATCTGGAACCACAACATGAAAAAGGTCATTCCCTCATGGAAAGCACTTGTGGAAATTGAACCAGGTGATAGATTAATTTTACTCACAACAATTAACAATTGATCATGCAAAATCACTCACAAAGAGACTGAAAATTGGAGCTGAACACTAAACTATATTAAATCAGTGTACAATAGCCAACCCTATAATAACATAGGTTGCTGAATAAATAACATACATCAGGGATTCAAATGCATGAGGAGCAATTTGAATCTAGCATAAAGCAGGCTTACTAAAAATAAGCAAATCCCCCATAGGTGTAAAAAGCTGATCCCAAATCTGTCATGGAGCTCATGAATTGGAAAAATGGGTTAGGCAAGATAAAGAGTGGTGGAATGGAAGCTCATACATGCTTTTGCATGGAGAAAAGAGAGGAGGATGTGTAGGACAAAAAACTAGTCAACCTCACCTAGTCTAGCTTTTCCTTTTGCCTTAAAACACTGAAAAAGCAAGGAATAAAGCAGAAAAAGTAGAAGGGCACCTAGGAGGCCAGGAATAAAGTAGAATTGATTCCTTTAGCTCTCCCATGTGCTACATGAGTCAAATAAGGCAATTTTGACCATTATAGATAGGAAAATGACAACTTGCACAAGGTGGGACACATGAACTAGGCTAATAAGACAGAAATAATTAAATTAATGTCTAAATGGGTAAACTATGGGTTGATTATTCTAACACCCCCCCTTAAGCCTGACTTATGAGTAATGTATCAGAAAATTATAGGGCCTAGCGACAAGGCTTAGTCACCCACATACTGCATGTCCATTTAAACAAGGAAAGAGGCAAAATCAACTTGGGAAAATTCTCCCTTAAACATGGACTGTAAAACAAAATTGTAGAATCTTGTCTTTACTCATGTTTTCACAGCATGATCAGTAATCCCCAGCAGTGATTTGAGATTGCTGAAGGTCTTCTCACAAAATTCTTTGGTGAATATATCAGCTACTTGTTCTGAAGATGAACAGAAGAGTAGGTGAATGGTGCCATCATGCACAAGTTCTCTGATGTAGTGCATATGGATCTCAATCTATCTAGTTCTCTACTTCTGAACTGGATCTTTGCAGATTCGAATGGTACTCTGGTTATCACAGTAGATGGTATTTTAGTATTCTGGTTCGAAGCCACACTCTCCAAGTAAACCTGCAACCATAAACATTGAGTTGCTGCATTAACAACTCCTCTGTACTCTGCTTCCGTAGATGAGAGTGCAATGGCACTCTGTTTCTTGCTTGACCAGATGATTGGCCCTTCTACAAGAATGAACACATATCCTGAAGTGGACTTTCTATCTGTGCTATCACTTACCCAATCACTGTCAGTAAATCCAATCAAATCAAGATCAGATTTTGCTTTATAGAAGATCCCATGTGTCCTTGTTCCCTGAACAAAGTTAAGGATCCTTTTGGCTGCTTTCCAATGGATCTCATGAGGCTGATCCATGTATCTAGAAGCCACACTTACTGCATAACAAATATCAGGTCTCGTATGTGTCAAATACAACAAACATCCAATCAATTTCCTATACAGTGTATTATTTACCATATGTGAAGAATCAGCTTCTTCCAGCTTCACTCCTGAAAGGAAAGGAGTTTTGCTTGCTTTGAAATCCTTCATTCTGAATTTGTTCAGCAAGTGCAAGGCATATTTGGACTGGTGCACCTTGATTCCAGCTTTGGTTTGAGCAATCTCAAGCCCCAAAAATTGACTTAAGAGCCCCAAATCTGTCATGGAGAAGGCTTGGTTCATAGCTCCTTTTAAGGAAGCAATCTTAGCCTGTGAGCTTCCTGTAATGAGGAGTTCATCAACATATAACAAAATTATCATTAATGAACCATTAACTAACTTCAAATAGACATTTGGATCTGATTTGCACCGAACAAAATTCAGTGATAGCAAGAAGCTATCGATCTTGGCATACCAAGCCCTGGGGGCTTGCTTTAGCCCATACAATGACTTTCTCAACCTGCACACAAGAGAAGGGTTAGTAGAAAAACCTTGAGACTGCTGCATATATATCTCCTCAGTGAGATCTCCATTCAAGAAGGCACATTTTACATCCATGTGATGTACCTCCCATTGCCTTGAGGCTACAATGGCTAAGGCTAGCCTGATGGAATCCATCTTTGCCACTGGGGTAAAGGTCTCATTGTAGTCTATGCCATGAACCTGTGAGTAGCCCTTGGCTACCAATCTGGCCTTGTACTTCAGTGGTGAACCATCAGTAGAAAATTTGGTCTTATAGACCCACTTACACTGTACTAGTTTTCTTCCTGGAGGAAGATCCACTATCTCCCATGTGTTGCTCTTCTGGAGTGAGTTGAACTCCTCCTTCATGGCTGTTTGACATATTGGATCTTTTTCTAATTATTCATATGTTTGAGGATTAGAATCCACCATCAAATAGCATTTTTCAGCAAACATAGGATCCTTCATGCACAGACCACTCTCAAATTGAGATCTAGTCCTTCTTGGGTCATTGGGATCCCCAGCTAGCTCTCCTGCTGCATGTAGTGTCTTGGCTGCCCATTTTGTCCTTGTAGGGATGTTAGGGTCTGAAATAAACTCATATCCATCAGACAAATCAGAATCATCATGTTCAACAAACTCTTTACTTATTTCTTGAGGTTCAGGTGGTGAAGAGTCTTCACCAACTTCCACTGCTGCAAGGGGTTCTTCTTCAAACTGAACACACCTTTCAATGAAGGCTTTGTTTGTGCTCAAATTTATCAACTTGTACCTTTTTGAATCTTTAGAGTATCCAACAAAGAGACACTCTTGGCTTTGGGGCTACAAAGGCATCCTCTTCTCTATCGGGATTCTAGCCCAAGCCTTTGAGCCAAAAATCCTGAAATGGGTCACATCTGGCTTGTGCCCACTCCATGCTTCGAAGGGAGTCATACCATCAAGCTGATTGTGAGGCACCCTATTCTAGATATAAGCTGCACAGTTGATAGCTTCGGCCCAGTACTTTGGTGGCAAAGTTTTGGCCTCCATCATGCATGTTGCCATCTCCTTCAGTGATCTGTTCTTCCTCTCAGCAACACCATTTTACTGTGGTGTGTAAGGGATAGAATGTTGCATCTGAATACCTGCATCTACACAATAATTAATAAACTTAGACTTGACATACTCACCACCATTGTTATATGTGAGGGCCTTGAGTTTCCTTCCAGATTGGTTTTCAACCAAAGCCTTAAAGACTTTGAATAGGCCAAAAACTTCAGACTTGTGTTTCAGAAAGTGAACCCAGCAATACCTGGAAAAGTCATCAATAAAGGTCAATGCATATTTTTCCTGCATCATGGACATATGAGGGGATGGGCTAGCAACATCACTATGGATCAGCTCGAGGGGTGCAGAGGTTCTCTCATGACTAGCTCTCTCAAATTTGTGCTCTGGGTGTTTTCCTAGGATACAACCTTGGCAGACTCCTTTGGAAAATTTTATCTTTGGCAACCCTATGACCATCTCTTTTTCACTAAGATCAGAAAGATACTTGTAATTTACGTGGCCAAATATTTCATGCCATAGCTTGCTGGCTTCATTAGCATGAATGAGAAGAGCAGAGGGGTTTGAGTAAGGTAGGAAGTGTGAGAACATGTATACCTTTTGAGCATGATTTGCAACTCCTTTTGCAATGACTCTACCAGTTGAGATTTCTATGATCTCAACTTCATCGGGGGAGAATATGACCTTCTTAGGAGAACCAGTGTGGGTCATCTGGTACACTGACAGGAGGTTGGAGGTGAGACCAGGCACATACAGCACATTGCTGAACTGACCATGATCAAGATCTATCCTTCTTTTTCCTTTACTTTCAGTGAGAGAGTCATCTCCCAGTACAATAGATGGTTCTTTCGACATGTCCAGTGAGGAGAAGGCCTCCTTAGTTGAAACCATGTGTCTTGAAGCTCCAGAATCAATGATAAAACTGGGTGAGCTTGATGTGCCAGCAACTAGAGCATGAACTCTCTCTCTGTCATCTGAACTTGATCCTCCTTCTCTCTTCTTTGAGCTTTCTGGAAGGGAGATTCCATTCTTCTCCAGGAGTTGGGTTAGCATGTCTATCTACTTTTTCATAAAAGATATTTCAGAGTGATTGCCCTTATTGCAGTATGCGCACTTGCTCATTTCACCTTTGTTCTTCTTCTTCTGGTAATTCTTCTTAGGACCTTGTAGATCCTCTGGAGACCTCTTCTTGTCTCTCTTTTGCTCAGGTGGTTTTTTAGATTTATTTTTTCCTTTTAAATCCACCTTCGAATCTCCAGCAATCAAATCTTGATCTTTGGATGGTTTGATGGTGCCCATCATCACCAGCTTGTCCTGTTCTTGTGTGAGAGATTCCATGAAATATGCAAGGCTAGGCATCTTCCAGGTTCGAGCTGTCAGTTTTGTGGCATAGAAGGTCGAAACAAACACTGAATAATCAGGGCCCATCTTTGAGAGGATGGCTAGTACAAGCTGATCATCTTTCTTTTCAATACCACACTGTTTCAGCTGCAAAACTAGTGCTTTGAACTTGGAGAAATATAGCTGCAGGGATTCAAAGCTCGTTGGACTCAGAGAAATCAGCTCATTTTCAATTTAATGTCCCCTCATCTCATATTTCTTTCCAAAAAGATCAGCAAGATTCTCCCATACTTCATTCGGTGATGTCAATCCATCAATATGGAAAAGGAGGTCTCTGGAAATACTCAGACACAGGAGGCCATAAGCCTCATCCCTCCTATTGTGCCATTTTATCTTCTCTGCAATTGCATTGGGCTCTGCTTCTGTTGCCATAGTCACCCTGTAGAGGCCTTTCACTCTCAACAGTATCTCCATCTCTGCTTTCCATTCAAATAAATTGAAGGGAGTCAAGATAGTTTTCTGTGATTGATCCATAGCTTAGAAAATCTGTCCCAGATGTCAGTAGAAGGCTCCCAGTCACTGATGTCGAACCTACAAAACAATTTTTGAAGGAGAGAAACAATCTACAATGGCTCTGATACCATGTGGAAATTGAACCAGGTGATAGATTAATTTTACTCACAACAATTAACAATCGATCATGCAAAATCACTCACAAAGAGACTGAAAATTGGAGCTAAACACTAAACTGTATTAAATTAGTGTACAATAGACAACCCTGTAATAACCTAGGTTTCTGAATAAATAACATACATCAGGGATTCGAATGCATGAGGAGCAATTCAAATCTAGCATAAAGCAGGCTTACTAAAAATAAGCAAATCCCCCATAGGTGTAAAATGATGATCCCAAATCTGTCATGGAGCTCACGAATTGGAAAAATGGCTTAGTCAAGCTAAAGAGTGGTGGAATGGAAGCTCATACATGCTTTTGCATGGAGAAAAGAGAGGAGGATGTGTAGGACAAAAAACTCGTCAACCTCACATAGTCTAGCTTTTCCTTTTGCCTTAAACACTGAAAAAGCAGGGAATAAAGCAGAAAAAGTAGAAGGGCACCTAGGAGGCCAGGAATAAAGAATAATTGATTGATTTAGCTCTCCCATGCGCTACATGAGTCAAATAATGCAATTTTGACCATTATAGATAGGCAAATGACAACTTGCACAAGGTGGGACACATGAACTAGGCTAATAAGACAGAAATAATTAAATTAATGTCTAAATGGGTAAACTATGGGTTGATTATTCTAACAGCACTTCGAAGTCCAAATCACTCTTGATTGATTTTGGAGATTTGAACCACATGATGGATGAAAGAGGATCCTTTTCATCCTTGGAGACCGAAAAATCCATCCGCATCCACATGGGAGATGACTCCACCATCATTTCAGAAGGACAAGGTACTGTTGATCTTGAAAATGGATTTTTTTCAAATGTTTTGTATGTACTGTCTCTGGCATCAAATCTCCTTAGTGTCTATTAGATGACACATACAGGAGTGCCTAAGAGAGTTTCTTTCATCCCAAATGATGTTGAGATAACATAAATTGCATCCAGGAAAATCATTGCTAAAGGCCTTGCAAACTATCATGCAAAAGCCTATGAGTTCTCTCACTTTGTTGCAGATGCAAAGCCCACCGCTCTGCTAACTCATGGAAATGAGGTTAGTAAGCTGTTGCATGAGAGGTTTGGCCATATGAATTTCAAATATTTCCAGCAATTACAGAAAAAATCCATGGTTGAAGGCCTCTTGGTCATCAAGGCAACCACGGGAATTTGCAAGGGCTGTGTGATTGGAAAACACCCTGAGCACAAGTTCGATTGGGGGAAGGCAAACCGAGATACATGTATATTGGGGATGATACATTCTAATATTAGAAGTCCAATTATTTTCACATCCATGAATGGATCAAGGTGTATTCTTACTTTTATTCATGATTTTTTCAAGGTACACATGGGTCTTCTTTCTCAAAAAGAAGTCTGAAGTATGTGAAATTTTTTCTGAATTGAAGGCCTTGATCGAAAATGCCTCTGGGATTAAGATCAATATCTTGAGATGTAATAATGGAGGGGAGTATGTCAGTAATTATTTTCTGCACATATGCTCCCAAAGTGGTATTTAGGTCCAAAATTCAATTCCCTACACTCCCCAGCAGAACGAAGTAGTAGAAAGGAAGAATCGGTCTCTCAAGGAGACGACCACCTGTATGTTGGAATCCAAGAAGCTTGCTGAAAATTTGTGGGCTGAGGCCATGCATGCTACAGAATAAATTTAGAACAGGGTTCCACACTCATCTATGAAAGGTAATACCCCTTTCAAAGCATACTTTGGACACAAGCCAGATGTGTCAAACCTACGGGTGTTTGGGTCCACTGCATGGGCCCAGATTCCGCTTGATAAAAGAAGGGCTTTGCAACCGCAAAGCATAGAATGTCTGTTCATTGGGTATCCTAATGAATCAAAAGGATTAAATCTTTTGTATATCAAAACAAAATATATCATCATCGAGAGAAGTTTCAAGTTCGATGAGCCTCTTCAGGAGGTGGAACTAGTGAAGGAGAAAACTGCTGAAATTCCTTCCTATTCTACTGAGTATTTGTATGATTAAATTGCGGGTGATGACCCTGATTTGGATCCTTTGATTTCTGATATCAGTGTGCAGCAATCATTAGATGCTGAATCAGAACCTGAAGTTCAAAATTATCTTCCTACATGGTCCCGACAGACACTCTCCTCTGCAGGAGACAACATTGGAAATTCGAATGATCCAAGGAGAACCCGGTCTGATTTCCAAAGAGAAGGTATTGCGCTCTCTTGTTCTGAAAATTTGCTATCTGAAAATTTCTATTTGATGATTATTTCAGATCCAAAATCCTATTATCATGCTTGGAAGGATCCGATATGGCAAGTTGCCATGGATGAAGAGATGAATTATCTTCAGAAAAACACTACTTGGGAGCTAGTTTCTGTTCCTCCGAGAAGGAAATTGGTTCAATGCAAGTGGGTGTTTAGGACAAAGGTTGCTGCTGATGGAAGCACATTCAAATATAAGGCAAGGTTGGTGGCAAAAATTATTCTCTCATTTCCAAGGTGTGGACTACCATGAGACCTTTGCACCGGTTGCAAAAATGGACTCCATCCACCTTGTTTTGGCAATTTCAGCATCCAAGCGCTGGGAAGTGCATCGCATGGATGTTAAGTCAAAATTTCTGCATGGATATCTTCATGAGGAGATATACATGAAGCATCCTGAGGGATACATCACTGATCCATCTTTGTTTTTCAAGCTAAAGAAGTCACTATACGGGTTAAAACAGGCCCCAAGAGAGTGGTATTCCAAGATGGATGCCTTCCTTCTCTTGCAAAACTTTCAAAGGTGTAGATCAGATCCAAATGTGTATTTACAGTAGTTTGATGGTCATATAATTATCATTGTTTTATATTTTAATGACTTACTAATCACAGGTAGCACAGTTGCCTCCATTTCAGCCATCAAAACTGCTCTCCACAATGCCTTTGAAATGAATGATTTGGGGTTCCTAAAACAATTTTTGGGGCTCGAAATTGAGAAAAATTATGATGGGATTATGGTCACTTAGTCCAAATAAATTTCAGACCTGTTAGTAAAGTTTAACATGTTTGATTGTAGGCCTGCACCATTCCCTTTCCTTTCAGGGATCAGCCTTGAAGAAGGAAAAAGCACACCTCCCATGGACTGCACTATCTATCGACAGTTGATTGGTAGCTTGTTGTACTTGACACATTACTGGCTTGATATTTGTTATACCGTGAATGTTGTATCGAGATATATGCATCAGCCTCATGATATTCATTGAAATCCAGCCAAGAGGATCCTCCAGTATATTCAAGGAACCAGGACCTACGACATTCACTATGCTGCAGACTCCGAGCTAGAGCTAGTTGGATACACAGATTCTGATTGGGCGAGTGATTCTATTGATTGGAAGTCTACTTATAGATATGTATTCATGTTTGGTGGTATCCCCATTTTTTTCTCTAGAAAAAAGTAGGCTGCCATAGCACTATCTTCAGCAGAGGCCGAGTATCGAGGAGCGGTAAATTCTTACATCCAAGCAGTTTGGTTGCAAGGCATTCTTTCAAAGTTTGATCTTGGTAGTCACTTTCTCCACTGTCCTCTTTTGTGACAATCAAAGTGCTATTAATATTTCCATAGATTCAGTTACCAGGCAGAGGACCAATAATGTAGAGATCCACATGCACTAAATTAGGGAGCTAGTGCATGACATGACCATCATTCTGCAATACTACTCGACTGATGAGCAGATTCCAGACATCTTCACCAAGAGATTTTCAGAAAATAAGTTCACTTACCTCCGTTCACTATTGGGGGTGAGTTCATCAAGGTGATTTAGACTACTTTTAATGTTTAGCTTGAGGGGGGGGGGGGGGTTCCTTCTTTTCCTCACTTAGTTTGTTTTGAGCATTGTTTTAGTTTCAGCATTGTACAGGGTGACCTATGGAGTTAGTTGTTGGGGCCCTATCATTTTCATGCATTTTGTTTTCTAACTCCTCCTCAGTATAGATTAAGGGGGTGCGTTGGAGACATTTACCACCATACACACTCATTTTGGTCAAACTTGCCTAGTTAAACCACTATCCTAAGTATTATTGACATTAATTGACATCAGTGGAGCATTAAATGACATCATCCAGTCACACCCATGCCTACCTTCACTCAAAGAGGATAACTTAGCCTTCTCCTACATTTGGCGAGGCTAACTGGAGCACTCAAGGGGTGATCTGAGTGATATTAATGCACCTAATTGCTAATTGATGGTTACAATCAGCTAAACAGGGCAGTGAAGGTGCCTGCTTTCATTTAATTGATTTTTTAATGATTAATTAATGAACTGGAGTCAACAGGGGAACCGCCACCAACTTCTGATGTTCAGTTCAACTTCAGTTAACCTCATCGGGGTTCATTGGAGTCATTGAAGTGCTAGCACTTAATGGTTGGCTTGCTATGACATGTGTCTAATCTCTTTCAGTTGAGACTCGGTCATTTATTGCACTTTGACTTTAGTTAGGGCTCAGTTGAGTCAATTAGGGTTTTGATCATTGGTTAACTGGAGTGTTGACTATGGCTTACATTCTATTAAGATAGACTCACTCATTCAATTTGAATGGCCTCCTTGAGGATTCAAATTCCTCATTCATTCATGCTTGTAGCATGACATTATATTGTATTATAATTCTTTCATATGATTATACAGAGCGACTACTCATTCTGTAGACCGATTACACCATTTCATGAATTATTTGTTGATTAATGTTTGATGAGATTGATGTTTAGTTCCTAGATCAATGTGCAAGATTAATATGATCATCGAAAAAGGTTTGAATGGTGTCATACATTGATTCATGTGGACTCAATGAGGTGGACTCAACAACTTGTTTTCCCTTAGGCTCACAATCAAATGAGGCGATCATGTGGACTGTCGTGGTATCCATGTTAGGAGGAGTAGATGGAAAAAAACCCATGAGGGATGTATCCTTCAACATGACTACCCCAATCTACTGGTAAGGAGGAGGGGATTAGCCTAACATGGGGATGTTATTAGCCATGGAGGTAGTAACATCCAGCATACATAAATCAAGATGGTCAATGGTAACAATTATCCCTAGATGCAGAAATTGGACTGTTTCGAAATACTGTTGAAGTGACAAAAGTAAGGGCATAGAAACAATTTCTTCCTAGAAGGAGGTTGTAATCTAATAGGGAATCTACCACTTCTACTTGAATGGAAATGGTTTTTCCCCCAAGCTCGACCACTAGGGCTGATATGAGACCATGGGGATGGAAACCCCATCCACCAAAGGCCTTGAGAGTTGTAGGTGATGTTACAAGCTCGGGAGAGCTGAGAGCTTTCCAACAAGACAAAGACAAAACCAAAGTCGAAGCTCCTTCATCTAGAACCGTACGAAAAACTTTATTTCCAACTACTTCGTAATGACCTGAAAAGCAAGTTTATGAGGTAACCTAGACTTATAGATCTCAAATTTGAAATGAATAAAATTATTATTATCCGGGTCTAATGCTGTCAACAAGTTCTTGAGCTGTGTAGGGAAACTTTGGAGTACCTCTACGGTAGACATTGCACAAGGTGCCTGAGCGAGATCTTAAACTACATTATAAAATTGAGCAGCTCGGGCATTGGGGTTAAACACAGCCTTCCTAAGAGTACTCTTGGGTGGATGCAAAATCATGTCAAGAGTAGGTTTCTCGATAGATAGGGGGACAGTAGATGAGGATTCAGGAGAACTAGTAGAGGGAGCTTTCCCTGAAGAAGAATGATCTTCTTTCTTGTCTGCGGGTTTGTCATAATTCTGACTTCGAGTTTGCAGATTAATGGTATCTGAGGACATCGTACGAATTTCCTCTAACGAACTAGATTTACCCTGATTAGAAATGTGGTCTATTAGTTGTTGTTGAGAGGGAAAAGGATCCGTGAGTACTGCAGGTGCGGGATTTGATTTCAGAAATTTAGAGATTTCGTCCCGACGGGGACATTCCTTTGAGAAATGGTCACCTCCACATAGCAGAAAAGGATATTTTGCCTTTATTTTTCCTTTATCGTTGTCACTATTGGTTGGTCTTGGATTCTCCTATTGGTTTCTGGGTTTTCTCTTTTTATATTTTTACCCTTCTTCTTATTATTACTCGAGGTTTGAATACTTTGAATAGAATTGACCTCAGCGAAAACCTCAGGAGTCGAAGGAGTATGGGTGGAAGTTTGGGGTTTCTTGGAAGGTTTTGCTACTGACATGGACTGGATTGAACCAACAATCCCATCAACATGTACTTCTGTTGGTGGCTTGGTAGGATCGGTGCTTGGGTGAGGAGCTTGTGGAATGAGGTCATAAAGAGTTCCAGACTAGGAATAAACCAAGTCTAGATACTTTGCTCGACTAATAGCCTGCTCTTCAATAACGACACTGCCCATAGCCACATCTCAGGCGATTGGAGGCAACAAAGATTTGGTAAACCAATCAGCTAATAACTGATCTGGAATAGGGGCCTTAATAATCCTTCTTCACCTTCTCCATTCATGGATATGATTGGATATATGGGTGGAGGTGCTCTGTCACAGAGAGGTTAAGAGATCAGCACCCATTTCATAATGGATAGGTAGCTGAAAGTGTGTAAGAAACATAGTTTCCAATGAGCCAAAATCCACAAACGAATGTTGTGGGAGTTCAATGTACCACTTCACGGCCGTACTGGTCAAAGTTCGCTCAAAAAGTCATAACCGAACTGAATCATCCATGAGGGAGTTTGAAGAACACCACAAATGGAATTTCGTGACATGGTTTTTCGGATCGTCTCCCTGCTTCCCATCAAATTTTGGGATTTTCGATGGTAACTTTACCAGAATGGGAGGCCACGAGGGATTGTGTCGAATGGGGTCATTAATCAACTTGGACAAATCAGGTAAGTCTAAAGTTGCTAGGAAAGGTAACTAACAGTTGGGTTGCACATACTGGTAATATTGATATGGCATATAATTACAAGTAGGACCATAAGTGGACTGATAAACAGGTTGTTGTGAAGAAGAACTAACAAAAAATCTACCCGCCGGGGGTTGATTTCTGGGATTAGGACCGCTAGGACCACTAGGGCCCCCAATGCCACTAGGACCATTGGGACCACCAGGACCACTAGGATGACCAGGAGGCAGACCACCTAACCATCCAAGGAAACTAGGAGGTAAACCTCTAGATCCTTCGGAACCACTAGGAGGAGTGCCACCCAACCCTCCAGGGCCATTAGGGGGAAAGCCACCAGGTCCCCTAGGACCACCAAGACCATTAGGACCATAAGGAGGAAATCCACCAGGCCCTCTAGGACTGTTAGGCACCCCAGGGGGAGGACTACCATGAGGCAATCCTCCCGCACCTCCCGCAGTATATATGGGTATCCCTCCCATAGCTGGCATGTAAGACTAGTTAGGTTGCCCCCATGGTGTAAAAGTATTACTAGGGTATGGAATCCTAGTATACGACATTCCTGTAGGTTTAGGTGGGTGATTAATGTTTCCTACAGGTATTTGATAACCATAACCTCCAAAATATTGAATGGTTACAGGTTGTGCCCCCAAGGGGTGACCTGAACTAGATGGGGGAATTAACCACATCAGTATGGGTGGGAGGGACATAAACTGTAGATGGTTCTATATTATAGGTATATCCTTGACTAGGTACAATTTCAGTGCCAGATAATGTAGGTCATGCCAAGGGTTTCTCCCTGGCACTAGAAGGTAATGAAGAAACAGGAATTGAAGGTTGGGTCTCAGATGTAGAAGACCTGGGAAGATTAGGAACATACATAACATAGGAGGTGGTGGGGTTGGTATTTTGACCTGGGTTGTGTGGTGTTACCGTGCTATCTATAATCAGTTCAATGGGTCTCATAGAATCAACAAGTGAATGGTATCCCACAGGAACAGATGTGGAACATGATGGTGGTGTGCCTAATAGTTCATCTATTTTCCTGTCAACCTCCTGTGCATGGATAATGGCACCGTGGTATTTCCTACATTATTCTTCATCTTCAGAAGAGTTTAAACAGGTGCCAAATGAGGCAATGTCCTGTTCTATAGGGGTGTCCCAAAATGGAGCGTTGGGACCATAATCCGGATGGGTAGTGTCATCAACATGACCTTCTATGGGAGAATGGAATGAGGTATTTCCCCGAGAAGGTTTTTGGACCAAGGGAGGTGAGTGTGAAGAATATGGTCCTCCACTTTCTGCAACCACATTATCTCCGACTTGGGAGGTGGTAGAAGCTCCTTGGTCGATAGCTTCCATTGGATTCTCTCTTGAACTAGGAATAAAATCGGGTGGAAAGCCCTGTACTCTTCTGGACTGTCTTAACTCTGCCGGT
The DNA here is from genome assembly GCA_001517045.1 of Pseudotsuga menziesii. NCBI lineage: Eukaryota > Viridiplantae > Streptophyta > Pinopsida > Pinales > Pinaceae > Pseudotsuga > Pseudotsuga menziesii. The sequence continues at coordinate 212,651 of LPNX010155005.1, forward strand.
TTGTAAAGTTCCTATCTAACCTAGGGTTTGAAAAACTAGAAAACACACCAAAAAATTTCCCTACACAAGCTATAGGTCAAAACAAGCACACTTAAAATGATAGGAGGAGTTCAAATAGTCAGGTCTCTCACCAGGATTGTCAAGAAGGTGCCACTCGCGATATATCTCGAGGGTACGTGCGTAGTAATCTCCCCAAATGCTATTTTCGGTGTATGGCTCCAAGGAAGACAACCAAAGGTCTTTTCTCAGATGGATAAGGTATCCTAGTGGGGTCTCCCGATATAATCAAGGTACGTGGGAGCTCGAATCGGTAGTAGTGTTGTCTAATGCATGACCATACACAAGGGGCCTTTCGATATACAATCAAGTACATGAAGTACCTTTTTATATACCTCAAGGGTATGTGGAAGAACCGTGCGAGTCCTAGGATGTAATGCGGACAAATAACAACATATCCTACGCTTAACGACGCCCGAACACATCTCTAACCTATCAATCCAATTTATATGTAAATTTTAACCTATAATTACCATTAATTTTAAAGTGGACGGTTAGGTGAATGCATGGTGTTTTGATAGAAAAGTAAAACCATGCAGTATGCTTATGCAAAATATTTCACTTTACCATTTAGTATGCCTACCTACGGGAGGGAAAGAGAGTGTTTTCTTTTGCTTCAAAACCAAAAATATTTCCAAACAACAATCTTGAACACAAAATCAAAGACAAGCAGCAATTTCCAATCTGATTTCGCTTTTACAAAAGCAATGTAAAGGGGAAGAATCTCTTTTCCTAAAAGAAAAACAAGAAGCACACTACATGCAAATGCACTCTATCTTCAATTTTCTTAAAACTACCATATTTGTATTTTGACAAGATAGTGCTAAATGCATAAGAGATGAAAGAACATGAAGAGCCTGAAAGCTTCTAAATCCAATCAAAGATCCAATTCCCAACGCTCAATGATGATAACCTAATCTCAGTCAAAAAAATTTCTTTTTAAAGGAGGAAAAAGAAGTTTTCTATGCAAACAAGAAATGAAACCTAGAAGCTAATCCAATGTTTTTCTTTCAGTCTAAATCACAGAGATGAAAAGAGATCTTACTAAAACCCTAAGCTTTTCAAAAATAAGAAGTCCTTTCACAATCACAACCAACAAGCACCAAAGTGAATGAACAATCAATAACCCTAATCTAGCTTTTGAGTTTTCCAATCAAACCAATCTTTAGCCATAAAAATTCAAACCACAAGCATCGGATTTTGACACACAAGCCTGACAGTGCAGGGCTGAAAGCAAATCAACTAAAATATTTGGAAAAACAAATGAGCAAAAAGAGGTCTTGGAATGATGCCTACCTAGCACCGCGCTGGACATATCTTGACAGAGCGGTTCTAGACTAGCATCACTTCTTGCCAACAGGACTCAGGTGGTGGCACCGTGGGCTGCTAACTAGGGTTAGGCGGTGGCACTGCTTCTCTCCCACTACATAAGCACGATTCATTGTAAAATTCCAAAACACATACAGAACGACAGATCAAGTCAGAAAAAGACCAGATCAAGGTAAAAACTGATAGATTGAGAGTGAGAAAGAGCATATAAGGTCAAAAATCATTCAGATCTAGACAGATCTAGAAGTTTCAAACCAAAATCCACTGATTCAGATAGCATAACTGCCTGAAGAGAGTTGGAGAAGGAGCCTGGATTTGGACAAGAGTTGAAGAACTGAGGAAGATCAGATCAACTGATATGTATATCTATTCCCCAGCAGAGTCGCTAGATTTGTAAGCAGAAATATTTCACCTTCTGTGGACAGAAGTTGTTCCTCTGGTCTGAATGGTTCAAATAGAGAACAAATGAATGACAAAGGATGAAGACCCTCCCTGGATATCGTAGATACCTGGAATTCCTGCTTCGATAGTAAACCCGTGAACCTACAATTAGATTAAACATGTAAACACATCAAAGCTACCAGAACATAATATATTAATCCATGTCAGTGACTAAGGAATCCAACAACATTTACATGTGAAATCAAACAACAACATTAAAGTGGGACAAAAATCAGCTTAGCATTAAGATAAAATGGATAAGTTTACAACAAATTAAGCCTTATTGTTGACATCCATCTCCATGAAACCAACACTTCATCCCAATAAGTTCCAACTTTTCTCTCTATGCTCTCCAATGGCTTGGGCCAAGTGGTCAATCCAACATCATAACAATACCTCTATAGTTCTCCCCTCAACCATGGACATCAACTTGTATTTATAAGGCTCAATGGATAGGAATGATTGAGATATTTGTGGATGAGGTGGCCTCTAAGATCCTATGATGGGGGATCTCAATCTCAATTGACCCACAATGTTAGGGATAAGAGAGGACACGAGGCTCATGATCTAGAAGCCTCGAGAAACCTCTCTTTTTTCCCATTTTACCTGGGGTACCGCCTTTTGCCTCTTATGACAGAGCGGTTCAAGTTAAAAATGCTTATGGGCCAAAGGATATAAGCGGTGGCACTGCTTATGGTGAACAAGGTACAGGCGGTGCAAGCAAGGTACCGCTCATGGATAACGAGGAAAGTGTGGTGTTGATTATTTTTATGAAAGATTGACAATCAACATGGGTTTTCTCTCCAAGTGCTGGGATTTAAGGGAAAATATGTAAGTCAAAGGTCTTATCACATGGCGGTGACAAGATTTTGGTATAACACTTTTGTCCTTTACTACCACATATTTTCTTCACATCTTTACTTCTAGCTTATTGTCGTTATCCTTTCCTCATAAGTATTATGATGGGTCGACCCCCACCTTGGGTATGGCGGTGATTTGGAATATCAAGTCGAATGTAATTAGGATCTTTGTCCCTGACCATAAATAAAAACCATGGAAACATGGAAACAACTGCTTCATGTATGCATTCACTTATATAGATTGTCCAAAATGAGGCATATGGATGATCATCAGTAGACTGGACCACTGCAATACTAATGCCCACTACGTGGGATCTTTAGTGATTGGACCTCCATCGTCATGTGCTCTTTCCTCATAGGTGTCCTTGGTGCATTTAGAAAATGCCAGGATGTCATTTTCGTTGTACTGTAGCTTTTGCATCTACAACACGATATTATTCATCACATAGACACCTTTGGGAATTGCAGGAATCTTGATGCATACTTGTTTGTTTTTCCAACTCGTACTACCAGTGCCCCTTCCTTCCTCCCTGGAACATACCTTGGAACGTTGTTTACCATCAGCCTAAGTGGTTTGCTGTTATCAACCTAAACGACACTTCTTTATCTGAGTACTAACATCCACTATGTTGAGACACAAAAGGACAAATAGGATTGAAGTGGCCAAAACATTATAGATGTGCATGACCATTGATGCATGATCTCCAGACCAGCCTGATATATTTTTATTCCTAGTCTAGGGTTACACACACTGCTATTTGCATTGCAACTCACGTGTCACACTCGACTATGTGCATTGAAAATCATGTGTACATTGAACATGCGAGTTTCCTTTGAGCAACAAGCATGTCATACATGCCTTGCTTATATACATACTCACGTGTACCTTAATTTGAAATTAAAAAATATAAATCGTGATTAGATAAGATTAGTTGGGCCTTAATCCATAACTATCCCTACTATCTGAACAATCCTAACCTTCGAAACCACTCTATTTCCCAATGTATAAATAGAGGCATTGGGATGGGGCTAATCAATCAATTCAAGAAGAGAAAAGTTATGTTGGTGGTATCCCTTTAGAGTCTTGGAGCAGCAAAACTCAGTGTCTTCAGTTGTAAAGGATTCCTTGTGTCATAAGCTAGGTTGTATTCCCACTTATTCACTGTTTGTTAATAAAGAGATTTCTTCTCCCAATATTTGTATTGTGATTTTCTCATGTATGTTGGTTAATGAATGATTTCAATTATGTTATTAAAATGCATTTCATCTAACCTATCATATATATATGTATGAGATATTTCTTGAAGAATTGGATCTTTGTAGGTGAAGGGAAGCAACCGTAGAAGCTTTGGAGAAGGTGGAAGTAGGAGAAGACCAAGCTTGGATGAACTGTCATAAACTGGGTAAGCTAAAATTTCTTCCTATTCCTATTTCATTTTTTATAAAATTTGATTTTCTGCAAGCCTATTAGTAAGTTGGTAACCCTAGACCCTAGGTTACAAGGGTGTATTGTCTTGTACAATAGAACTAGCGACACCGCTGGGGAGTCTAGCCTGTTGTGGGTCCATCCTGTAGGTCCCTTACTAGTCTTTGTTCTGATTTTGATTCTGAGTGTGATTCTTTTTATCTTACTTTTTATTTAAAGTGTAGTATGCCCATAATTCTTTGCTAGTATTTTTTCTTTGAAACAATTTTAGCTGTACATGTGGGTTGCTTCGTGCATAGTCGCATGTGTAACCTTGTACACATGAGTTGTTGTCTAGATAGTCACATGTTGTACGCGGGTTTCCTGCATACACAGTCGTGTGTGTCCTGTAGCAGTCTAAAATTTGGATAGGGTTTGCTTTAGGGATAATTTTAGGGGCGAATTTTATCCCAATGGGCTATTTTTCCATGTTTTTCTCCCAAAAAACATTCGCCATTTTGCATTTTTTGAACCCTTGTTTCGCCCAATTTTGATGGGGTAAAATTTTTTCACCTTAAAAATCACCAAATTATTATATAAACGATATAAAATCCTTGGAAATTAAAATATTTTTTGAAAAATATCGCCAATCATTTTATAGTTGGGGTTTTAAGAATTGGTAATATTCGCCAACATTTATACACTTTTAAATAAGTATGATTCCTTAAAATCATCCCTGGTTTGCTTGTCCCTATCTCTATGGACTTTTATTTGTTTGGAAGTCTTTTTTTTATGGCATGCTCTACGAGTCTAAAGTTTGTAAGTCACAAAGTTTGCTTGTTCATCAATCCTTTGAGCCTCTTGGTTGAATTTCTTTCATTTGTGAAGTGTGGGTGGTCCTCCTGCTTGGTTTTTAGGTTTGAGTGCTTGTGTCTAGGTCAATGATCATGGCCTTAGATGATTTATATTCTGTGTTGCGTCTTATGGTGTCAGTTTGTCACTCTTCTTTTGTGAATCTAGTGGACTCTCCAAGTCGGGTTTTTTCCAAGTCTTCTTCATGTTGGTTGAAGCAGGTAACTTTAGGTCCTTTATTCCTCATTTCACTTTTTATATGTTTTGATTATTCGAACTTGCTCAAAACTTGCATTTAGTTGCATTATAGTTTTTGAAGTTTTTGAAAAGAGAAGAAAAACATTTTATACTTTTGGCATTTAGTTGTTTCTTTTCAGTATTTTTCAAATAAAAATTCAAAAATTATAAAAAAGAAGTCTTATTTTTCTTGCACTTAGTTATAAATTCATTAGCTTCTATTTACAAAAAGAAAATAAGTTTGGTTTCAGTAGTCATAATTTACTTTCAAATTTTCTTTATACATCATTTTTATTTTTCTTATCGAGTCTATAACATCACACTATTTTCATGCCATTTGCCTCTGACTAAAAGAATCCTTTTATAATGAACGATATAATTAGAAATTATTAATAAGTTTTATTTTTTAGGCTCCTACACCAACTAGATTATGCTAGACTTGTGGATTACGGAGTTTAAACTCTCTACAAGTATTTGATTTCAGACGTAGTTGGCCAATCAATAGGTAAATCCTCTTCTATATTGATTGTATCTAGGAAGCTCCTCTCAAATAGGAGTTAAGAACGAGGCCGTGTGGAGACATGGACTAAGGATATAACCCTATGATTCCTTGTCAAAGCGTAAACCAAGATTTTTGCGCATCTACGGACATTTGTCAATACCACCTCTTGGGCCTTGTGTAGTGCTACTAATGAAAAGGTTCTGGGATTTGCTACCCTACCCATGCATACGAATTAGGCTTGCGACTGTCAATATAGTTGTAGTATCCTTTAGTATATTTGATATATAGGGTTCATACACAGGTGCACTGGAAGGCTATTTCTGGTTGACCTTGGATGAACTTGGAAGGTAACCCGGGTAGAAGGTCTGGGAGGGTGGTTGGGTGATTTCTCTGCTTTTGCCCAAGAACATCTACAAGGATTCCAAGTAACCGTCTCTTAGCTTTCTTTTGGGAAGTATATATTATACCTTTTGTGTCTGATTTGGATTTAGGAAATTTTGTAGTGAGTTCTGTGTGGTTTGTTTGTGTTTAGTCAGCCTTAGGGTGTGTGAAGATTCAATTTTTAATCATGGAGGACCAACCTCTCAGAAGGTCAAGAAGGTTGAAAAACCTTCCTCCAACTACTATAGTAGAGCCTCCACTGCCCCCTCAAAGGTGGAGATTAGATACAGATGGTTCTTTTGAACCGGTAGGAATCAATGAAGTTCCAAGTGAACCATAAATTAGGACAAACCAGGTTGATACAACCGCAGTAGAGATAGAAGACTTGCAGGCTTATGAGTTTGCAAGAAACTTTAATTCAACTCTTATTGACTTAAACGATCCTATGATCATCTAGGCTCTTCCATTTGATTCACCTGTGATTGGTGTTCCCGTGAACAGACTTATGGCTAACTCAAGAGAGGGTCCATCTACCCCCATTTCAACCATTTCAGCTGAAGGAGTGCCACCTCCCCCAATTGGTACTCCTAGAAAAAATATACCTGCTACACGTTTAAATCCAAGTAGTCGGGTGGTTTAGCCATAGGCTTCCATGAATGTAGTAGGCCCTTCTAGTGGGGTGGTCACTGGTATTCCCATTGCACCTTTTTATCCCCCCTCTTTCGCACACACTACTCAGAGTGGTCCTGTTGGATCCTCTTCATTTGTTCAGGGATTTCCTTGGAATGGGGGCATATTCCCCCATCCACTCTTTATGTGGTCCCTACACCTACATATGTGGGGATGCAGTTTGGAAATACAAACACCTATGGTCAAGGTTCCCAAACTCTAATTTTAGCTCTGATCACGATCTCTCCTTTCTTGCTTTTTAGCGAAGGGATACCTGATCCATTCTTGTAGACTCTAGTTTCATCTGGAGGATCTCAAACTACTTATATTTCACCGCACATAAATAATCCATTGGAATATGGGTGGAATCCATTTCAAAATAGTCCAAATAATGCACAACCGGTAGCTGGGGGAAACTCCACCTTTACATTTGGGAACCAAGGAGAAATTCCTTCTACTTCCCAAACTCGTACTTTTCAGGCTCCAATTAGGCCCAAAACTCCATTTCTGGAAACTTTGAACTTGCCAGACTTGAAAAAGTTGATGAATGACCCGGTGAAACATAATGTTATGTGGCCACCTGTTCCAACCAAGTTACCTTCGGACATTCCTGAATTTGAAGGAAAAAATGGGGAAGATACAGGGGCCCATGTCACCACTTCTCATTTATGGTGCTCTTTCAACTCGCTGAATGATGACACTGTTCATTTGAGGTTGTTCCAAACATCTCTAATTGGTGTTGCAGCAAAGTGGTATATTGAATTGCCCTCTACTATGTTTAATAGTTTTTAGGACTTACAAGAGGTGTTCTTGAACCACGTCCAGCTTCCTGTCTTGTATGATGCCGGCAAAGACCTCTTGTCTACCTTTAGTAAATATAAATGCACTCACATTTTGGATGATATCAAAGAGTGGAGAAGATAGAAGAGGCTTATAAAATCCACCACCCCCCCCCCCGAGTTTATGTTAGAGTGGTTCCTTAAGTTTTTGTTTCCTTATATATCTAAGGATGTATCCACTTTGGGGGTAACTAGTGAAGAAGAGGCCATCCTTAGTTAGATTTAATATATGCTCAGTATGGGATACTATATGAAATCATACATGAGGCACTGTGGTCTTCCCATATTGTTGAGAAACCTAAGCCTGGATCCCATGCCGATGGTGTGGTTGGTTCAGTGAGTTCTCCCACTGTAGAATCTTTGGCCAAACCACTCCATGAGTTATCCGTCAAGCAATCTACAGTGAGGCACAAAGGTTGCCCCCTCACCCCAAAATGCAAATGTTTTTGCTCAATCCTCCCAAAAGGGAAATCAATAGCCTAGTGGGAAAAATAAGAAGGGGAAGAAAGGTGAGGAAAACCAAAACAAGAATAAACCCATGAATAATGTTGATGGGGGCAAAAAGGAAAAGAAGAAAGTGAAATTTCTAGGTAAGTTGTGCTAGTGAGATCATTTGAATAATCAATTCCCTCTCATGGAACAAGCTCAGAATATGCTTAAGACTCAACAACCGACTGTCCTAAAGGATCCTTTTCCCCAAGGATAGAATTCAGCTTCTGTTACTAATGTAGTTGGGGGCACTTCGAGTGCTCCTCCTAACCAAAATTATATCAACATGGTGCGATCTGAGACATTACTCCAAGCTAGAAATAAGAACTATGAGATAGGGGCTCCAGAGAAGGGTAAGTCTATAGGTGAAATTTCTAACCCTCTAACGATCGAGAAGCCTGCTGATCCAATGCCCAAAATAGAAAAAGGTGTCTTTAAGAAGGCATTGCACAATCCCAATGTGAGGGTTGCAACCAACTACTTTGTAGTTGAATATTTGGCCCAAACCCAATGTGCGATGTCGGCATTGGAAGTGCTATAGAGTTGTCCCACTCAACGAGATGCAGTCTTAGCAGGCTTAGGTAGTATGGACTTGTTGAGCCTTATGGCGATATTTAATTTGTCTGATATTTAGATTCACCTTCCGTATCATGTGGCTTTGTCAGTAGATGTCATCCATGGTGGAAAGACCATTGGAAGGATAGTTGTTGATGAAGTTTCTTCCACGTGTGTTATGTCTTTATATTGTTGGAATGCTCTCTTGGATCCCCTGAGCTAGTTCCATCAAACACCTTACTTACTTCTTTCGACGGAAGGTCATTCCATCCACACGGTATCCTACCCGCTTTTGAGATTAAGTTGGAAGGGAAGGCAGTGTCTATTGAAGTGGAGGTGATTGATGTTCGATTGGACTATAACTTGCTTCTGGGAAGAAGATGGACTTATGCTATGTGTGCAATCGCCTTGGCCATTCTTCGAGTGGTAGTGTTGCCACACGAAGGGAAGTTGGTCACTATTGACCAACTCAGTTTCACTTGGAAGCACTATATGGAAACTAATGAGTCCACCGTGCCATTGGTTGAACAGGTCAAACCAGCTAATGAAATCTTAGGGGTTGGTATGTATTCATCGTTAATGGGTGCTTCTGATATCCCAACCCCGATAAAATACTTAGGGTCTACTAGTGTAGGGAAGTCTATCACTATGGTTGTCAATAAAACAGATCCTTGGGTCTTGCCTTCCCACTACAAACCTGAAGTGCCCTTATCGGCAGTGGAAGTAGCTTACCAGGATATCGTTAACACCACTGTTGATCTCGTTCTGATTCTTCCTATAGTCTCAGAGGAATTGAAAGAAGCCTATCTGCCTGCTTGGGCAGAGAAATATTTGTATACTGATGATTGCTTAGACATGGATTTTCCTTTCAACAAAGCCATTTTAGAGGTTATTATTGGGTGAGATAAGATCTACGAAGATCTTCACCATAAATCCTACTTTCTCCTAAAGATAAGCAGGATTGAAAATCAAGAGCTCTGTGTGAGATTGGCGGGTAATGCTAATATACTGATCAATCCCTTACCAAGGGATGGAATCTTTACTGAGCAGAATATGGCAAACATTTCTATTACTAGGACCTATTAACATCTTTGCAAATCCCAACATCGTGGAAAATGTATATATTGGTGCAAACTGCTCTCCGGAGGAGATTGTTATCTATACAACCTTATTTAAGGAGTTTCGCGACGTGTTTTCCTGGTCATTTGATGAGATGCCAAGAATAGATCCATTGATAATAGAACATTAAATTTGAACCTATTCTGATGCCAAACCGGTTTGACAAAAACATAGACCTGTCAACCTGCGTAAAGTGCCAGCCATTAAGGCTGAAGTGGAAAAGATGCTGAAAGATGGTTTCATCTATCCGATCACTTTGATGGAGTGGGTATCCAATCCTGTTCCCATCAATAAAAATCAAAGTACAATACATGTATGTAAATAATTTTTTGATTTAAACAAAGCTTGTTCAAAGGACAATTACCTCGCACCATTCATAGATCAAATCATGGATTATTGTGCGGGGAGTGACATTTTTTCATTTATGGATGGTTTTTATGAGTCCAATAAGATTCAATTCAAGTCGAAAGACCAACATAAAATGAATTTCGTTTGTCCTTGGGGTACATTTGCGTATAAAAAAATTCCCTTTGGATTGAAAAATGCAGGGGCTACCTTTCAGCGGGCAATGATTTTTCCTTCCATGACATCAAGACTATTGTCGAGCCATACCTAGGTGATATGCCTGCTCATTCTTGTAAGAGGATCAATCATCCAGATCACTTCCACTTATTTTTTGAAATATGCAGGCATTACAAAATACGCTTGAATCCCCATACGTGTGTTTTCTGTGTCGAGTCAGTTTGGCTACTCGGGTTCATATTTTCTAACAAAGGTATCTAGGTGTATCCTTTGAAAGTTGAGGCCATTGTAAATCTATCTCCTCCTTGTTTTATCAGGAAACTTCAGATACTATAAGGAAAGTATAACTTCCTTTGATGTTTTATCGTGAATTATGCCAAGATCACCAAAAGTTTCATGCATCTGCTGAAGTAGGACACTCCATTTGTATGGGATGAAACTGCACAACTTGATTTCAAGGAATTATTTATCTTTGTTGTTGAATCCTTTCTTACACCCACTGGATTACTCTCACAATTTTATATTGTATCTATCTGTGTCTGAGTCGACCATTAAAGTAGTACTGGTCCAAGAAGATGATGATCTCCAAGAGCATGTTGTCTATTACCTTAGCCATGCTTTAGCTGGCCCTGAAATTTGGTACTCCCACGTTGAGAAGTTGGGTTTAGCAGTTGTTTATGCTATGTAGAGGTTATGTCACTACATCATACTGAGGACTATGATAGTACTGGCAGATGTCAATCCCTTTCAGTATATTTTGTCTCGAAGCATATTTGGGGGCAAATTTAAGAAATAGATAGTCATTCTCCAGGAGTTTGACTTGGATTTTCAATATTCCAAATCATAAAAATCCTTAAGTTTTGCAAAATTTCCAGTAGAATAAGATGTAGTTGTTGAAGAAGAATCATTCCTAGATGAGCACATTTTTTTTATTTCCACCTCTGAACCTTGGTACGGAGATATACTTATCTATCTACAGACTCTGAAGTGTCCTGTGACCTTTTCATGGGAAGAGCGACACAAACTATGCCTACATGCGAAAAACTACCTTACCATTAGGGATACTTTATACCATAGAGGGGTAGACTTTGTTTTATGTTAGTGCCTCACCCATGAAGAGGCCTAGAGTGTCCTAATTGATTCCCATAGCGGAGCATGTGGGGGTCATTTATCTGGGTTAGCAATGGCCCAGAATATTTTACATGCCAGATATTTCTATTCCATGATCTTTAAATATTATGTGGAAGCCATGAAGCGATGTCATCCTTGTCAGATTTACACCAAAAATATGCGGTTACATCCATCTCCACTATTTCCTGTCATCGTAGTGGGCCCCTTCACCAAGTGGGGAGTAGATTATGTGACGTGCAACCCAGTCTCGACTGGGGGGCACAAACACATCATTGTCACTATTGATTACTTTACAAAGTGCACAGAGGCAATGCCTACGTTTAGGGCTAATAGGGAAACTGTAACTTTTTTCATTTTCAACCAGATTATCTCTCGTTTCAGTATTCCAAAGGATATTGTCACTGACCATGGCAATCATTTATATATTAGCATGATGGCCAAATTGGCTACCATGCTAAGGTTTAAACAAGATCACTCGTCTTCTTTCTACCCGTAAGAGAATTGTCAAGTCGAGGTAGTCAATAAGACCTTGAAGACTATTCTCAAGAGTATTATTAACACAGCCTGGTCAAATTGGCACATTATGATGTATCCTGCACTTTGGGCATATCGAACCAATGTTAGAACTGCCACGAGTTTTTTACCTTTCCAACTCATTCACAGGGTGAAAGCAGTAACTCCAAGTGAATGTGAAATCCCATCACTTAAAATTTCCATTCATGTGCTACCTGACACAACTAAATTAGAAGAACATTTGCTACATTTGGAACAACTAGATGAACAACACAAAGATGCATTGACAAAAAATGAGACTCATATAAATAGGGTTAAAAAACAATATGATAAAGTGATCAAACCTAGGATTTTCTCTGAAGGGGAACTTCTCTTGCTATGGGATCAGGACAAAGAACCCCTGGGGGGAGGGAAATCTAGGTCCATGTGGTTAGGACCCTACATCGTGTCAAACATTTTGAAGAAAGGATAATATGAATTAACTAATTTTGAAGGGAATAAGCTTCCTGAGTCTAGAAATGGGCTCTACATGAAGAAGTATTATGCTTAGGCTTAACACTTTTTCTTGTATTTTTATTGTATGTAACATTATGAACCATAGTTAGCTGGTTTGTGTTCTTATATCATTTGTTGGTTATTACAGATGTCTTTCAAGTGGTTCATAGGTTTTGCAAATGGCACTAGTCATCACGCTTGCAACTTGGCTTCAGCCGCATGGGTCATTTACTCACCCTCAAGAAAGCTAGTTGCCTCTGGAGGTGCTTGCCTAGGTCTTGCTACTAATAATGTGGCTGTATACATGGATGTTATTGATCTCTTATGGAATGCCTTTTCACGTGGCATCACTCAGTTGGAAGTCAAACTTGACTCTCAACTGGTGGTTTCCCAACTCAATCGAGCTTATCAAGTGTGAAACCCTATCTTGTTACGTCAATTTTTACAGGTTAGATTACTGGAAAGAAATTTTGATTATATTTCATTTAATCATATTCCATGAAATCAAAATTCATTAACTGA
>LPNX010155005.1:226175-286389 GCA_001517045.1 Pseudotsuga menziesii
GGACCACAATCCATAAAATCCCTCTAGATCTATCCCCGATCACTCTAATCACCCCAATTACCCTGATCACCCTGGTCACCCTAATCACCATCATCATCATCTTCTTCAGCTGCAGCAGCCTCCTCGGCTTCTATATAGACTAGTACAGTTGTGGCTACCCTTCGCATAAGGCTTATCTAGGTAGGTTGAATCCCTACAACAAATTCCTGCATGATAGCGTGGATCTGTTCAATCATATGGTTGGGACCCTTTGGGTAATCATTTCCAACTTCCCATCGAGGAGCCTCATCAAACCTTCGACTTCCCCTGCCACTGGTGGCATATACATCCTAGGATGCCCATTAGGACAGTCAGGCGCTCCCCATACTCCTCCCTGAGGGAGGATGATATCAGTGTCACCTCAAAATTCTAAACCAACATATGAAAAATTCTCTAGTGTTGGAAAATTCCACCCCCACCACAAGTAGAATTCATCATCATACACACTCTGAACTAATCCACCGCCACCTTGGAGAAGGAAAATCTCTCCGCACCAAGTCAGTCTAGGTTGACGAGGAGAGAATACTGCAAGTGGCACCGCAGGGATGATTGTGGGAACTCTCTTAAAAAATAAGGCCACTAATACACTTGAATACCCAAAATTCTTACGTCGACCTCTCTTACAGTCAGATATTTGTTCTTTCATAATCAGGATTATTCCCGAGCACCAATCAAATACAGTTCCCTGTAAGCTGTCTACAACAATCCTCATTTGGTTCCGAGTGGCAAGATGAAGCGATCAAGATCCTGCAACCCTCACTATAGTACTTACCAACACCTGTAGTGGGAATTTAGTAATATGTACAATAGGGATGCATGATCCCTTTTTCTGACTCCCAAGCATGCAGTAGGTTTCCACATAATCTTAGACACTTATGCGGTCACCACCCCTGCCAGTACCTTTGCGGCTGGTGGGAATTCCATTTCGAGACAACCCCATGATGAAGTATATTTCTTCCAAGGCTACCTCCAAAATCTCACCTTGAAGGCCAAAATCCCCAAGGTCATGGTTCAAATATCCAATCAAACATTCGAGCAAGCGGGGATTGGCCCGCATGGGTGAAGTGCAGAAGAATTTAAGTAGCCCACTTTTACCTAATTCTTGCATAATGGAGGCACTATAGAGTGCGTCGAAGTCCATATTCTCATGTTCCCGCTCCCTCCACTCCAACACCATGGTTAAACTTTCTCATTTGACCAAAATTTAACATTAGAATCCATTAAAATTCTTTAAATTTTGGCCATTATTTACTTTTTCTATGATGTGCAGTACATGCGACTGTCTTTTAGATAGGTTGCATGTGACAAACGGTCCTTTCGGGAAGGTTGCATGTATAATGCGTGCAAGCGACTTTGTAAGTCGAATACCCACGTGTACTATGCGGCCTCCTTAGGGAAGGATTAAACATCAAAATTTTGCATAAAATTGAAAATTAAAACTGTTGGAATGGAAGAGAAGGAGAGCTAGTTTACCTAGCACTTGTGGAATTCGAAATAGTCCACTGATTTGTCCACAACGAGCAATCCAAGCCAGAGGTAAAAATTTTCCAAATTGGGTAAAAACTTAAAATGGTATGTTTGATTTCTATATTTGAACTATATATAAGAAAAATTTCAATTTTGGGGTTTTTAGCCTATAGTTTAAAAATTACTTTTATATCTTAATTAATACCATCTTCTTTTCCTAATGCAACAGGTTCAAGGTTGTTTAAAGTTATTATATGCTCATATAGGATAGGTTTTTGGTCCTCCATGTGCATTTTTTCATCTATACCTAATATTATTTTGACCCTAGGATGATATCGTTGACCACGGACTATGGTGTTTAACCATTTTTTACCCATCCTACATCATTGTTTTTCCATCGATAGAGCCCCCCTTCCATGAGTACCCTAGTTTAGAACACTTTGTTGTCTTTTGGTAATTATGTCGCATTTGTCATAGGTTTAGGGGAGACTTCGTATCTATTTTCTCATGCCAAATTGAGCCTCATTTTGGTCTCTTTTTACAAGCTATCCCCTTTATAAGGCTCCTCGCCCTTATGGAGTTTCTTTAGGTCGAGGTCTGACTCCTCAAAACAGACTTGATTGCCGAGCAAACTTGTCCATTCAGGCTCGTTAAGAATATGTGAATGGTCATCCACATTGGTGGTAGGTTATTTCTTTTTCAGACGATGTGGAATAATACAAAAAATGAACACTCTCTTTTATTCAGAATTGAGAAGAGTATTCTCAGGTATAGGTTTATCGCTTTTTCGGACTCGAGGGACAAAATTTATGGAAATGGAGTGCCTTGTATGAGCTTAGTTTTCTCTTTTTCACGCTCCGGACCTAAACATGAAAAATATTATGAGCATACTTTATGCCTTTGTCATGCTCGTTAAACCCTAAATAACAAATCATCGAGTTTAGTGTTGTAATCCCCATTTCTCGTAACAAAATGGATCTTCCAAATGATCTTTCTCTCCTTCACACTCATAAAACTCAAGCTATATGCTTATTTTGAAGGGGTGTTGGGTAGGTGGTGATTTAACATTTTTCGGACCTTCCTAACTAAGTATGAAAAATGTGTGCCTTACTTCTTCGGAAGCTAAGAGAGTTCTTTTGTGGTATGTTTTATAATTTTCTAGCCTCAGGAGACTAAATTGGACAAAAAAAGCATACCCCTAGAGTCTTCTTTGGAGTTTTCATACTCTCAAGATATGAAAACACCAACAAGAATGTACTAGTTCAGGCTCGTAAAATCCATGAATCAGTGGCTTTATCAAGAATTATTCTCTCCCCTCTTCAAGCTTGTAAAAAATGAAGAGAGACCTGAGTTGACTTTCCTAGACTCGTTAAAATTTAATAGGAAAGATAAAAAATAAGTACTCTCTTTGGGTTATAAATAGTGGCAACATGTCATCCTTGAACAAAGAATTCTATGGACTTTACGATACTCATGTTTCCGTTTACTCTTTTAGCTCAGCTATCACTTCGAGTCTTTACTCCTCCACTTGTCTTTTATACATCGGGAATTTGAAAATGTCTCCTACGTGTCAAATAAGTCTAGTTGTTCTATATGTAATTTAAAAGCTTCCTTGGGTCATCTCTATGTTGTTCTCACTATTTAAAAATATATCCATGCATCTGGCTATTATCCTGATTTCATCGTTATCCTATCTGAGTGTTACTTGTGTCTACCTTCCCACATCTAGTTCCTAGTCACTCTTGTGATCCGTTGGAGGATTTATTGCCTTGCTGACGATAGTATGGTTTCTCATCAGCACTTGCTAAAGACAAAGACCTAGATTTTTTATGATGGTACCTTAGGTTTCACTACCATTATTGGTGAATTCCCTTGCTTCAGTTGTCAATTTCACCTATTGATTGACAATCTGTTGAGCCCTTTCCATGTTTGAATTTAGCACATCTATTAACATGGTAGGGATTGTACTGGCTCCCTTGGATTTCTATGAAGACCTTAGGTTCACCATTATAACCTAAGTTGCCCAAGATTATGTTATGTTCTGTTACATATCCTCCGGATTTTGAAGACTCATGATTGTATATTATGGCTTCTTTCCACCTTTGTAATATACGTGGTATTATACCCCATATCATATGATGTAATCAAATATTGTAAAGGAGCTAGTGTTCCAGTATATTGAACATGGCATCCTAAGATATGATTTTGTATATGACATTGCATGTATTTGTTTCAGGTACTTCCTTTATTGCCTTGGACATTTGAGTTCTCCAAGATAAATATTGTAATGTATTTCGGCCATCGCTTCCCTCTGACATCACACATTAGGGGGCATCTATTATCAGCATAAATGGCACTTATCCATCCGAGTACTGAAATCCACTATGTCGGGACAAAAAAGGACAAATAGGATTGAAGTGGCCAAAACATTATAGATGTGCATGACCATTGATGCATGATATCTAGACCAGCCTGATATATTTTTATTCCGAGTCTAGGTTGTAGATGCTCCTATTTGCATTGCAACTCGCATGTCACATGTGACTATGTGCATTAAAACTCACATGTCCATTAAACACGTGAGTTTCCTTTGAGAAACAAGCGTGTCATATGTGACTATGTGCATTGAACCTGTGTGTACATTGAAAACGCGAGTTTCCTTTGAGAAATAAGAGTGTCATACGTGCCTTTCTTATATACATACTCGCGTGTACCTTAATTCGACGTTAAAAAATATAAATCGTGATTATATGAGATGAATTGGGCCTTAATCCATAACTATCCCATCTATCTCAACCATCGTAACTTTTGAAACCATTCTATTTCCCAATGTATAAATAGAGGCCTTGGGATGGGGCTACTCAATCAATTCTAGAAGAGCAAACTTATGCTGGTGGTATCCCTTCAGAGTCTTGGAGCAGCTAAACTTAGTGTCTTCGGTTGCAGAGGATTCCTTATGTCCAAAGCTGGGTTGTATTCTCACCTATTCATTGTTTGTTAATAAAGAGATTTCTTCTCCCAATCTTTATATTGTGCTTTTCTCATGTATGTTGGTTAATGAATGATTTCAATTATGTTATTAATATGCATTTCATGTAACCTTTGATATATATATATATATATATATATATATATATATATATGTATGTATGTATGTATGTATGTATGAGATATTGTTTGAAGAATTGGATCTTTGCAGGTGAAGAGAAGCATCCCTAGAAGCTTTGGAGAAGGTGTAAGTAGGAGAAGACCAAGTTTGGATCAACCGTCATAAACCGGGCAAGATAAAATCTCTTCCTATTCCTATTTCATTTTCTATAAAATATGATTGTCTGCAAGTATATTATTAAGCTGGTAACCCCAAACCCTAGGTTATAAGGGTGTATTGTCTTGTACAACATTTTCCTCTTGTCATCTTTTCCTCTTCTGCCATAGTTGATGGGCCTGCTTCTCCCTCTGTTATGAATCCCCTCGTCGAACCTTAGTTTTTCTTGGTTCTTATGTCCAGAGAGATTGGATGATTGGAGCTCCTCTTCTTCCTAATCGATCGCTCTACTATGGACAAAATTTCCTGCATTTCTTTTACAATAGCTTCCCTCACAATTCGTGTTTCTCGTGTTCTTGTATTCGAAATAATCTAAGCCATGGTCTCTCCAACACTTATCTTTGCACTTAAACTTCTCTTTTCTCTAACACTTCTTCTCTTTGGTCTGATTCTTCCTCTTGACAGTAACAATGGGTTGAACCATGTCCCTTGGTACGATTTGATAGGTCTCCAAAACTTTTGTGCAAGGGATTTGAACCATCATTACTAAATCCTCATTGATTGACCATATACTTTATCAATTCTACAAATCTAATGCACGCCTCGGTCATTAATTGCAAATATTTCCAACTTGCAATGTCTCCCGCCTGGTGTAATTGCTTGATTTATTTCCTGATTTGACCAGTTCACGCCTCGTCTGGTATCGACAAGTTTCAAACCTTGTTGCAGTTCATCTTTGCTCATTGCTCTTCCTTTTGTTGACAGATTTTCTTTCAGAATTCTTCCATTTTTTTCTCATGATCATTAGCATTGGTGTCGTACTTGGCTATCCCGATATGGCTTTAAACGACTCCCATTTACTAGTTTTGGAAAAATTACTCTGTCTAGTTGTTGTAGTTGTATCCTCTGTTGGTAATTAAGTCTATGATGTAGGGACCCAACTAATGCATCTGAGGCTTACCTGGGTGCTTCACAAACTTCTTGTCGTAGAGGAGAACCATATCTCCATGTTGGAATTCCTTTGTCTTGACATGGTGATCATGCCATGCCTTTTGTTGATCATTTTATACTTTCTAATGAAATCCTACGATGAAGAAATCCTCTTCAAGGAATACTAAATACGTCATTATTTCTTCAATTGATCCTTCATCGCTCATTCCTGTTACAGATTTTATGCATATACTAGGACAATATTCGATCGGAATCACCACTTCTTATCCATAGATCAACTTGAATGGTGTCTTCCCTGTTAGTCTTTTACATGTCATTCTATAGGCCCATAATATCATAAGGATTTCATATCCTATTTGTCACGATTCATATCAGATACCTTAGTAAGCGCATTTTCTAGTATCTTGTTGAATGCCTCTACTATGCCATTTTCTTATGGATGGTATGGAGTACTTCTCTTATGTTTTATCTGGAATTATCTATTCATCAATCTAATTGTTTGATTGGCAAAGTGAGCTCCTTGATCACTCATCAATATCTTAGGACATACAAATCCGGCAACCACATTGTCAAAGGGAACCTTGCCAGCGTCGCAGCTATGCAATCCTTTACTGGTGCTACTACAACCCATCTCATTAGATAATCATTCGTAGTGATGACGTATCTTGCATATATCCATGATGGTTTACCTATTCTTTGACATACATCATAGCTTGTTGCATAATCTGTTGCATCGGCATGTACTGCCGACCACCGTAATACAAAGTATTTTTCTAGAAGCTGCACATCCTCCATAATGTCCCCCCTCAATCCCCCCATGTGCCTCTACGAACACTCTTTCTTGCTCATGCAGAAGAACATATCGATATAGAATTTCATTCGGCCCCATCTTGTATAAATTCACGTCGATCAATTGGAAGTCAGCATCTCTGACGACTAGTTGTTTCAATGGTGACCTCATCAGGGGCTTTTCCTATCGTAAAAAAATGTAAAATTTGTTCACAATGGTCATCGACCATTCCGAGTCCAAAAATTTGTGCATAAGGTAAAATGTCTTTGATGCTATTTGGTTCTTCACCTGACTCTATCCTTGATAGATGATCAGGTCCTTCATTCAACCCTCCTATTTTCACAATGATCTCAAAATCAAATTCTCAGAATAGTAACAACCACTGGAAGATATTCCCCCCCATCACAAGATTATTGATCAAGGACTTCAACATTGAGTGATCCATAAAAATTTTGAAATGTCCTCCTAACAGGTAGTGTCATAAATTCTCCAATGCATACACCATCGCTAATCCTTAGCTCTTCATCATCATGTAGTTTCTCTTTGCATTAGAAAACTTCTGACTTGGAAAGGAAATCAGGTGGTGAATTGATCCTTCTCCCAGTTGGGACAATATTACTCATAATTCATTTGATGAAGCATTGACGTGGACATGGAAATCCTTTTTCCAATCTCGACATTAATATTGGTGTTGCGACCATATTTTGTTTTAGCGTATCAAGTCTCCTCTAGCACTTGTCGTTCCATTTGAATTTCACATCTTTCTTTAATTTTATCTCCATTGGTGTAGTTATTTTTGCGTATCCCCTTATAAAATTTCGATAGTACCCTGTGTGGCCCAATGTTTCCCTCAGTCGTTTCACTTCCGTTGGTATTGGTAGGTCGACAATTATCACAATCTTAGCAAGATCGACCAATATTTCCTTCCTTGCATACAATGTGTCCTGACTCCTAATAGGATTCCAAATGGTGCACAAACTATACATTTCTTTAGGTTTAGTGAAATTTGATGATGGCAACACCTTTCCAATATCAATCTAAGTTTCACAGTATGGTGTTTTACCAACCTATAGATGGTCCAATCATCCATGTAGATGACTAGGAATTTATGAATGAAGTCTTTGAATGGAGTGAAAACTAACCTTAAAAAATTTGTGGGTGCATTCTTGAGACCAAATAACATTATTGTATACTGAAAACATCCCCATTCTGTTATGAAAGTGGTTTTGTGTATATCCTCCTTCACAATTCTTATCTAATGATAACATGAAAATATGTCTGTAAATGAATAGATCTCATGCCCTCCAAGTCCTTCTAGCGCATTGTCGGTGAATGGTGTCGAAAATGGGTAGTGAATACTTACGTCATTATGTTTCTTCAAATCAACGCAATCTAGATTTCACTACTCTTTTTTTCTACACAACCATTAGACTAATCCATTCTAATTCCTCTACAGGCTTGATAATTCATGTGTCCAGCATCCTTTCTAGTTTGGCTTTGACGCGCTCTTTGTATCTTGGATTCAACCTATATGGTCACTACTTTACTGGTTTTGTATCGAGTTTTAGATGAATCTTCATTTCTCCCAAATCCCCTGAAATTCCTTTCAATTTAGAAAATTTTGTCAGGAATAAGTCCTAAAAATCATGTGGTAGATCAGTCGCTTTCCCCATGGCATAATCATTTTAGAAATCTCAAATAATAGCATGCTTTGGTTCTTTTATGGTTCCAATATTGACTTTCTTTATCTTCAACTGTTGCTTGAATTTGTCACTTGGCATATCTTGTGCTTTTGTATTGCGACTTCCTTCTGATTCTGGAATACCGACATCTCTCAGATCATCTTCTTCATCAGGTTCTCCCAACACATTGTAACATTCCATCATCATCTACGGTGTTGGTGCTCATTATGATCTCATCGGTAGATTAGCTAGAGCTATATTCAATACTTTTTCGTAGAGGTTCGGTAGTGCACTATGGATAAATGGAATTTCATTCATGAAATTGAAAGTATGACTGAAGCTGATATCTAGTTCTTCTCAAGTTGTCATTTCCCTTTGCATCTCCGTTGAAACATACCATCTTCATGGTATTTTTTCCAGTGTATGGATACACATGAACCCATTCCTCCTTCGGCCTTAGTTCCCATGTTTTTTGGCATGTTATCAGATGGGTACTTGGATGATTTCTTCCATCATATTTCTATCCTTGATAGCATTCATTCTCTCTGAATCAAACTTCCATAATTCATCGACATATCTGCCAGTCTACTATTGACACCTTGTATGTATCCCATCATCTTGTTGGAGTAGTCTTCAGTGCTGCCTCTTCCAGTGCCAATAACTACTGGGGTTTGGATACTTTTTCTTCAAATTTGCATATAAAAAGTACCAAGTTAGGTAGCCCTCCATATATCAGAAGATCAAATACTTTTGTTTCTACCCATATCAGCGACTGAGTGATGCGCGCACACTTCCTGAGTGATACTTCATGCAACCGGTTCGACCAATTCTTTAGAGATTTGGCCAAGTCTGAAGATGTTGAGATGGTGCTTCACCATCATAACTATCCATCAATAGTGGGATTGATATAGTCTTCATAGACATTATAAGCACTATCCCATCCTCCTGCAACTTCGTCTTTTTTTGGTTCAACATGTCGTTTCCTTTCGAGGGGAGCTAATGGAAATGACTCTTGTGTCATGATTCTTGAATGTCATTATCCTTTTCTTGAAATTGATAACTGTCAAGTTTTCCATCTCCCAAGTAATTCCTAATAGTGCGGGGTATCGACTAGTGTGGTCGACTATTTCAATAACATCAAAGTCTGCATATGTATTTAGGGCCTTCCACTTTGTCAGGTAGGAGAGATACTTGTCCAATTGGAGAAACCTTGGCCCGATTTGCCAGACAAATTTATGATGGGGACCAAACTAAATGCATCTTTCCCATCATTTTCTATGTTCTCTTGGTTAGGATATTCAAATCTTACCCTAGATCTAAGATGACTGAATCTTCATCATATTCTCCTATTTGGACATTCATTCTCATTCCTCTTTCTGTTTTATTCTTTTTCAATGAATTGACTAGGTGATCCTATCACCCTTCTTCCAGTCAATACAAAAGGATTTTTATCTCTACTAACACATCTTGATCTTTTTCTAACATTAGGCAACTTTCTAGAAAAAAAATTAAAGTACTCACCTTTATTTTTGATATTGGTGAGTTTGTCGAATCAAAACTCGACGACATCTCATAAATAGGTATCTTACCATTGTTCTTGTTCAAGGAATATTTCACGTTGAAGAAGGTTTCTTTTTCTCTTTCTACATCAAATTGGACATTCTTCCAGGTCACAATCCAGACACTAGGTATTGGTCCATCGTCCCCTATCATAGCGCCTCCTCTCGTTACTACACCAACATGCACTGGCTGAGTCCTTATTTCAATCGATATATTTCGCAAATTTGGTCTAGGATTCTAATTTTGATTTGCATTTTGGTTTGGTTGCAGTTGTGGTGCATTCTTAGCTTACCATTTTGTAATTAGCTAAGGACATTCTTCGATAGTTTCATTGACTACGGTACAATAAGTACACTAGGATTCTAGATTCACATAGTCCCTCTAATAATCTCCCACCACTCCGTAATTATAGCACATAACTGGTATGTGATCTCGACCCATAGCTCCTCCGTGAACAAATCCTCTGTTACGACCTCCATGAAACCCCTCGAAATCCTCCTTGCTATTGGTATGATGACTGTTGAATTGCTACTATGGTTGATGATACTGAGGTTGTTGCTAATTATATTGTGATTGAGTATATTGTGGTTGGTTATACTACAATTGCGGCTGAGTTATTTCCACTGGTCATTTCTCGTCTCCCTTCATAAAGTATGTATCCATAGTCCTTTCTTGGAGAAAATCATAAGCTCTGCAATCCTTTTCTTCATGACCAACTGAACAACAAAAGTTGTAGAAAATATTAGCTGGTTTCGACATAACCTTCTATAAGTATACACATTCTTCTGGCCGACTCCCCATTGTTTGATGAATTTGGAACCAAAAAAATCCTCCTTGACTTAGTGGATTCGGTGCCCTTGATTGTAAATATTCACGAAATTCTGGACATTGATCCTTGTGATGTCCCTCATATCGACATCGACTGCACCATACTTCTTTGCATGCCTCTTTTTGTTTCTTGATATCTTCCAATTGCATAGTAAGGTTCTCCAACTATGACTGGATCTGGCTCATGCCAATCCCTGTTTGGTCGAATGGTCAAGCATCTAACTTCATTGTAATCTCTAGGGCTTCTGCCCGAGATGCTATCTTCTGTTGCATCAATGATATGCAGATCTAGGGTACCAAGGTTGTGATGAGCCATTCCTTGTGTTGCACATCACTCATTTTGAAGCTAACCTTGGCCATTATAGTTTTGAATCATTGATCGTAGTCCTAGACCAACTCATTGGAGAATTTCTTTATTTCCTTTATTTTGGTAATATAATGCAATTATGATTTTGGTTTCTTGAATTCCTCACCCAATCTAGTACTAATTCACACTAAGTCCTCTGGGGATGCCCCGTCAACACTTGCACGAATTTCATGTACCATTCCAATGCCTGGCCTCGAAAGGTCGTCGCTAGTTGTATTTCCTTGATATCATCATCTTATACATTTTTTTACCGTCCACATTGATTCACATAAGAACTAATATTGTTCGAGATTCTCAGCTCCATTACCCTGGGACAAGGGTAGCTTTACGTCATCACCCACCATCTTGTGTCTCCTCCCAGTGCTCGTCGATTTGCTACTATTACCATTGTGATGACACATGGGAAAACCCTGTCATGAACTTGTGTTTCTTCCTCCTAGGTTTTGCCCGGTGCATGGAGTTGTAGGTACATTATAGCTTTGGGTTGGTCCTTCCTTAGGTTCGGGTGTAGCTTGGTCATTTATGTAATCATCATAGGGTATCTTAGTCCTTTGTGGCCCATTTTCACATTTTTATGTTTTGGTTTCACCTGGAGTCTCGTTAGTCCTCCTCCTCTTTTCTTACTGAAACCTCACCCCACTTTGTAGGATACCACACTCTTCTACGGCTTTTCTCACAGTCTTGTCATGACTCCCATCCATCCACTCCGTATCATTCCATCAAACCCTTACCTTCCCAGTATCCATATCCTCTACACACTAGGGATTTACTCATCGGAATTCATCTTTAGTTTTCCTTTTTCACAAATGAGCATCTTGATCCACAATTGTAATGACAATATAAATCTCCCCCTTGGTCGCTTCAAGAATTCTCTCTCAATGTCGCTGTAATATTTTATGACGTCGAAAGTGAATTCAATAATGTATCTTTCCAAAATGTTGTCTATCCACACATTGAAATCCCTTGAATCTTTGTTGTTCACCTTCCGTAATTGTTGGATTAGTTTCGAAGTCCACGGATCAAGTTTTCCTCCATCAAAATTATTCTTTTAAAAAGTGAGTTGCGCAAACCACTGGTACAATACTATCAAAAATTCATAGAAGAATATTTCATGAATAACTAAGTAGATATATTTTCCCAACCAAACTTCTATCATCAATATCAGGTTCTGGTTCTCTTCTTCCGCAAACTCTTGCGCTTTCTTGTCAAACCAATCTTGGATCTCTAGCTTCATCGAATGCCACAACATGTCCTCTTCCTCTTCACAATATGGTCTCAACAATGGAAAAATTTGTTGACAACGGTTTTGTCGATAGGGGTTCACTTCGCACTATTGTCGACAACTACCAACACAGACTCCCTAAACATCGACCCGAAAATGATTTACCCTTTCCAGCAATACCTCCGGAGTAGGTGTAGTCTCACCCGAGATGTCTGAGGGAGGGTTGTAGGAACCAAGTTTTCACTGTGGGAAGAGGACTTCACACTATCTTTTATGTAATCACAACATTATCTAGAAATCCAAGTTCGTAACCACACTATTAACTAGATCTACTTATCATCTTCATTCGTAATCACAATTACCTACATTTAAATCAACAAAGACATCAACATACACTAAATCTATAAACACTGCAATAGCTCACCTCATTCACATTTAAATAGAAAGAATATATGTAGCATAGCCATTCATCAACCCATCTGATTTATCATAGATTTAACCCAAATAATACAGAAAACACATAATTTAGAAACAACACATTCCACAGAACTAAGACATTACAACTGAATGTTGATGTATTTGTAACTTCGGAATGTATTCACTTGTATATTTCATATATTGTATTTGATTAGTCCCCAATGTTCCTATCGAGAGAATCAGTAATGTAAACAAGTCATGTAAAATCATAGAGGTTAACCCTCCTAGTTGATTAGGGGTCAAAGTCCCCACAGTTTCGGGGCACTAGGGTTATTAGACTCTCCTAGAGAAGTCGGCCCTGGTAAGTTATTGTCAAGTTGGGAATTAATATAAATAGAGAGTGAGCCTCTCTATTTATCACACAGTCACTCATGCTCAGTTGTAGGTCTTGAGTGAGAGAGAAGAAGTTGGGATAAGAGAGAGAACAATTGTTGAAGATCATCTTACTGTCTTTGGGTTTTACTGCTGCCATTGGTGCTCATTCTATCTATGAGGAAGTTGTGGGGTTTTCTCCTTTATGGTTTCCCCACAGAAAATATTTGTGTGTATTATCGCTTGTGATTGATTTTTGTGCATGTTATTCTCTTAGATAAGATCCTAAGATAATATTGTTGAATTAGATAAAAATATAACACTGAAAATGCCAAAATGCTGATAAAATTCGCTTCATAAGATAGAGTCTTCATAACATAAGTACCATAAATGAACCGCAAAAGACAAAATATTCCTCAGCTGATTAATTCTAGAACGAAAAAGATTCCTTTTTTATTTACAATATTAACTCTTCTTATAGGCTCACTAGGAAGATACAAATGGTTCACTTTACCAATCTCTAACTAACTCAACCAAGGTATCCTAGTTTGTTTGTTTCTTCCTCCATCGCAGTTGAGTTTTATCGTTGTCGACATCCTTTCTGTCGGCGGTGGTACCATGCTTTGCACACTCCAATTGCTTGTCGAATTTTTTTTTTTAGAAATATATAATTGATAATAATCAACTAGAAGAAAAGCATGATTATGAACAAAACATTGTCCTAATCCTAAAAAACCACATGAACTAATCCAGAGTACTCTAACTCTAATTTCTATTCATTTCAGGCTCTACATCACTAGTTCAAGGTATTTCAATGTTGTGGGTGTCATAGAAAATACCATATTTTCCCGGCTCCTATTCTCTGGGCGAGGCAGGAATGCAATTGTGCTCAACAAAATTTTGAGCCAACTTACAGGGCTTGTAGTGACAAGTTCACCCCACCCAAATTCCAACTTGTTAAATCCCAGGCACCTCTAGTCACCAAGATACTTTTCTTCAACACATATATGCAAATCCATGATCTCTTGCAGGAAAGAACATTTCTTCTCAAGGAAAGTTATGCTCAATATCAAATACTCCTAATTTACAAATAATTTTCTTTCTTTATTAGCTTTACAACTTGCGAAACAAATTCGTTGACGACCTCTTGGGATGTAGTACTGCATGCACATGCTAAGAACATAACATATGCCTCTGCAAGAGGGGGATTTAACACCCTCCTGATGTTCATTGTGAAGATAAACCTGACAATGTTATTAAGAGGAACTCACATAGCCATTGTTCTATCATGTCACGCCAACACTGCTAAGACTTCGAATGAGGTACGATGTTCTTTAATCTCTTCTGTGATTCATTGCTTTATTATCCACTTTCGCTTACACTATGTATCGACCCATTAAGTCTTAATCATCTGCTATGTATTGATGCATCAAAGAATAAACCTCTACCTTCACTATGTTGCTTAAACCTCAACCTCATTGACGCCTTAATCCACATCTTAATTTCCTGGTTTATTTTTTAACTTTGAAAAGAATAATTAGACAAACCATAGACACACCATAAACAAATTTATATGAAGGGAGCATGTATTTCGCTTGTTTTAGACATTACAAATTTGAAGGGAGCATGCATTTCTCTTGTTTTAGACATTACAAATACTCCATTGACAAGCTTTTGTCAATAATGTACAAGGTACAAATTTAATTAATTTTATTTTAATATAATACTAATATGAGAAATTTCACTTTATTTGTGCATGCTTTTCCATCGTTATTAAACATGATTTTATTAATTCAAGGTACAAATTTAATTAATTTTATTCTAATATAATAATAATATGAGAAATTTCTCTTTATTTGTGCATGCTTTTCCATACTTATTAACCATGATTTTATTAAACTTAAGTACTTCATTGCACAAACCAAGTTATTGGCAAGTTATTCTAAATATTACAAACCAAATATTGATGTACGTTATTTGTTATTTATATAGGTTACGGACATAACTTTTTGTTGTAAAAAACATTTGTAAGAATATGTGAGCTTAAATATTAAAAAGAAATTTATATTTTTAAGAGTAAGTGGAAAATTGTGGTGAGAATTTTTCAATTAGACAAGTTTCAAGACTTTTAAGTAAGTTCATCTTTAGGAGAACAAAAATCTCACTCTTCTTTTGCACCCAACAAGAGAACAAGAAAATTATATTATTTATAAATTTTTTAAATAAAAAAAAATATAATAACCAATACATATGTGGCAACATTTTATTATATTACGAACATGTAAAACTAACATATTTGAGACATTGTTATATTCAGTATTTTGATTGGGTTTTATTGGGTTTTATTGTATAGGAGCACGCACAATCTCGTAACATTTTTCTTTTCGTGTTGAAGAAGTGTGCCTCGTCAAGCCAAGGATCTTTACAAGGCTACTAATTTGATTCTTTTGGTGATAATAAACAAAAAGGTCTTCACTATGCAATATTTAGTTTTTAATGAAAACATACGATAATCGATGTAAATAGGATTATAATATATCTTATTAGTGAATATCTAATAGAGATGAAAAACATTAGTTGGTCTACGTGATACATGGAATGTCCAAGATAAAATATGATAAATATAGTTATGTTATATGTAAGAAACAACTATATAGCTAGAGAACATATTATTAATGGGTTATGCCAAAAATATATGTATATTCGTACAAGAATTACAAAATCCAAGAGAGATACATTGTATGAAAATTTAAATAATATTATTTGTTATATTTTTATGGTTAGAGTTTAATTAAAATAAAAAGAAATGAAGGTATTAATTAGAATAAAATGATACAATAATAATAATTGGAAGCATGCATATATAATTATATAATTAAAGAGAAATACATCATTTAATTTGAAAATTTATAAATTATTATCTTTATTTTTTTATCAATATAAATAAAAAATTAATATCTTATAAAGATTTGGTTAATATGTAATAAAAAAATATAAATCTTAACCTAGTGATCCTTATCAACATCAAGTTATTTTTCATATTCTTTTCCATTGTTCCCTTCTTCTCCTTTCCGTATTTTTCTAAATTTTTCTCTTGTATCCATAATCTCTTCTTCTACCTCATAAGAATCCTTCCTTCCAAATAAAAAATTATTTCTCATGTTTTTAAAGTTTAAATTTATGTGGTTTCCATAAACTAGATAAAACATAGATGTGTCAAAGGTCTCTATTTATACCTACAACTTTAATAACCTAATAAACATTATACATCTATTTGACTTTCTATTCAAATATCATGTAAATAACTTAAACACCTTCTTGAACGTAATGGATGACCCATTAACTAACTTGTGTTGTTGGATCAATAAAGCAAGGTTAAGATGGTGAAGATTTCATTCCAGGAAATGTATGACAAATGACGGTTGTATAAAT
Source organism: Pseudotsuga menziesii (assembly GCA_001517045.1). Classification (NCBI taxonomy): domain Eukaryota; kingdom Viridiplantae; phylum Streptophyta; class Pinopsida; order Pinales; family Pinaceae; genus Pseudotsuga; species Pseudotsuga menziesii. The sequence continues at coordinate 242,568 of LPNX010155005.1, forward strand.
CCAATCCATCATATGGTGGACTCCTCTAATAGTTATAAAGTCCCTCTCTCCTTTTCTATGACTAACCATGCTACCCAAAATATAAATGTCCTTAAGAAGATGAATTCAATCACCAAGTGAATCTATGCAAAAAATATTAGTGAGCCTCTAGGCATGTTGGAACACCTTGTAATCAAATACATGCCACTAATTTGTAGGCAATAGACAATACATCAATATCTCACTCATCACTCATCCTTGAATAAGGATTTCTATTTCCAAGGGAAGAAATTGTAGGCATGCATTTTTTCTCTACTATTAATATCAGTACAGTAAAAACAAAATGAGTTCATATTTATTGGTAGAAAAACCATATGAATACTATGTGATCTATTAAAGCAGTCCTCATATTTAAGTGACAATCCTTATAGAGTACCTTCCAAAAAATTCAAACAATAATTCTTCCACTTCTACTATAATAATAATTATCTTGAGTTATGAACTTAAACTCTTTAAAATAATAGCAAAATAACACCAATTTTTTCAACCAGAAATTATTTTCAACTTCTTGAACAATTTTTCTATCACATAGACATGGACAACTATTTAGAAGACGAAACATTCATTAACATGACATCACACAATACTTTATCATATAATATGACATCACAAAGTTACAATGTAAAACTTTCAAACCTAGCTTAAATTGACATAATGTCCTTTATTTAACTATAAAATCTATCAGAATTAAGACGTGTAGTCACTTTTACAATTAAGGAGTATCACTTAGCTCATATATATACTTCTTTTCATTTGGCTACTTTACTTTTACTTGTATTCCATCTCATTAACTTTATCTCTAATTATACATTTGTCTATTTTCTTCATTGGTTGAGAAACTTGGATTTAGAGATTTGTAAGAGTAATGTCTTTTTTTATTTTTTATCTTTGGTTATTTTGGATGTGTGTGAAAAAATACTTTTATTTCTTTATTAAGAATTACTTTATATATTTACTTAAAAATATTAACAACCATACTACTTTTATTGTTAATTTTTTTTTTAAATTCATTAAATAAACATTGTCTTTATTTCCTTAAAATAAGTATTTATGGCTATTAACATATTCTTCGAGACAAAATTTCTATCAAATAAAACTAAGAAAAAACCATGTAATGTCACTCTTAAAACAATATTCAAATTTTTTTTTCTTAAAACATTATTCCATGAAATTTTCCTGCCAAATATGATGTCAAACATCTTTGAATATTTGATTATTCATTCTATCATATTTTAGCAATCATTAACCTATTATTGATTTGTACCAACCAGAAAGTGTTTAAGGACAAAAGCAAAAACAGTAATTTTCCAATTAAATATTTGAAACTGGGTTTCCATATGCAAAATAAACTAAGAAGAAACCATGTAATTTCACTCTAAAAACAATATTCAATTTTTTTTTTTCTTAAAACATTATTCAATGAAATTTTCCAGCCAAATATGCCCTCAAACATCTTTGAATATTTGATTATTCATTCTATCATATTTTAGCAATCACTAACCTATTGTTGATTTGTACCAACCAGAAAGTGTTCAAGGACAAAAGCGAAAACAGTAATTTTCCAATTAAATATTTCAAAGTCGGTTTCCATATGCAAAATAAACTAAATTAATGTATTTTCTAACGAGATATGATTCATGGAAACAGTAATTTGCCAACTAAATCTTCGAAACTCGATTTCCACATTCAAGCTAAGCTAAATTAAGCTATTTTCTAACCATATAGGGTTCAGGTTAGACATTTTCCTTGGTGGCCTATTGTCAAAAATCTACGAAAAATAGCCAAGAAAATTGGCTTAATTGGTTGCTGCGAGTGCGGTTTATAGTGTGCTTATGGAATAGCCACGCAAATTATCACATGTTTCTTCTACTTTCCAATTTGCTGCATAGAAAGTATCTACTGCCGTTATGCCAACGGAAATTGCTATTCACACATCACTACTAATCCGATGCCATTCCTTGTAGAATAGTCTATCTATCCATCCAAAACGTTTGCTCCGTGATTTTCCTTCATGACCTCATTCTCCCCGTGATCAAATCCGGCCCTTTAAAAAACCCCCTTCTTGCCCACACTTCTCAAATAATATTCACAGTTTCACAACTTCGGTGGACTAGATCACACGTATATTCTTTTATTTCTTTCTGAGCAAGATATAGCCATGCTTCACTCTACAGTCTCTGAAAATCCCCGCCTCCTGGTGCTCATATGCATCGTTACCCTCCTCCTCCAAGCAAGCGCTTCCACCCAAAACACACTGCAACCAAAACAAAAAACGAAGATGGATTCTGACCGTAGACGAGTAGAGAAATCGGTGGATGAAAACAATATTAAGGCAGGTGTCTCAGTCTTTAACGTGGATATGTATGGAGCCACTGGAAACGGCCTCTCAGACGACAGCAAGGTAAGACTGTTTATTTCTTTTTAGGAATCAATTATGTATTATGTTATAGGTTCAATCTCGATTAGCTTGTGTTATATGTTTGTGGATACATTCTATGTTTGCGGATTATGGGGATGCACTTGAATATAATAGTAGCATTTTTTATATTATGGGGATGCATTTAGAAGTATAATGGTAGCAAAAAAATCTATCCTTGTTAGTAAAATACAAATTTGAGGTCGCCTTTCCTCGTCATAAAAAAACTAATGACTTTAATTGTTTTGATCAGGCCTTCTTGACAGCTTGGACAGGAGCTTGCACCAGCACGTCCCCTTCTGTTTTTCTCGTTCCAGAAGGAAGGAAGTACCTTGTCAAACCTCTGAACTTCAAGGGTCCTTGCACCGCTCCTACTTTAACTGCTCTGGTATTTATAATCAAGATGTTTTCATTTCCAATCAATATTCAACCTGTATTTTATGGAGTTGTTTTTACTGGCAATCAATATTCAACCTGATGTAGGTTATTTTATGGAGTTGTACCAGGCATGTTAACCCTTGGATTTCAAACCGTTTTAGATCCAACCCTTAGCGTGTCTATTACAGCCACATTAAATAGCCTACAGCATGCTGAATAATTCTGGCCATTTTCATTCTGCAATATATATTTTCTGACAAAACATTTTTCATTCTGCAATATATAGAAGAATAAATTTATTACAGTTTTCTTATAGTATTGAACTCTTAAACAGATATCAGGGACAGTAGTTGCTCCACTCGATCCATGGAATCCCCCAGATTCTTGGTTACAATTCACCTATGTAGAAGGTATAACTATCCAAGGTCCAGGCATTATTGATGGATCCGGCCAGAAATGGTGGGCGTATAATTGCAGGAACTACAAGAGCCAAGTAAGGCACATCTGATGGAAAAACCAAAGTAATATTATTCGTTATATATATGTCCATATCCCTAGACGTGTTACTAACAAGTACCATGTATTTTTCTGGTGAACAGAGTTGCGTGAACATAGCCCCAATCGTAAGTTCCTCCAAAAACTCCTTGTGAATTGACTATAAAGCTCACTGCATGACCTCAAGCTGCTTGTAGTTTCTGGCTAATGATCTCACAATTTAAATGCAGGCAATGGTCCTTAGCTTTTGCAAAAAAGTAATTTTAAAGGATTTGACGTTCCAGAACAGTCCAGGGGTGCATATTAAATTATTTGCATCCAAAGATGTTGTAGTCAGCAACTTACAAATCAGTGGCCCAGAGGATAGTCCGAATACAGATGGCATTAACATCGCTGCTTCTCAACAAATTGTGATTCGAAATTCGAAAATCGGAACAGGTTGGTATATAGTATAAACTTGGTATTTTCTGTTTTGTATAAGTGATTGATGTTATCCAAAAGAAATGAATGTCGCAATGTTATCAAATTCTACAGGAGACGATTGTGTTTCTATAATTACAGGGAGCTCAGATATTCAGATCAAAGACTTAATTTGTGGACCTGGACATGGAATAAGGTAATAATATGCTAAACTGAATAGATTTTTTTTTGCAAACTGGTTTTTTTTATATTATAATAAATATAGATATATCATCAACGTTGTCCTTCGTCCTTCGTGACCATTCATGTTCTTATCACCTGGCAATTGCATTTCTATTAGAAAAGTTGTAACGAAAAGGCATTAATTTTTTTTAATTTCTTTTATAAAGGCATTTTTTTAAAATTTTTTATTATATATATGAAAAGCCTCTAAATTTTTTAATTTAATTTATAATAGCATTTTTTTCTTAAATCTTTTTATAATAGCATAGGTACAAGTAAATTGTTACAGGTTTCTTTAACTACCCTTTAATTGAAGTTTATTTAAATATTAATCAAAATGCATTTAAATGAATCTTTGCAATACACTTGTTACACTTAGGCTAATCTTGTTGATCCTCTTAGTCAACTTCAAAATCTGAGACAATTTCTAAATGCTTATAGACATAATTATAATTTTTACATAATGATATTATAGTAATGATCTCTTATCCACTACTCTTACTCTTAGATACGTTCACCAACATGTATTTAATTGATATTTTTGGGTGAATAGCATTGGAAGCCTTGGCAAAAATGGAGCAAGAGATATAGTTTCAAATGTGGTAGTTTGTAGAGCTCATCTTAATGGTACAACCAATGGATTACGTATAAAAACATGGCAGGTAATACAAGTTTCCACACCAAATTCCTGATCACAATTCCTCCAATTTATTGATTGAAAAGTTTACAAGGTATGCATAAAGTTTATAAGCTATATTGCATAAAAACTAATCACCAACGTAGTCTCAATCCAATAATTTTGTTTTTACAGGGGGGTTCAGGATATGCCCGAGATATTAGCTACGAAGATGTAACAATGAACAATGTCTCAAATCCCATCATTATCGACCAATATTACTGTGCCCCTGCAAGGGGATGCAGAAATCAAGTAAGTATATCTACAGGGCATTTGGCATACCCTTTCATTTTCTTTAATGTTTTGTTGAATCATCATTTTAATCCAAGGTTTGTTAGTGAGTATTGAATCTCATTTCTTACTGAGAATTGAATCTCGTGGTTGTCATTGTGTTGTATATAGACTTCAGCTGTGCAAGTTAGCAATGTGTCATACATAGGGATCAATGGTACTTCTGCAACTCAAGAAGCAATAAGACTTGCCTGTAGCAGCAGTGTGCCATGTAGAAATATTGTGATGAAGGAGATAAACCTTCAAACAAGCGAGGGAATTCCTTCAACTTCTTTTGTGGATAATGTCCAAGATTTTAGACGAGATGGGTTTCTCAATCCTCAGTTATAACAACCCATTTAGCTTGCTTAATTGTTTATCATTGACCATAACTAGCAACCAATACTATTATGGTATGGTAATAATGGAAGCATATTATTATTATGACATTATGTGTAACTTGATTCATACAAATTCTATTTTACAAGGATTACATATGTATTAAAAACCATATTGCTTTATGTTACTTGAGATTTTTTTACTTAACTACGGATTTACCAAGAGTTAAGCGAGGGATCAAATATCTTCATGTGTAATTGTAGCCACCCGAGGATGTGTCCCCAAGACCTTATTCTCACAACTTACAGCACTCAACCACTTGAACTAGCCCATCGATCTATGCTTAGTTTTATTTTTATTTTATATTTGTTTTTTTCTTTCTAACTTTTTTTAGAGGAAAAAATACCAGTCTTTGTTATTCATATGAATCAAAAGACATATTTTACAATATCAGCATGATAACGGCCAGAATCCAAAGCCAAATCATGACAGAACATAACAGCAGAAGTATCAATACATATCAGCATGAACTGATCAATCTGAGAGCCACCATCATCATCAATAAATGTCAAACAAAGCAGCAGAAATATAAGAAAAAGTCTGAACATAGCAGACTTTTTTCATCATCCCTGTAGTAACAGGTCAGATAGTACTGTGAATTCGAAGATGAACTTCAATCGTACATATCAGAGCAGAGTGTTGGAAAGAAGGACTCAATCATAGAACAGAAAGAGATATCAAATCATAGCCATAATCATGCCGAAAAACAAAGTCAGCTACTCTAAAAGAGATAAAGATTGCCTTGGTTCACAATCAATCCATCCAAAGATTCTGAATATGTAATAACTCCTATATCCAATTTCAGTCCTAGTTTGGAGAGAGCATCTGCCAACGAGTTATGCTCACGATATGGATGCTTGAAGATCACCGGCGGGGCCTTTTTTCTTTCTAACTTGGAACCAACATGTTCTTTGTTTTTTATATTTAATTTTTTTTTTTTTAGAGATGACATGTGTCACGTAGCATTACAAGCGTGACACATCTCACTCACTTGGGTTGTAGGAAGCGCCTCTTTTCCACAATTACACTTCTTCCTCATAGTAGATTGTAGAAAGTGCACATTAAACTTTTAAGTACTTCATGACACAAACCAAATATCAATGCTAAGTTATTTGTAAATGTTACAAACCAAACACTTATGTCAAACTATTTGTATAGGTTTATGTAAAATGTTTTTAAGGACATACACTCTTTCATTTAAATGAAGCATATTTAATCAAATTTGTTTGTAGCATATGTGTATGTGTGTGTGTAGTCCGCTGGGTTAACTCAAGTATTTGAGAGTTGTTTCTTGTAAGTAGGCGGTCTCGAGGTCAAATCATCAGAATGCTATACATAGATTGAAATAAAGTCTCACTCTTCATAATCAAAGCTAAAACCACTAAATAAACATATATATATATAATTTATTAAATATATAAAATAAAATAAGATGACCATGCATAAAGACAACATCTATGTTATATTGTGAGCTTGTATAACTAACACATTTGAGACATCAATATACTAATTGTTTTGATCGAGCATTATGCACAACTTTTATTGGAGCGTCCATGATCACGTCGCTTTTTTATTTTCTTGTTCAGAAATTTACAAGTCTCACGGTTTAACTATGTTGGTAGTAATAATCAAGATGTTGTCACCCTCGATTATATAGTTTCTCAAGAAAGCATATGGCAACAAATGCATTAAATTTCCAATATCTTATAAGTGAATATCTAATAGATATGAGGAACGGTAGTTTCCCCACGTAATCCATGGGATCTCCAAGACCAAAGCTCATGGCTTTGGTTCTCCTATATGCAAGGAATAATTATCTAGGTGTAATTATCTAGGTGGATATATTTTCGATTGGTCGGACCAGAAACGACGAGCATATTCTTGGAGGAACTACAAAATCTAAGATAGACGCATCACATGGAAAACTTAAACAACATTATTCATTATATTTCCATATATCTATACTTGAGGAACCACAAGTATTGAAAATTGCGTTTCCTTGTAGTTTTCAAAAACATCATTTGACAAATATTTATGTAAAATGGTGTGAGGAATGATGGTACCGATGAGAGTATTTTGGATTGGAATATTGCACAAGCTTTTGGGAAGAATAGATACCAATAGATGCGTGAATACAATCTTTTCTAGGTCTAATGACATATATTCTTGTCTAGTTGACTCAACAATGTTGTGGCATCAACAGATGGGACACATTAGTGAGAAAGGTCTTCATTCTATGCACATAAAAGGTATGTTCAAATTCTCCTCGATTTTTCTTTAAAAATATACTTATGTGAACATTGTATTTATCATAAATAGAGTCATGTAAGATTCCCATCAAGGGCCATTAAGGCTAAGGAAATACTACATTGAATACATAGTGTTGTTTGTAAATAAATACTATGACTAGGGTAAGATAACCAACATACTGATTAAGGTGGGACTAACCTAAATGGATATGCTTACAAAAACATTTAGATTCTTATTCACACATACAATCACACACAAACTTTAACAATCAAATTAACTAGATAAAAGATCACAGAGAAGATAGGTAGCTAAAAATTTTGAAGGTTGTCTTAGCTACTCCTTTTCCTTTCTCTAGATTCTCTCTTTGTTTCCCAATGTCAATCTACAAAAACAACAGATCCAACTGTTCTCAAACCAATTTGACACTTAACAAAGAATGTAAAGGAATTGAAATACAAGAACAAAATCAACTCTCTAATCAATTTCAATATAAGCGACAAAAAATTATTTATGTCACACAATAAATTGTGACAAAAACTTGATAGGAGGGAAAGATGTCAAATATCATTTGTAATTACAATGAAACAATTACAAGATATACCTTATCAATGGTCTCACCTTATCAAACCTTGATATTCTAGTCTCTTTTCTATGCACTCCGACGATCCCACTCTGGTCCATCGAATATATATGAGGGGTGAAGCTACCTGAGGGAAAGAACTTCAATATTTACGGATGTAAGGGTAACAAAAATTGATTAGTGATGGATAGTGAAGAAGGGTGTGTGAATGATTACTCTAGCATTCCTTTGATATCTTGGGTGTCAAGGTGTTCCCCCTTGGTCCATTTCATTTCCCTTTTATGCTTTGAGGAAATAGTTATAAATGGTTAGCATGAGGTTTAGGGAGTTACAACTGACCAAGTTGGTTTGTAAAAATTCCTTAATTCCCTTTATTTTAATTTTATGTTTTTTCATTTAATTATGGGAAATGATTCATGCCTTGGAAGTGTGGAAAGTGTAAATGGTTATTTTTTATGCATTCATGCATTTTTCAAAGGAAGGATGTGAATGGTTCATGCCTTGTTAGTGTGTATGGATCCAATTTTCCATTTTTGTGGTCGATGACTTTTATGTGGTAGGTGTGTAATACATGAGCATTGTTTTGGGAGTACAATGGTTGTACTCAATTGGGAAATACTCAACAAATTAACAAACATTACAGATGGAGTTCTTAGTACTAGATGGGAAAAGGGTAGTCCTAAGGGGAATCCCCAATTAAACTCTAGGGTCAGCTACAACAAAGGGAATGACCACCATATTTAGGCACGAGGATAAGACTCGCACAAAAATATGGCCAAACCTAACACATATGACTTCAAGGAAGGAACAGTGGTACGAAAAGGGATTTTTGGGTAGACCTCCAGACAAAAGTATGATGTGCACTAGGGGATTCAGACGAGGAGCCAAATATAGATGTTCAATACTCATAGGTACCCAAGAATATACAAAGAGGGAATACATAACATTAGAGAGAAGAAACATAAATTTGAAGAAAAAGAAGAACCACCCAACATTAGAATAAATTGGTTGATACAAATGGACAAGAAGAGACGGGCATAGATGATTCAATATATTGGTCAAAGATTTATTGAGGAAAATCATTTTTGAGTGGGGAGGATTGTAATGTCCTCTTCTACATAAACAACAAAAACACTGGTTAACCTATTTAATTCCCATGGTTTTGAGCGGGTATTAAGGAAAAAGGGAATTGACTCAGGAAATTTAATACCAGGAACAGATTAGAACATTTATTCAGTATTATTAAGCCATTAGTATAGTAAATAGGGAAATAAGAGTTAGTATCATAAATCATGCAGAGAATACATGCCTTATTTCTTTAGTGTTAATCCAATGAGCAATTAGAATTGCATGCACAAAAAAAGTAAAGTGAAAACCCTAAAAGTTGCATGCTAATCCTAAAAGCTATATAAGAAGGTTAGTTGAACCAAAAGGACATCCATTATTATTATTCACTTTTGAGTTTGGTTTCGGGAGTAGCAGCAGTAGCATCCACATCAACAAGTTGGCGTTGGAGAGGGGAGTCTTCAGCTAACAAGTGTTTTCGACAATGAAATATATCTGTCCTAATCACTCTCTAGGTATATCACTTAGATCTATCATCAACAACTTAAATACAAGATTTTAAGTTGGAATCATAACTTTACTCTGTACCTCTAGGTCGAGTAGACATCATTTTAGGAGTCCAATGGATACAAACACTAGGAACCTAATCGATCAATCATAAAAATGATTTTATCAAGTTCAAGTGGAAAGAAAAAAAGTATAAATATATATGGGTTCCAACCACCCTATATGAAACTGGACTCATATCAGTAGATGGAAAAACTTATCCTGAAAGGGTGATCAACTTACGTGATCCAATGTCATGAGATGGAGAGACAAGGTGGTCCTAGAGAAGAAGAAGTCCAAGAGATACTTCAAAAACATGAAAATATTTTTCAATATATAACCATGAAGCTACCACCAAAAAGAAGGATCAAACATATGATTGAGGTTAAACCAGGGTCAAGCCTAGTCAAAGTTAAACCCTATCGATACCCCCACTATGATAAAATAGAAATATAAATATTAGTTCAAGACTAGTTGAAATGTGGTGTTATCACAAAGAGAAGAAGTCCATATGCAACACCATTCATATAAGTTTGAAAGAAATATGACTCCTTTATATTATGCATAGATTACAAATTATTAAACAAAATAATAATCAAGAACAATTTTTCAATTCCATTCATCTACAACATGTTGGATGAACTTCATTAAGCCAACTATTTTTCAACACTTGATTTAAGATCAAGTTATTACCAAATCAAATTTAGATTAGAATATGTATCCAAGACAACTTTTCACACACGTGAAGGACTATGAATTCAAGGTATTGCCTTTTGGATTAACAAATGCCCCCGCCACCTTCCAAGCAGTTATGAATGGACTATTCCATCCCTAACTTAGGGAATTTGTAATAATATTTTCTTTTGCTTCATTATATATAGAATGACATGGAAGGAACATTTGAAGCATCTAGAACATATACTATCTCTCCTTAAAGAAAACCAATTCTATGCAAAAAGCTCAAAATCTACATTTGGAAAAAAAGTAGAGTATTATGGTCACATTATCTTGAAGGAATAAGTCAAGGTGGATCCAAAGAAAACAAAAGTGATCAGTGAATGGACCCAACCAAAGAATATATCTATATTAAGAGGATTCTTAGAGTTAACATGTTACTATCTGTTAGGATTGTTATTAATTCTCGCTTTGACCACATAGTCTAATTGTCTATTTTCCTAGATTAGGAGGTCTTCATCACACCACTAGTGCATGGGGGAAACACCTAAGGGACATATGCCACTTATTGCACATGATTGCGTAAATTTAGGAGTCTTGGGGACCAATCCTTATAATTTAGGAACCCACTCTAAGTTCCACCAGCAGTCTCCTTCAGTGGACCTTCGTAGGTAAGCAATTATGTCTAGTTATGCTTCGATAACCATCGTTTAGTTAACTGCTAATCATCCTAGCACCAGTTTGCATGATTTAAGGGAGTGTGGTGTCTTTTCTTCACCTACATAATCAGTTAACTAATTGTGAACCGATATATTTATCCAGAGTTGCATTAGTGAGCTCTAGTGGTGATTTTCCCACACTGTGTTAGCTCCGGAGTCAATCTAAGTTGGTAGATTTGAATCCTATATTTAGTATTCGAATCCTTTTATATGTACAAATAGTGTATTCCATATTCTTTACTAGTTCATTAATATAATCATATTATTCCAATTTTGTCTCCATGTGTGTGCAATTTTGTCTTGATTAATTGAACGAACTATGCTAAATTCTTCTCTCTCTTCTACAACATTCTCTTCTCATTTGAATTCATGCAAGCTGATGATACTGGGATTAATACAATCTAATATGGTATCAGAGAAGGTATCAATGCTTTCCTAAAACCTCACAAACTTCCATGCTTGCAGCAGAAGTATTTGAGTTTCCACATAATTTCTGAAATAATTGCATTGCTCCATCTAAATTCGTCCATAGAAGTCTATCTAGGTGTGAAGGACTCAAAAAAAGTGCACATGTCGAAGTGAAGGGTGTTTGAGATAACATAAATTCAAATTGAGTTATTTTGTAGGTACACTCAAAGAATTTCAGAATAATTTTTTATCAATACAACTTTGAAATGCATAAATCAGTAGCTCTCGCTCCCTAGATTATTACTCCATTCAGATACATTGAATGGAGAGAAAACATGCATATTTCCTTGTGCAACAAATGTCTGTACATGATGACAATGGGAAGAGAAGTCGAACCCTAGCATTATATTGAGAAATCCAGGTTTTTTAATAGTCTTGATGTGGTCTTTGGCTTCATGTCCATCCACATATCTAGGGAGCTATTGTTCCACCTTGAGGGACTAAGAACTCTGAAATAAGTATGGGAGAATCTTGAATCCTTGTTTGGAAAACAAGATGAGCTGATGGGACATATCCTGGAGAATGAGATAATAGCACTACAACCTAGCAACTTCGAAACTATTCAACATTTCTTTACTAAATTCAAATCATTGGTCATGAAATGTAAGCAATGCGGGATTGAGAACAAGGAATATAAATTGGTGCTCTCCATACTGAGTAAAATTGGCTCAGAATTCTTAGTGTGTGTCTTTAATTTCACTCTGGGAGGCTGACTACTTTTGATTGGTGAATTCCATCCGTTGATTCCTTCACAGAGTCTTTAATCCAAGAGCAAGACAAGATGATACAGATGGGATCCCTTAAATCCTCTCCAAATCAAGATTTATTGACTGGTGAGACAAGGAATGTGCAAGAAAGAATGAAGCATAAAAGTAAATAGAAAAGAAACATTGAATTTGAACCAAAAGACGAGTTTGATCCTTCAGATGAAGCCTCAGGTTCCAAAAAGAACAAAAATCAAAAGGGAAAATGATCTTACTGTAATAAAGGAGACCATATAGAGAAGTATTGTATAAAGAAGACAATTGATTAGATGGAAAAACTCATTGAGAAACATAATATCTCCATCCCTCAAGGCACAAGGAAGACTAACTTTGGAGAAAATAATGAAGATCATGATGAGAGATTCCATGCACTAAAGGATAGCTGTTCAAAATCACATTCCTTCCTCATTGATTTAGGAGCCTCGAATCATATGGTTGCATCCAAGGAATCACTCTCTTCGTTACAAACTACTAATGGTTCGAGTATTCACATGGGTGAGGACACCAAAATTCTAGCGGAAGGGAAGGCTTCCATTAAGTTAAAACATGGAATGTTGAAAGAGGTACTCTATGTGCCCTCTTTAGATGAAAATTTGTTATCTATTTACTAGATAACACATACTGGCCCACCAAAGTGAGTGGTATTTGGTTTTGACTCAGTGGAGTTCTTAGATATCTCAGCTGGGAAGATTATAATGAAGGGTGTTTCAAACCATGCCTCCAAGGCTTATGAATTCTCACACTTTCTTCCATACTCAGATCTAGTACAGTCTCATATATCATTCGAAAGGGAAGGTAAAACCATTCTATCTACTCCTTGTACATATGATAATGTTTCCATTAGTGTTTCAGATTTAGAATATGAAGCAGAGGACATAGTTGAATTAGTTGATGAAATTGAAGATGAATTTCACACTGATCCATATCCAAATCCAAGCCTAAATGGGCACAAAAGGTAATTGAGGCAGTTGGGAACACGATTGGAGAGCCATCTCACATGAGGAGAACAATATCCCAGTTTCATAAAGAGAAACTTGAGCTATGTCAATCAAGTTTACTTCTTTCAGTGAGGTGCAACAAGCTCCCAATGATATGCTACTAGATGGTAAGGACTAATAAAAAACCCTACTCACAGAATAACAAATTGGACCATGCCACTCTTCCTCCGAAAATAATAGACAAAGGCAACATTTCTTCTCCTATCTATCATCGGATTGGAAGAAGATGGAAAAGTTCACATGCATAGTCCTAGGATACTAGTGCACACAAGAACCATCATTCTACATTACTACTCCACAAAGATATAAATTGCAGCAATATTTTCACAAGTTTTTTCTCTAGAAGAATATTTTTCTCTTAAGTATCATGTAATGTCCCCGGTTTCGACCTCGTTTGCATGATGTATATATTGCAATTAATCGTGGTGAGGAGCTAAAGGCAAAAGCCCCACCATCGATTTGGTTGTGTATGTTTCAGCAATGGGGATAATTGCCGATGGTATGCTGTGCTATAAGGCACATTATAATTCGGCATCATGTAAACATGCACATCAATTAAAATAAACCACAACCAGCTACGGCAGTGCAACGTTGAATGAAAAGGGCATGGTTCCAAAGGATAAGGGGTGGGGGATGTCAAACCTTGGTTTATGGGGGAAAAACCCATGTTTTATTACCTTTTTGATTTGTCACCTTTTCTTGTCTCATCCAACCTCTTCCAACCTCTTTAATGCTTCAGCTGGTGGTTGGGGAAGTTATTGCTGAAGTGGTGGTGGTTGTGACAGGCTGTCAGTCCTTTACCCACTTTCCCACTCCACCCACGGCTGTCCATTCTTCTCCCTCACGCACTCTTTCCTGGTCAGTTTACACTCTCACCACACGATTTGGTCTGTTGGCTTCTCACGCATAGGCTCTGGGTGATTTTAGTCTCACGCAAACATTTTCTGGGGCTCCACGAGTTACTGAAGCACCCACGCACCGTAATTTGCGTCCTTGCTGTTGTTTTGTTCATCCACGGGCAAAATCGGAGTTGTTTTCTCCTCACGTAGGGCCTCTACTGCTGTGCATCCTCATGCAGAGGGATTCCCTCCCATTTTCCATCTTCACGCATGATATTTTGCTGGATTTATCCACGCAGTATTTCCTTGGGCAAATTGTGAATAGGGTGGCCGTATCCTTCACTCACAGGTTAATTCGTGGGTTCTGTTCACACATTGGTTGGGAAAACTGTAAATTCGTCCCTATTGCATTTTGTTTGCTGTTCTACTGTTGGGGCTGTGTAATTCGTTTTTCCCTGTTTGAGCTGTGATAGCTAATTGGTTGCCTGAGTGCAATGGTTAGCCTTCGGGCTGTGCTGGCTTGGCTTGTCTGTTGAAAGCCTGTGAAACCCAGCTGTGTTGGTTTGTTGTTTGTGCCCCTTGGCTATGTATAAGCCTGCAATTGACCCTTATTCTGGAGGAATCATGCCCAGCTCGGGGGTGGCAGCGTTGCTGAGAGATTGATGAGCAAGCTGGCCTATGGTTGGGTGGAACGTTGCAGCGACGTAGCTGGTTGCGGGTGAATTCTTCATCAAAAGATAAGTCTGCTGTCTATACCTCATCTCTGCAATTTATATTGATGTTAAATGAACTATAATGATCTTGTTGAATGCTGGTTTATGAGTATGTGTGCTTCCGCTATATGATTGAAGATAAATGCATCTGTGTATGCTTAATTCCAGCATTGATTTCATTTGATTATGTTCATGGGGCCATTTGCCCGGTTGTGTTGATGTGTTCGTCGCGTCCTCTTCGCTGGTTGAGGGACGGGGACGTGACATATCGAAGCTTAATCCTGATTCCACCAGCTTATTTTGACAGGGGGTTTCCCATGAGGTTTCAATAATTTTCCTTCGTTGTATTAAGCAGTTATTATTATTATTTTCATTTAGATTGTATGGGTGACCTTTTGTCTTAGTTTCCAAGGCCTAGGTTGTTCAAAGTCAAGATTAAGCGGGGGGGGATGATGTTAGGATTATTATTAATCCTCCCTTTTGCCACATAGTCTAATTGTCTATTTTCCTATCTTAGGAGGTCTTCATCACACTATTAGTGCATAGGGAACACACCTAGGGGACATATGCCACTTACTGCACCTTATTGCGTGAGTTAAGGATCCCCAAGGACCAATCCATATAATTTAGGAACCCACTCTGAGTGCCACCAGCAGTCTCCTTCAATGGACTTTGGTAGGTAAGCATTTATGTTCATTTATGCTCTAATAACCACCAGTTAGTTAACTTCCAGTCATCCCGACGCCATTTTGCATGATTTAAGGGAGCATGGTTCCTTTTGTCCACCTGCCTCATCAATTAACTAATTGTGAAATGAATCAATTATCTGGAGTTGCATTAGTGAGATCCAATGGTCATTTCTCTCCTTTATCTATGATATAAACATATTGTACCATAAAAAGGATCTAGCAAGAGGTACAAAACTTCAATCAGTTTCCTAAAAAAAAGGTTCTTACCATCTAATAAAGTAAATCTCTCATAGGAACACTACATATTAGAAGTTTGTTCTTTCATTGAAGTGCAAGGGACCTCATTCTCCAACATATGAATCCCCTCAAATGGTTGGAATAATACATACATATATACATGTCTTTGTGTATTAGAATGAGAGTTTCATTATCATGGATACCAAAGGTAATATATCAACTTTAGATAGTAAAACATGTATGTTGCAAATGAATGATGTATTCTAATCAATCTCTACATTTCATGCTTTATTACATACTTAATGAATCTCTGAGAGAAAGATGGCTATTCTACTCATTGAACTCACCAACAAAACCTGCTTGAAAGGCCAAAGCTAAAGCCTTGATGTATATCTTGAGTCCACTGAAAACCATTCAGATACATTATATCAAAAAATACATGGAGAAACAATATTGGCATGTCAATTGAAACATATCAGTTATGAACTTCAAGTAGACATGTGGTCTTCTTTGAAAAATTAGCATAAAGAATGCTTTCATGTGAAAGTGAATACAAGTGCATATTGGGTGGAACTTTTGGTGTTCTCTATCCAAATATGTAGGACCTCTTATTCTCCCAATCAAAAACAAGTTCATAAGAAGGAAAGGGGGAGGCACCAAAATGTTGCATAGAATAAGCTAACAATATTATAGCAATTGTAGCTCATATCAAAGAAATGAACCAGCAGTGAATGACACAAACATCTATGAACTTTCAATACTATCAAAATAAACAGATTTCTAAAATAAAAACAAGAATAATAATGGAAATAGAAAATAAAACCATAAAGGTTGGTTTGTTACAAAATATCAATGCATGTTTGATGAGTGAATATGAACAAAAATAAATGTTGAACTAAAGATAAATTGACTCCTAGGATTTAAACACTCCTGATAGTTCAATTTTTCTTGACATAATTTCCTAGGCCCCTACCATATGTTAAAAATAAGAAAGAGGATGCTTCTCCTATTTGTTCTGTCTGGATCTCATTTCAGGTATGGGTGCTTAGCATCCATGTCAAATCTCACTTGGTTTATTATCTATCACATTGCAATATGTTCTAAAATTGGGTTCATCTACTGCATAATCATAGAGAATCACATTATCATAGTTACTACACTTGTCAGGTTTGACCCAGCATCATGGGTGAATCCCATGCCACATTTGACTTGGAAGTGCTAATGAGTCAAACATGGGCCTGGTTAGTGCATGTGGTTCATTGATAGGACAACAATTTTGATTCATGTTCATGCCTAAAAAAACTCATGGACAGTTTATATTAGCCAATTTTTTCCCAAGCCAAGTCAAACTCTTGACCCTTTCACCTTGCTAAGTTTTTTGTTGTGCCAAAGTTTGGTAACTATGCATATGATAATGCAATATGAAACACACACACACGCATATATTTTTCTATTGGAGATAGCTTGGGTGGTTGGGGGGAATGATTGTTAACCTCCCCACCCAGGTTCAATCCTTGTAAGTAACATGTTGAGCTCTTAATGTTGATGTATATGTAACCTCAGAATGTATTTCACTTGTATTTCTTATCTATTGTAACTTGATGTTTATTCCAGGATGTACTTGAGTCATGTCAAGCCCCAATGTTCCTATCAAGAAGATCTATAATGTAAACAAGTCATGTCAAGTCATTGTGGGTAACCCTCTTATTGGTTAAGGGTTAAAGTCCCCGCAGTTCTGGGGCACTAGGGTTATTAGAATCTCCTAGTGAGGTTGGCCCTAGTAGGGTTTAGTCAAGTTAGGAATTAGTATAAATAGAGATCCGGCCTCTCTATTTATCATACATCTCATACACACTCAAGTGTAGCGCATACTTGAGGAAGGAGAAGACACTGGGGCTAGATAGAAAGAATTATAGGTTACTACTGTCGTGAGATCACCTGTTTTGGGTTCTGCTTTTGGTGCTGATTTTATCTCTGAGGAAGTTGCAGGGTTTTCACCATTTATGGTTTCCCCGAGGATAAACATTGTGCTCATTGTCTCTTGTGTTTGATTGTTGTGCTTGTTATTATCTCAGTTAAAGATCCTAATGTATTGCTGGCTTAATTATAAAAATCTAACATGGTATCAGAGCTAACCTAAGAAGAAGACACTGTGTAGCTACGAGAACTAGGGATTCCTACTTAGTGGATCCTCCTCCATATATTTTAAGCAAAAGAAGGTTGGATTAACTCTCCTCATTAGTCCGCATCTTTCTATCGAAGCAGAATCCAATTATGAGGTTTTTCAGTTTTGGACCCAACACTACTGCCAGAAATTAGGGCTTCTCACAGAAGAGGAATTTTTCAGTGAGCCCAGACCTATATTTATATCCTCCCCAAAATCAAAGTTAGGGATCAAATTCAAAGCATTTGGTTGGACAGAACTCTGGAAAAGCAAAACCCTAATTTGCTACTGAACCGACACTACAGGATTTCAGCTCCAAATCTAGATCCGATATCTTAACTTGGTAAGATCTAAATCTTTTGTATTTCCATTTTAGGTTCTTAGTTAAGATGTCTCATCATACCAAGCTTGATGAAAATCTTGAGGGAGCTGATAACTTCTGAGCCTGGAAGTATAGGATCTCCCTGGTCATGGAAGAAAATAAGTTCGACTCCTATATCAATGAGGAGGTTCCAGTTTCAGAGGGAGATGAGGCTAAGGCCTTACATAAGAAGAAGTTGGTTATGGAAAAGAGAATCATTGTTGATTCTATCAAGAATCACCTCATACCATAGATGTCCTCCCTCAAGACACCTAAAGCTATTTATGATGCCCTAACCAAATTGTTTGAAGGGAAGAACATAAACAAGAAGATGACTCTGAGAAACCAATTGAAGAATGTAAAGACCCAGAATGCTGAGACTATTCAGTCTTACTTTACAAGGGTATCTCAAATCAAGGAATAGCTGGAAGTAGTAGATGAAGAAGTGGAAAATGCAGATATTATGATGACCACCTTGAATGGTCTCCCTAGATCATGGGACTCTTTCATTTAAGGGATCTGTGCCAGAAATAAATCTGATATTTTTATGAAATAAATCTTTCATATGGATGGAATTCCAAAGGTAATTATTTCTGACCGAGATCCTAAAGTTACTAGTAATTTTTGAAAAACTTTATTTAAAGGATTAGACATTAAATTAAATTTTAGTACTACTTATCATCCCCAAATGGATGGACAAACAAAAAGATTTAATTAGGTGCTAAAGGATATGTTGCGAATGTATGTTCGTGATTATCCCAAGAAGTGGGAAGACTATTTGCACTTAGTTGAATTTTCTTACAAAAACCATTATTAGGCTTTAGCAAAGCTTTGTCCTTTTGAAATATTATATGATAGAAAGTGTAATGTTCCAATTACATGGAGTAATCCAATAGATCGATTGATAGGACCTGACATGTTAAAAGCAATGGAACTAACAATGAAACAGGAACAAGGAAACTTGAAAACTACTCAGGACAGGCAAAAGAGTCATGCCGATCTTAAAAGAACTTCAAAGGAATTCCAAGTTGGTGAGCATGTGTTTGTTAAGGTTAAACCAAGAAAGAGCTCTTTTAAATTGGGGATTTATGCTAAACTAGAAACCAGGTATTGCGGACCATCCGAAATATTGGCAAGAGTGGGTCCAATGGCTTATCAACTAGCGTTACCACCTAATCTTAGAATATTACACAATGTTTTTCACATTTCTATTTTGAAAAAGTATATACATGATGCTACTAATGTGATTGACTAGAATTTGATTTAGGTAGAACCATAAGGATATTTTCTGATGGAACCAAATTGTATTCTCGACAGGAGGAAAATTTTTCTCTGGAATCACACCATTGGACAAGTAAAGGTGCAATGGAAAAACCTCAGTCCATATGAAGCGACTTGGCAATTGGAGAGCGATATGCAGGTGGCATATCCAACTTTGTTAAAAGAAGACTCATAATAACTTAAGCAACATCGAGGACGATGTTGAGCTTAAGGGGGGGTGTTTGTAACATACCCAAAACTGAAAAATAAATATTTATTATTTATTTCAGCAAAAATATTATGTTAATTTTTATTGTAAAGTTTATGACCAAGTGGGTCAAGGATGACTGTAATTGAAGAATGATTTATTTTATTAATTAATCAAAGGAGACACCTATTCAAGGGATATTTTTAAATGAGTGTTCACTTCCCACTAATAGAAAGGAGAAATTGTAAAAGGCTGATTGACAAATGGAAGCACCAACATTCACTTTCTAGCTGTTGCAGGAGCATAATCCCTTAAAAAATGTTCATGTTCCCTGAGAGGGGGAAATGAGCTGGGTGGCTCATTAAATTACAAAATTGACCCTAATACCTAGGAACTCTTATATAAACCATCAAATTGAGCAGGAGGCTCACCAGTCATTTTGATTTCTGAGAGAATGAACTTTGTGATTGCTACAAACTGAAATTTCAGGCACACAAAGAATTTGATAAGGGGATAGCTAAAGTGAATTACTGAGTTAACTCTGTTAAGTGTTGAGTTGCAGAAGTCTGTTGTGTAGCAGAGATATCCATCCTAGTGGTGCAGTGATCAAGCTCAGGGGTCCTAAGCAAGTGATTTGGATGCTTTAGGAAAAGGTTGGGTGGAACAGTCTCCCTTGGGTGTTAGTTGGCATTTTTTCACAATATTTCCAAGTTCCAACTCTATGTTTGTAACTATTATTTATTTATGTTTAAATAAACTGAGATTATTTTCAGATGTAGTCACAGTTAAATAGTAGTTATCCAACGTATTTTTGATGATGTAGTTGCATAGAAACTGATTAGAAAAGAAATGAATTTGAATTTATCTTCTATAGTTTTTCTCTCACCGAAGTGACGTACTCTAGTACAGGAAGATATAGATTTAGGTATCATTTAGTAGTATCAGAATGATCGATTGAGTATGTGTTTTCTTTATTTCATAGAATATAAGTATTATGTAAACTGTTTATAAATTGTTGTAATTCAAAAGATCTAGTATTCAGTTTAAACTCAAGCATAACTCTGAAATTAATTGGGTAAATATTCACAGTTATATAAACCAAAATTTCAGCACAAGTTTGAGAAGATACAATGAATTACAGATCCCTTTCTAATTATATAAATAAGTTGTTTAGTTCTCACAATTCCTTAATCCTCTAACAACTTAGCGTTTAAAATGTACGGATTCAAGTTCATCTCAACTACTTTGTTTATACTAATCCTTTAAAGATAAGTTGCTTCTCCTAAATCCTTTCGAGAATCAAACTAGAATAACCAGATTTCCCATAAAAACAATTATTCTAAGTTAAGCTAATAATGTAACAACACGTGGAGACTATCGACCATTCATAGCACTAGATCCAGGCTCCCAAATATTTAGCCGGTGTTGTTTTTGAAGAAGGCATCTACAGATTAAAGGTTTAGGCATCCTTAGGGCTTAGCCTCTTAAATTTCAACAGTCTCTGGTTTTATTATCTAAATAGAACTAAAAAATAACAAAACAAGGCTCTTTAAACTGAAATCTAGAAACAAAACCCTAAGTATGCATATTTGAAAATTGTTTTTAGTAAAGACACAACAATAAGAACTTTACAAAAAAAACCCTATGGTCTTTTCTCCAATAACATCAATATTACCAAGAATTATGATTTGGCTTTTCAACTCAAAGGAATTCGACAGTAACAAAGAGCCTCACGGACTTAACGTATTTAATTCTTTTAATGAATGAAAATTATTATGAACCAGTATTTTGATCTTAAAAGAAAAACCACGGCAGAAGCTTAAAATTTATCTAAGCAAACCAAATATATTATAACAAAGGCGCACGACCTTACAGTTGAAAAACTAAAACATGGATAAGTTACGTTCAAAACCCTAACCGATTTATATACCTATAATAATTTTTACAAACTCATCATTTGCATAATCGGTATGCAAGTAAAGATTACACTAACAATCTTACAGAGTTATCAATTACAGTGATATAAGAAGGGTAGCGTTCCGAACATAGTTTAATACTGTCACCTTCAAAAAAATAACCTGTTGATAAAACCCATCCAATATAATAAATAATTATATTTTATCAAAGCTGATGGTTTTCATACCAATGAACAACATGTTTAGGAGAAAGGATCACGACCACGTTATTTGTTAACGAAATAATTTCATGAAATTATGTACAACATATAAAAACTTCTTAAAATGAGACTCGCTCAAGTCTGTGCATAAAGGCAGTTCCAAAAACAAAATTTTAACCATTTTTATGGAAATTGCATACAATGGAAAAACCTCATAGTTTTACACAAGTAGCATTTCAACTCACTTGCTGTATTTTTACACCATTACCTTAAACCCTTACTGAGCTTTAGAACCTAAATCTTATAGAGCCGATAAGGTAAATTATTATATCCAAGATAAGTACTAAAAATGACTACATTTCTCCAGATCATGTTTCCCATAGTTCTGGAATCTACACCAGTTTTGCTAAAAAGAAAAAGAAACGAATTCAAACAGAGATATAAAACCTTCATGGGTATTTATGTTTATACAAGTATCAAAACTAAGTTAAAGTGCCAAATGGTGTAGTCACCTCTAGGTGGCGAAACACCTTCACCTGTGAAAATGTTCCTTACTAAACCCAACATGGAGTAAGAGGAAAACCAATAGCATAGGAATTACTCCATGGATCTCTTCAAGAGCCATGCTAGAAGTTTTAAAGGGCTTCCCGATTAAGGAAGGGGTTTCGCAGACTTTATTTCCATGCACACCTGCATTTGACTATCTTCCCACATACAAAGGGAACACCACTAAAAACTTGAATAAACTTAAAGATGCATATAGATTGGGAATTTCAAAAGATGAATTTCTTTGTATACCTGTTCGACCTTCAAAACATGCACGCGTTACCAAACCTATTTTTCCAAGTTCCTCCAGAAAACGATTTCAAGCTCAGCAAGGTTTGAAGCTTTTCAAGGTTCTAGGAAGTAACTACTTCTATTAGTCTCGCAATTGTGGAAAGGTTAAGTCTAAGTAACAAAAAGATAAACACAGTTGTAGAGAAATTTCTTCCTCCAGACTTCCTCCCATCGAAACAATAGATTAGTTCACCAGAGCATGCCAATCTTTTAGGGTTTTGCTTAGTTTCATGTGTTAACCAGTTGTTATCCACATATTCTTCACGAGGTACAAGGGTGGACACCTTAAGAACTGGTTCTAGATCCATTATATTCATATTAATGATTCGAGGAGAGCAATCCTTTCAAGTCTTTAAGACCTTACCGGTGGTTCAAACCAAAATCAAGTTGAATGACTTTTACCTTGTTGCAAGGGTTAAGGTTATACAACCTCCCGCTTTTAAAAGAAAATCTTTTCATGTGCTATATCCTCCATCTTTAAGGTTAAGTTTAAGAATGAATTATAAGATATTGTTGGAATGCCTTATTTTTTTTTTAAATATGAATTTTCAAAGGTGAGTTAGGCATAGGTTCTTACCAAACCTTAGAATCTACTTGTAGATGCACCTTTTGGTGTCAAATTTTAGAGTTCGACCTCTAGCTATTTTTTCGATGGTCTCAGAACCTGTACAAGTAAAGTGGTAAAGTGACGGACTCATGCATTAGTCGCAACAACTAAGTAATCCCATAATCCATCTCATGCACAGCTCAGGTTAATAATTTACATTGACAAACTGCCTTGCAACAATAAACTAACTTTAGGACTGTTGTATAGAAAAAGATGTAAATTGACATTAAGAGAAATCACTAAATAAGTAATCAAATGATAACAAGACAAAATTAAAGATAAGTATTAACATTTTTCTAAGTAATTGCTAGTAAATTCTAGTATTACTTGGAGTAAAAGAAAACTTTTTCTTATTCATGAAAATAGGGATGTTACAGTGGTGCTAATATTTATGGTGTAAAAGTGGAGTTTACAAAGCTATGGTGTTAATGACTATGTGGCATTCCATGGGGTATGGTGCAAACCACCAAAACCAATCCTAGGTGGATTGATGTTTTGTGGTGCAAAACACGAGAGCTACTTCTACATGGATTAAAATCTTGTGGTGCAAAACATCATAAAATAACAAATAGTGCAAAATATAAAAAAGAAAAATTATGTCACATTTAGTATGGTTGTGTCATTGAGGCTTTTTTTTTAATTATAGTTTTCATTATTATTAAACACTTGGATATGGTGTAAAGCACCATAAAATAATACATAGTGTAAAAAAAAGTACAACCTTGCTATATTTAGCAAGATTGTACTTGTATAGGGATTTAATTATAGATGTTATATAATGTTTAATGTAAATGTCATTTGTTATCCATGAAAAGTTATATAAACAAAATAATCATATCAATACAATTTATTATTTAGGAATTTCACTATTATAACAACAATTACATTTATTTTTTCTTACTTAATAACAAAATACAAAAGTAATTACTAAAACATTTATTTATATTAATTCTAAATAATAAATATATTTATCATGTTAATAATAATATTAAGACCACAAACATATGTACATAAATTTAGTTATTTTTATCTATTTGAAATTAATACATAATCAAAATTCATCAATTTATTATATATAAAATAAAATGAAAAAGCATAATATTTTATCAATTCTTTTGCAATTAATAACCACAAATAAATAATTGTGAAAACAATGAAAAAATGGAAAAAAAACACATCTTAGTAATCCCTATGCCCATATATTAATCAATAATAAGTTACCGAATCATCCATCTCTTAGAAAAAACATGAACTTTAAAAATTTACATATCAATATCAATTAAAATTTATTTATGTAATTTTAAATTGTTAATATGTTCTCTAAAATATGTCAAAGATGTGTCTTTTATATATATAAAGTTTTATTAAAACTCATTTTTAATGGTTAATATACTAGCAATTGCCCCAAAAGGTGCATTAAACCTAAGAAAACTGCTTCTCGCTTGAAAAATAATATATCTAGTTACTAAACTACAAACCAACCTAGAAGTGTTTTCCAATGTTTGAATATAAATGATTATCATACTTAAAGTCATAAATATTGTAAATTTATATTTAGAATAATATTTGTAAACAATGTTCTCTTAGTTTTTAAGGACATAGAGAAATGAACCAAACCTAACGAAAATAAATAAATAAATGTGATAAATGTTCTTGTATACTTATATTGAAAAGTTAGAGAAACAAAAATAAATGTTAAATTCCAACATGTTCACACTTCACACTGTATGGTAATTTATGTGATGTGCAAATGAAGTTGTCATGTGAAAAAGATATATCCAACCTTTTTTTTATAACAATTATCACCATCCTATTATTCAACTTAGATTTTAAGTCTATTGGTTGTTATTGAAACTAGCTTTTCAACATAGTCTTTAACAAACCGTTAAAGGCTACAATCTTAGTAAGCATACACAAATAAATACTCAAAGATATTTCTTAGAAAGTTAATCAATTAATACATTTTCATTCTTCATAAGTATTTATACACTAGTAAAAATGAGAAAAAGCAATGTTATAATAAGAAGAATCAGGCTACACTCTAGTCATCAATAATACAACTATATTAAATACAATCCATATCTACAAAAGTATAATAGTTGGACAAATAAAGAGAGAAAACAATAAACTAATATTATGTACTAGAATCCGTGAAAATTATACCATGGACACGTTTATAACATGGGTGCGTGATGAAACTGTCTTTGTTTTTTGTTTTTAAAATTTTTAAGTTTTTTAAGAAGTGCATTTATGATTTTATGATATGATTTTCTTTTCTTTTCAAATATTTTAAGTTGTTTCTTTTCTTGTTTAGGGTTATGTCATAAATGAAATGCATATTGGTAAAAGAACTATAAAATCCAAAATAGGTAAATTGTATAAAAAACCTAAACAATATTATCAATTTTTTTTATGGTTATAGATTTAATCAAAACACAAAAAATTAAGGTATTAATTGAAATAATATATGGTACAGATAATAACAAAAAATTAAGGTATTAATTGAAATAATATATGGTACAGATAATAACAATTGGAATCATGTACATATAATAAAAAGTGAAATACATAATTTACCTTGAAGTTTTTCAAATTATTATCATTATTTTTTATCAATATGAATAAAAAATTTAATCCCTTGTAAGAATTTAGTTAATATGTAATAAAAGAATTCAAAAAACAATAGATATTGCAACTCTAGGAAAATTAAAAAATACAAATCCCAATATTCTTGTCCATTGTGCCCTTCTCCGTCTTCTCCTTGGTGTATTGGATCCATAATCTCTTTTTCCTTGTAGAAATCCCTCCTCCCAAATAAGAAATTGTTTCTTGTGTCCTTAATTTTATGTGGTTTCCATAAACTAAATACAATATAGATATCTCAAAAGTTTATAATTATACCTAAAAAGTTAATAATCTAATAAACATTATTGTAATATCTCGAATTTTGACCTTGACTATATTGGGCATGAGCCTCACTACATATGAGTTACTTTGATGTTTATGTTTATGTCTATATATTGGACGTATGCCCCACTACACATGAGTTATGTTGATTAGATAGATATATTGGGAATTAGCCAATGCACATGTTTTAGTGTCTTGTATATGATTGTATATGTTGGGCATAGGCCCTCATGGACAAAGACTATTGTCGTGGTACTGGGCATAGGCCCTGATGTACTGGATTTATTATTATGTGATTAGCCCTAATATATATATATATATATATTGAGATGATTATTGTGATGTATTATGCAAAAGACTAAATGCATGATTGATTTCTATAAAGTGTTGGGTGTGAGCCCTGAATCATATGAGTTATGAGATTTTGTGTTGATGATAAGCTTTGGAGCACATGAGTTATCAGATTCGAAGTGTTGGGCATAAGCCCTGGAACACTCCAAATTGATGTAGAGCATAAGGACTGGAGCATCAAATCTTTGGCCATTGTAACCCTAGGTGTATTATTCAAGTACATCCTAGTATTAGTGTTGAGCGAGAGGCTCTAGAATTGCACTAGTGTAACGCCCAATTAATAGTGTTGATCATAGGCTTTAAATAGCACTAGGAGTTACTGAAATTAAGTGTGTTGAGTTGGAAAAGACTCTGAATAGCACCAACCCTCATCATACTTATTTTATGTTGATTAAATAAAATTTCAAATCTACTTCTTATCAAGGACTAGAAGAACTACCACGAAATACGAGGTAATACAACATGAAAGGAGGATATAGAGCTACCTAACCTAGTTGACCAACCAAACCCCACCCGAGGCCTTGATAAAAGAAATAGTGTAACCTAAGGAAATCATCAAAATAAATAAACTATGATATATGATGCATTACTAAATATTAAGGATAATATGTAAGGTTTATATATATATATATATGAAATAAAGTTAACTAAAATAATAAGTGAGAGTATATAAATAGTTATTATAAATTAAAAATAATTAAATAAATATACTATTCTAAAGCTCAAGTAGGAAGTAGCAAAAGTTCCTAGTTAAACAAAATAATTATTGATGGAATTAAAGATTATTTTCAAGAAAGTAATGAATTCTTGATTCAACTAAAGTTTAAACCGACTTCCCTTTCCTAAAATATTATCTATAAGAACAAAGCCAAGGGAAGGCTGGAGGGATCTGATTTTGATTATTCCTGAATGGAATTGGAAAGCATTTTCTAGAACCAAGCATTCTTATACAGATCCATATTTCCAAATAGGAGCAACCTCACCTTTAGGAGATCTAGATCTCTTGCATGTTGGAGCCAGCTGGAGGGGATCCGAATTAGAACCAGCAACGGTCTGGGTCATGGTTTGGAGGAATGTGGTAGTTCCAAATATATTTGGTTATCATCCCTAAGGTCAGATATAGCAAGTGTTTTATTAATTCTGGGTGTGTAAGTGTGCAGGGTCTTTTAGCCATTATAAGTTGCATAGTTGTAGGTAAGAGGTTTCTACATTTCCAAGTAATTTTAATTATGTTTACATGATGTAATTATAGTCGTTATGTAATTATAGTCGTTGTGTAATTTTACTCCTCATCAATTTGAATAAATGTTTTAGGTTGTTTTTATCTCTATTTAAACTTTTTATGTAGCATTCTAGGATAAATTGCTTATTAGGATTATGTTAGAATTAGTGTATCAAAGTTCCTATTTATGTTAAGGTTTTTAAGCATAGACTGAAACATTTAAAGTTATGGAGAAAAAAAAGTAACCAAACCTTTAACAATTATAGAAAACAATATTAAAACTATAAACCCTAAAAATACATTACATATATAAATTCATAAAAACAGAAGTATAAGTAAAAATTGTCATCAAATAAAATTATCCATTAAAAAAAACTATTAAACCAGAGTCATCGACCAGGGATCAAGTCCCATGGAATCCAACCTCATCATATTATTAAAATTCACAAACACCACTAAACTTACTATATAGAATATGTGCAACATTCGTTGCTTAAAGATAATTAAAAAAATTGATAAACGATGGACATGCCATCGAAACAAAACAAACTAAAACAATTAAATAAGAAAAATTACTTTCATCCATGATATAATTTAAACTACTCATTAAACAACCCAACAAATAGGTTGAATGAATACACATAATCGTGAACTAGGGATCAAATCCCTTGGAAACAAAACCACAAAAACCATGTGCAACAGTCATTGTTTCAAAAGAATTAACAATTAAAAAAAATACACAGTTATCCACGATATCCATTAAACTATTGTTTTTCCCCAAAGAACAAATCCCCAGCCATCCTGTACAAAGGATTGGCTAACCTAATTAAATGATGGCATATTACATTTGACAGCGGCGAAAATACAAATATATATAAATTATTTGTGCTATAGCAAGATAAGTAAATCACCAATAGAATCATCATTCCTCTAGAAACAAAGGCCAAGAGCCCATCAACGTTCTTAAGAGGAAACAATTTACATTATATTTAACCAAAATCTAAACACAGTAAAAAATATAAACGTTATGCATTCACCCACAACCGAATCTGGTTAAGTGTTGGCTGGATTGCCTTCACAAAAACCCAAATTAAACCATCAATGACCCAAGATCGAATCTCATAATCTCTCGCTGGGAGCGTTTAACAATTTTAAAAGAAATAATAAACATAAATAAAATGATCAACTGTCGAAGCCCATAAAGCTCCAGTAGAGAGCGTCTAAAACCATTTAAATAAACTACCCAAGATAAATGCTAAACCAATTACTATCGAATCCACTAAAACATTGGCTGAAAGTCTATCCATATAACATATAGATTAAATATAATTTTTAAATGTTCTAGAATACACAGGATATCCCATTAAGCAAGAAAGGGCCACGTTAATACGACCGCCATTGAAACCCCAGGGTTTAACCAAATAAACGAGGGCATTATAACATTTAACCAAAAACATATCCATTTATACATGCTGAATAGAGCTAGGGATTTTCCCTGCATTTCTAAACAGAATCAAAAACATCTAATAATTAACAGAGGTAAAACCCATTAAAATGCTAAACCATTCCATAAAATACAATGTGGGATTAAAACCCGAATTATATCCACATTTCAGTATAAACTACCAAACGACATTATCATAGTGTCATTGCTCTGCAATGGCACTAATATATTTTAACCTTCATATAAATTAAAAACACAATTCTCACAACAATGAAGAGTCGAAGTAAAAAAAACAAAACACCATTATAAAATTTCAACACAAAGTTTTTAAACTACACAGTAAAAATATCCACAATCGTTCCCAAAATTTTATAAATGCCTGAATGTGCTATGAAAACACGAGCCAAAAACAATGATTAAATTATGAACCTCGTTACTACCTCCCAAAACCATGGCGAATCCCAAATGGAAATCGTGTTACAAACTATAAACATAGAACCTCAAAAAACCCCATAAAATGACCAATCAGTTGCGTAAAGGCCCTCATCATATGAGCTTAGAAAGAATGCACTAATGACCATCTTCCTTGCCATAGTCACAGAGCTTCCCCACACTCATCCAGACCTGCAAACGAAAACATAGATGCATAAGAAGCATTCATTACCAAAATCAAATCAAAAGTGTAAACAAGCTTAAAACCACAATGTTGTAAGCATACCTACAGCAACTCATTAAAACAATATAAACCTCACCTCTATCAGCACAACCCAATAATGGAGCTCGCCCCCCCCTTCATAAACAACAAAAAAATATGTAAAAGATGGCTAAAAAACCCTAGCATAGGTTTTATGGCTTGTGCCAGCGTGGAGGATCCACACATCCCTTCACATGGGCACATTTACCATGCCAACAATCCTCCACCATGCTTTATATTTAAACCCTCCTTCTATAGTTTAAGTTCCATGCTTTTATGTGGAGTTTTAATATCATGTCGATTCCTTAGTGTTGAGGGTTAGCAAGCTTTAGGTGCTAGGCCTTTAACCATTTATTTCACGCACAGGTAACATAGGCTTAGCGGTGAAATACCTGTAATAAAATTAGATATGTCATGCAATAGTTCGCGAGAACCAAGTAAGCCCAATTTCGCAGGATTTCCTTACCTTTCTGAGTGAGTCGTTAGGAAAAATTCAACCACTCCTCCCCTTTAGATACAAAGGTAAGTTAGCCCCATCATTTAGTAAAATAAGAAACTAGATAACGTAACATGTAATCAAACATGAATAAAACAATATCAGAGCATCAGTAAACCAAATAAAATATACATAACTACAAATACATTGGTACATAAAAGAACGATACTGAACATCATCGTATTCTATAAAACCATACAAAAATAGAAACATAACATAAACATACGTATAATTCCTATACAAGTTTTACAAATATGAAGTTAAGTATAGATGTCCCTTAAAAATCTTAGCAGTATTATTAGCCCTACAAAAAAAATTATTTACGGATTTTAGGGACATTACAATCATACATATATTTCACTTTCTATTCAAATATCATGCAGATAACCTAAACACCTTCTCGAGTGTTATGGATGACACATTAACTAACGTGTGTTGCTTTATCAATAAAGCAAGGTTAGGATGGTGAATATTTCATTCCCATTCCATTCCCAAAATGTATGAAAAATGACCGTGGCATAAATCCAATCCAATCCATCAAATGGTGGACTCCTCTAATAGTTATAAAGTCCCTCTCTCCTTTTCTATGACTAGCCATGCCACCCAAATTCTAAATGTTCTCGAGAAGGTCAATTAAATCAAAACAAAAATCTATATATAAAATATTAGTGAACCTCCACACATGTTGGAACCTTGTGATCAAACACATGCCATTGATTTGTAGGTTGTCTATATTACATCAACATGTCACTCATCGTGAGTTCACATTTATCTGCATAACAACCATATGAATACTATGTGATCTGTGGCAATCTTTATAGAGTATATTCAACAAAATTCAAACAACAATTCTTTCACTTTTATTAGAATATCAATTATTTTATTAGAATATCAATTATCTTTAGTTATGGACTTAAATTCTTTAGAATAATAGTAAAATAACACTTTTTCTCTTGTATCCTATTTCCTATCGCATAGACATAAACTACTAAATAAAAAATTAAAAATTAAAACAGATCCATTAAGATGGCATCACACAATACTCTTTTATATGACATGACATCACACAATACTCTATCATAATAAGTTCCAATGTAAAAATGTCAAACCCCTCATAAAAATTGTAATATCCTGAATTTTGGACCTAATACTTATAGGCATGTGCCTATTGATTATGATGATTATCTTGATGTTTTATTTTATATTGGGTCAAAGATACCACTTCATATGAAAATGATGATTTGTTTTATATATTGGGCATAATCCAATTATTGATGATATATGTATATGCTTGTTTGTGTTAGGCGTGGACCCCGAAGCACATGATTGACGAGATGTTTTGTGTTGAGCAAGGAGCTCTAGAAAACTTGAGTGATTAATGAATTGTGATGAGCGAGAATCTCTAGAACACATGAGTATTTGCCTTTGTGTTGAGCGAGAAGCTCTGAAACACATGAGAAGATAATTGGATGTGTTGAGCATAAGCCTTGTAGCCTTCCATGTTGATGTTGAGCATAAGCTCTAGAGCATTGGATCCTTGGCCATTGTATCCCTAGGTGTATCGTACAAATACATCCTAGCATTTAGTGTTGAGAGAAAGATCTGGAATTGCACTATGTTTGTAACTCCCTTCTATAGGAATTGAGTATGGGCTCTGGTAAGCGCCAGGGGTTACTGAAAATAATTTAATAACTTCTGAGTGAAAATGACTTGAGAAAAAATATTGATCTCATCATACTTATTTATAAGTGATTAAGTGAAATTTTGAATTTCTATATTCTCATCAAAGTACTGAAGAGCTACCACGTTATATGAGGGAAATCCAACATGCAAGGATGTTTAGAGTTTCCTAGCCTAGTAGACCTAAGCCACCTATCTACTTGACCTTAATGAAGAAGTGCCATTAAGTCTAGGGATCATGGTACATGATTCCCAAAGACAATGTTAACAAGTGTTATAATACTATGTATTTTATACATAGTATGTATAAAGAATTAATTATGATTAAATATATAAATAAATAAATAAAAGAAGAGAAGCTCCATCAATTATTATTTATTATTAAAGGATTAATAAATAGTATAATACCTATGAAAGTTTAACTAGGAACTAGTTAAAAGTTCCTANAAAATGGTTAAATCGGAAATCAAGGATTTCTTTATTTAACTGTCCCTTTGAACTGAAAATTCTATCTATAAAGACTCAAGCCAAGCAAAGGATTGGGGGTTCTAATTTTTATCTTGGAGAACTATTATTTTGCATGTTTTTGCTCTCAAGTGTTTTCCTAGAGAGCTTTCTCCTGCAAGAAAAAGATGATTGATTCAGAACTGAATACCAATTAGGAAACCCTGCCTTAGGAGCTCTAAGCTACCTACACGTTGGATTCCAACTCGGGGGGATCGAGACTAAAACCAGGAACGGTTTCGGGTCATGGTTGGGAGGAAAGTGGTAGTTCCTAAGTGATTTGGTCTTCAAAATCAAAGGTCAGATTTGTATTAAATTGATAATGTTGGTTATTTAAAAAGTGTGCAGGTTCAGCCATTAAAGGAGCTTCAAGAAGAAAAATTACAGGTATGAGTTCTTAGTACGTCAAGTCCATTTCTAGGATAAATGCTTGTTGCTTTCTATAAATGCTCTTTATATATCTTTAACCCTAGAAGTGATGGTTCTATCCATATCTCCTAGGGTTACATTCCTAAAATCTAACCCTAGATTGTCTATGCTATCTTCTAGATTAAATGATGGATAGGTTAGACAAATGTTTTCAATGTATCTACTAACCCTATGTATTTGACTTTCTGACTAGACTCTGCTAGGGTTTGTATTTTCTTCAATACTCCATTGGGTTGTAAATGTTATCATAGGCTGTATATAGCTAGGATTGCATCTCTAAGTTTGTTTCTGTATTCATGCAATATTCAGAAACTATTATTGTAAACTAGGTAAATCTAGACCTGCTATTTATTGCTCACGTATTCTTTATAACTCTACTGACATATTACATTTGTCAGTAGAGACATGTTCATATTATAGTAGATTTAATCATAAGAGCAAGATTAAAATAAATAAATACACTAAATAGATACCTTAGGGTATCACTTACAAAACGAACTACTTTATATATATATATATATATATATAAGGCCATCAGGTATAAACATTTATGAAAGCTATCTATACATTTAATTCCAAAATGAAATAACTCATCTAAGACCTTTCAAGGTCTACCACAATAAGAATATACTAGTAATGAAACTTTGCATTTAAATTATCATTGTCAGAACTAAATAAACAAAGGAAGCATCGTGACCATCCATGTGGTCATTTACAAATCTTTGTTCATAATTCGTACAAAACAATCCACAGTTCTGTCCATTTTCCATCTATACATAACCATAAACAAAATTACATAACTCATAAAACATTACCATAACCAAATTAAAATAATACATCTTATATAGTAATCATATCATATTAAAATAAACATCAAAATCATATTATAAATCCATGTATTGCAAACATGAACAAGAATCAAATCCTGTGGGCATGTAAGCCCAGTTTGCTTTTATTTATTAAAATACCATTTGTTACAACTCCTTACATTAAAACCCTGCTATCCAACAGAGGTCGTGACATCGATTCCCATGGATGTCCAGACCCAAGGCAGAGCCATAATAACAACCCATAAGTATTGTATGTACAAAACAACAACCAAATCCTATAACCATTCTTACACAGGCCACGCTATACAACAAATTGTATGCAAGTTGTGGTTATTAAAGTACATCCAATACAATATAAATAACAAATGCAAACGTTAAACATTGAGGTCCTAAGACCCTAAACCAATCACGGCCTTGGCCAAGTTTTAATATAAATACTCAGAGTCCATTTACAGGCTAAAATGAACAAATGCTATTGAGGGTCTTTAAACCCTAGCCTCTACGAAACCAACAAATTCATAGTAATTAAAATAACCCACAGAAGCTATGCACAACGCTCACAAAAGTTACGACCATGCCAGAATAGAATTACACGGTATGGTTTATTTACCGAAACTACCCTGTTAACAATCAACCATTAAACTACCTAATTTTGGATAAGAAAGAGATGAATTAACAGTAAAGACTATCGCAACCAAGAGGGGAAGGCTCAAGCCATTCACGACTTGGCCTCTCAACCACCCATGATGTTCACATAATACATCCATTAAAATATACATAATACACAGACCTCAAATGAAGATGAATTTCTATGTCCAAACCAAACTATTAAAACATAACAAGTAATAAACCAAACAATGTGTAGGCGTATAAACCCAACGAAGCATACCTCACGGTATGTGGGTTGCCTCCATGGCCTTCCCCATGTGCAGAGTCAAAACGCAAAAAACCCAAATGACAAACATAATGCACAACCATCGTGAGCTAAGCCTAAGGAAAGGTTGTCACGTTTCTCCAAATGCATTCAAGGCACTAGCTAGAAACCACTAACTCCATCTAAACCCACTCTCCATAGTTTAGGTTTCGTTGCATTAACATGAATGTCCACTTCCCACATGAAGGCTTAAATCCTGCTATCCTATGGTTTATACCATACGTTATAGTTTCACCACCCTATTTCATATCACCTTGTAACATACAACATATACACTATAAGCAAGGTTATTATATTGCAATAATAGAGTTTAAGCATATAATCAATGTATGGCCTACGTTGGCTATAAGTCAAATATAAAACTTATATAATAAAATAATGTAATCCACCATAGGGTTCAAGGCATAATAACATATGAATATTAGGCTTAAGAAATAAACTTCACCCCATACAATTAAGTCCTAAGCTTTTGCTTAGCGAACATGGCATATGGAATATGCGATGTTAATTACTTTAACCCTTATAAATCAATGGTTGGGTTTTGAAGGCCATGTATCTAACCTGCAAAATGGAAAGATATAAGAGGATTTATTAATTATTAATAGACTAAAACATAAATCGTAATTAATACCAAGATATGAAATAAAGAATTTAAAAGACTTGACGGAAGTATAATTACTGTACAAGAGCTTTAACAGTAATAGTTAAAATGACAAGAATAGTAACTATACATGTTATAATTCAGAGACAATAAAAGAACCAAAGTCAACCAATAGTATGATCTTTAAGTTCACAGAGATTTCCGTACACTTTCAACAAATTTCCGTCGCAAGCATAAAACTACATGTAAATAGGACATGTGCCTTAGTTCAGAGAACTAAGTAAGCCTGCATAACAAAGTAATACTTTACCTCTCAAACAGTCATGGGAGGACAAGTCCCACCACTTCACCCACTTTGTTTCCACAAACAAAGTTAAGTTAGGACTCCATACTTAATAAGTGTGACAATGCAGAAAGGATGAAGCACATAAATCCAATGACGACACATAAGCAACAAAAGTGTAAACATAATACTAAGTAGTAAACATCAGTACAACATCATAAGTAAAATACATTAAAAGTAACGACTGAAATATAAACGACAGAACGTAAGAACAACTTACGACTAAACATAGATACATAAAGTGTACGATAGAGTTCTATAAGTAAATAATGTTCTGTCTAGGTAATTTTACTAGCCTATAAAAAAAAATATTTTCGATTTTTGGGACATTACAAAAACATTGATATGATGTCTTTTATTTAACTATGAAACCTAGAATATTTAGGATCCAGTCACTTAGAATTAGGATCCAATTAAGGAGTATCACTTACCTAAGATATGTACTTCTTTTTATTTGGCTACTTTACTTTTACTTGGCATTCCATCTCATTAACTTTAACTCCAATTATAGAATTGTCTATTGTAAAGTAATGTCTCTCTTTTTTTTTTCTGTATTTAGATACTTTAAATTATTTATATTAAGAGATGCAAAGTATAAGTGAGGGGATTAGCTTTTTTCTAAATCATATTATTTTTGGGTTTTTTTGGTATGTTTAAAAAAAATACCTTTTATTTATTAAGAAATATTTTATATCTTTAAATAAAAATATTAACAACCACACTACTTTTATTTGTTAAAATAATGTTATTTCTTTTTTAACTTCATCAAACAAACATTACCTTTATTTTCAAGTATTTATCAAGTTATTAAAATATTCTTCCATAAAATTTCTATCAATTAAAATTTAAGAAAATTGTATATCATTCACTCTTAAAACATTATTAATTAAAATAAAAAAAATATATATGACATCAAACATCTTTGAATATTGATCATTCTATCGTATTTGAGCAATTGTTACATATTATTGATTCCTCCAACCACAAAGTGTTTAAGGACAAAAACTAAAACAGTAATTTTCCAATGCAAAGTAAGGTATTTTGTAACGAGATAGGATCCATGAAAAGAGTATTTTGCCAACTAAATCTTCGAAACTCGACTTCCACATTCAAGCTAAGCTAAATTAAGCTATTTTCTAACCATGTAGGCTTCAGGTTAGACATTTTCCTTGATGGCCTATTTTTCTATCATCAAAGTACCAGGGATATTGTCAAAAAATTCAACTAAAAATAGCATGAAAATTGGCTTAATTGGTTGGTGTTTATAGTGTGCTTATGGAATAGCCATGCAAATTATCACATGTTTCTTCTACTTTCCATTTTGCTGCATAGAAAGTATCTACTGCCGTTATGCCAACGGAAATTGCTATTCACACATCACTACTAATCC
This sequence comes from Pseudotsuga menziesii, assembly GCA_001517045.1. Taxonomy (NCBI): domain Eukaryota; kingdom Viridiplantae; phylum Streptophyta; class Pinopsida; order Pinales; family Pinaceae; genus Pseudotsuga; species Pseudotsuga menziesii. The sequence goes on from LPNX010155005.1 coordinate 279,804, forward strand.
GATGCCATTCCTTGTAGAATAGTCTATCTATCCATCCAAAACGTTTGCTCCGTGATTTTCCTTCATGACCTCATTCTCCCCGTGATCAAATCCAGCCCTTTAAAAAACCCCCTTCTTGCCCACACTTCTCAAATAATATTCACAGTTTCACAACTTCGGTGGACTAGATCACACGTATATTCTTTTATTTCTTTCTGAGCAAGATATAGTCATGCTTCAGTCTACAGTCTCTGAAAATCCCCGCCTCCTGGTGCTCATATGCATCGTTACCCTCCTCCAAGAAAGCGCTTCCACCCAAAACACACTGCAACCAAAACAAAAAACGAAGATGGATTCTGACCGTAGACGAGTAGAGAAATCGGTGGATGCAAACAATATTAAGGCAGGTGTCTCAGTCTTTAACGTGGATATGTATGGAGCCACTGGAAACGGCCTCTCAGACGACAGCAAGGTAAGACTGTTTATGTATTATGTATTATGTTATATGTTCAATCTCGATTAGCTTGTGTTATATGTTTGTGGATACATTCTATGTTTGCGGATTATGGGGATGCACTTGAATATAATAGTAGTAGTTTTACTAGCCTATAAAAAAAAGGTTTTCGACCAAAGAGTTGTAACTTGTGGCCATACCAATCCTTTCCTTTCTTTCCAATCATTGAAGTGTTTGAGATCAAGGTGGATACTTATGGGCATGCCATAGGCATACTAATGATGCAAAAAAGGAGACCTGTTGCGTACCACTAAGATAATTGTACATTTTTTAGTTTTGAATTATTCCACACAGACTAAGATGTATTAGTTAATATAAACCATGAAAACATGGAAACATTACCTTCTCTAAAAGGCCAATGCTATCCATAGTGATTACAATGGGTTTTGTTCAAAAACACTGGTATATCTAGATTCTATATTCCACTTCACACAAGGAAGTATTCTAGGGAATGGCCTGAGGGACTGTGTAGCAGTGAAGGGAGTATAGAATCTAGATATATCAATTACAACAAGCTCCCTGTGAAGTGGACCAGGAAGCGACAAAATGCATAGCATAGAAAGATTAATGAAATTCATAAATCGACTTGCTCAAACTATCCATGCTTTCAAAAATTAATGTAAAATAGAGAAAATTCAAAAGCATTTATAGAAGAAGGAAATAAAAAGGTGATTGCTGGCCATTTAGAATATTTTGAAAGACTTTTCCTTTAAAATCAAGGAGCCTACAGAAGAAACATAATAAGGATCTTGCTTGGACATAGACCATAAAAAAATCATAAAATCCATGCATCCTTTCATAATCTTCTCAAGAGCTCAAAAATAATATTATGGTCCTAAAAACGTAGTCATTAAAAAGGTCTCACAAGTCTATTTTCTTAAGAGAACTACAAGAGGGTCTCAATGATTAAATTTGAAGATGTTATAAAAAAAAATGTGTTCACCTTTGGATACTAGGATGGGGGTCCTACATATCAAATATATTAAAGAAAGACGTGAAAGAAGACAAGTGACAGTGAACTTAGTTTGAGCACAAGATTTCCTATATTCAAATAAAGGAAACCAACAGAAGCAATAAACTGAGCCAGAAGGAAAGAAGAAGTGAAAGTAAAGATTATTTTGAACTTAAAAATTTCTGGAGACAAGAATCCTGAAAGAACACTTTCTTCAATGCAAAGACTTGATTGATTCATTTAATATCTTTAGTAGTCTCCCTAACTGCTCCAATGGAATGCCAAACCTAGTCAAGATCAGTGACTTCATCCAGGAGTTGGTCTAGTGAATTTTTAATAAAGTCATGTGTTGTGGACCCACAGTCGACTCCCCTTTAACTTTAACCTCAAGTAACTCTTTTTCAATTTTATAAAATATGGTCAAGTTTCCTTTGATCAATAAGATACTTTCTATGTTTCCAATTACAAAGTATGCTAGCCACTTTTTGATCTCTACCTCATATATTTGGTTCAAGCTGTCAACTTCCAGGTGAACCTTTGTCTCTACAACTTTAGTTTCAAGCTCTCCCTTACCAAATAGTTTTACTTAATGTATTTCATAGTACTCTTAAAGAATCAAAGTGTTTCACTTCCCCAAGGCCTATCCATTTGTTTCTACACTGGGAAAACACTAATGGGTGCTCTAGAAACTAGAGATATGGCTCTTCAAGTTAAAACAAAGATTTCCCGACTGACAAGTGTTTGATATCAATCACAAATTCAGCCCTTCCTAGAAAATTATATGAAGTTTTGGTTGCATGCAAGCCATTGATAATGGGAACCCTTTGAAATTAGGGACAAAAATTATGCAAATCTCATGCTAGCCAAATGATCCACCAATTGAATCTTCTTTTCAGAAAATACTTAAAATCCAACCCATCAAATAAATACACCGAACTTGAAGGAACGAGGGAAAAACTTTACACTGGAATCTTAATTATAATGAAATTAGTGGCTCTGTATGCCATCAAGCAAAATTATTTTGACTTCAATTCTGTAGATTTAAAGCATATGAAAGAATTATGGCTGGTTCTTACTGACCATCACGATTTCGATTTACCATACCAAAGGTAAAACATCTCTATCTTTAAGTAGGATTCTTGAATTAGCTGTAGTTATAGCAGTCAAAGGGGTGTAGTTTAGTTATAAGAGTGTAGTGGGCACCCTCTGCTATGCTGATCTTTGTTTTTCCCCTTGCTTCCAAATATATAAAACCACATGCGATTTGACTATTTAGATAGTTTTGCACTTCCAAGGTGCAAATGTTATGTCGGATCCAATTTTCCCTAATTATAAAATCTGACTCATAGCAAATTTGAACAACCAACTTTCATAATTACACTCTCTTCTAAAGGATTTTTTCAATCATTGTTTGCTTGTTCCGAACATATTTTTGGGCTGCTTCTATGGCTTCCAGAAGTTGGTTGTTCAGAACTTTCACTCTACTTGCTTTAGAATCCTCCAAAATCTTGTCAGGCCTGTACATCTACTAGCATTATCAAAGCATGCATATCATCATACGAAGTTTTCAATTTCTCGATAAAAGAAGCACTAGTGTTTTTTATTACACAACAGCATACCATCTAATGCAAATGATAACCCAAGATATGAAACTATTGGATTAGAATTCCTACATGGATTTATTGGATTATCCATGAACCAACAAGTTCACAATTATCGCCTCATTCATTCAGCTCAACAACTATTCCAGTTTCAAACGAATTGCCATATAGTCAAACATCATACAAAGGCTCTGTTGAGACTCGAGAGTTCTAATTTGGGCAAGAAATGTATGCCAGTATGTTACAAAATTCCAACCCTCAAGGATGCAATACTTAAACTGTACAATGTACAAACTGCCTTTCACAGAAAAATAGGTGATTACTTATTTATATTTTTCATAGGCTAACAATTATCCTCTTGATTGAAAGCAACTCAAACTCTCCATGCTTTTTTCCATGCTTAAAGTATAGGTCCTAGGATCATTAGTACATTCTTTATACAATGGAAGGCCAGGGTTACATGCTAGAAAAGTGAATCCAATTTTAAGAAAACACAGAAAGATATATGGATGAATTTCTAACATCATTAGAATTGACTGAAGTTCCTTAAATCAATTCCTAAGGCCTTTTGGATTGAATGACATTCTTTTATCACTCTCTGAATAACGACAATATTGACCTCAGATGCATATTCATAGTTGTAGTAAACGGGTTTCATGGCTGAGTAGGGGTTTTAGTGAACTCATATTATATGTTAGAAGGCTTATAGGACTCTTGTATGAGGTTAAACCTCTAAGTATGACTATTTTCCACATATTCACATGATAAAAATTGACAGTGGGGTGAGGGAATGATGATGTATCAAGTAGATCATACTGTGACTGGTTTTATTATAGGATCATAGTTTCCTTCTTATGTGTTATTGAAACTGAATTGCTACCTTTCTATGCATGGTTAAAACATAATGTAAAATAATTTCAAAGTCACACAAGAGATGTTCTTAGGAGACAAAAGATCTATAAATGGCACAACAAAAAGCACCAAAAGTCATTAAAAAGGTGATGTGTAACTGAGATAACAGCTTAATCTGGGATGAAGTAGCTGCAACTCCTCATCCTCACTACAACAACAACTATTGATTTTGAATTTTTTTTAAATAAAAGGTCGCAGGTTCGAGTTCTCAAAAGCAGGAGCACATATGTACATACCATCTTAGAGGTATAGGTATAATTCATTTGTTTGATTTATCTCATAATCATTTGCCATTTTTAAACATTAAATCTACCAGCAAATCCTAATTGCCATGTCTACGCGGAAGTTAAAGAAAAATCCTTGTATTGAGCCAAAAAAAATATTCAAGAATATTCGGCTGTCCATTTATCCAATCATAAAAGGAATTTCACCCAGAATAGCATCACCCTTCAGCTCTGAAACTTAGACAGGGTTCCATAGCATCCCAAAATGATAGAACAGCAAGAGCTTCCTTCCCATATCACATATTTATTGATTAACAAACATGGCTTTGATAGAAAAATATTAGTTGCATCCACTTTAATGATAGAGTTGATAGAGAGGGAAGTTATCTTTGATCTTGAGTTGAGATACATTTTTTTTATCTTATACAATTAGACTATCAATCATATCAATCATATTATTGCAAATGACAGTTAGAAAATACGAGGAAAAAAAAAGGAGAGAATTGATGTGAATGAAATCCCAACATACAAATATGCTAGTGTAGTAATATAGTATTGTAGAAGTGGCATAGTTGACAACCACATACCAAAGAGTGCCTACAAGGCATGACACTAAAATTGTTGGTGATGTACTACTAAGAGTGAGAGGGGAGGCTACCAACTCAAGGAACTGCAATCCAAAGCCAGTTTCTACGTTGGCAAAGCTTTTGGTACAAATAATCCCTTATAAGAGAACTAGCTAGTGTTTTGAATACATTGTTGGAAATTAAAGTTTCCAGATCACAGAGATGTAAGGTACACAATGCACATAGAGTTTAAAGGAAAGGGAAAAACTTGCATTTTCCTTATTTTTCGCTTGGCGAGCATGGAACCCTTGTAACCATTAAAATTCAAATAGTTATAAAAAAAAAACAATTAGAAGCACCAAAAAAATTGGTAGAATTTTGTTGTTCCTTGCAATTGTAAATTATGTGTATAAAAAAGGCCATAGCCGAGTTCTCTCCACTTAGAGACTGAAACTTGTGCAGGAATCAAACCATGGAATCCACAATTTGAACGATAGACAATGTTAGAGGGTTTGTACTGATCAAAACCAAGGGCCAAATGCAATATAGAAATTTAGGAATTAGTAAAGCCTCTCTCCTATTTTTTTTACTGATCTTTGTAAGTTTCGCTCCAAATTTGGCAAATTCGGGGTCTTTTAGAAGCTCTTTGTGTGACTAATCATTATGGTGGTTTGACTAGGTATATCAAGGTCCCAAGAATCCATTTCTTTATGTCTTCTTATTTTCCAATTGATACCAATATTGATCCATATCCCGAGATATCCTTTAGCAGTGATTTAGGAATTAGTAAAGCCTCTTAATCATGTTTTTTTTACTGATCTTTGTAAATTTCGCTCCAAATTTGGCAAATTCAGGGGACCGCAAGAACCCATTTACTTGTGTCTTCTGATTTTCCAAATGAATCCAAAGTGCGAATACCAACCAGTGTGAATAAGAATCTATGTACCAAGTGTTAAAATATCATGATGCTCAGCTAAATGGCACACTCTACAAGTGGTGGGTTAATGGCATTCACCTGAAACCCTTGACTCCTCCACCATTTAAGGTATGACCCTCCTATTCAAAGTCATTGTGCGTAGTAATTTTTATTGAGCACAGGGAATAGGGAACATCCAAGCCTACACCCCTTCCAGTTCCAGTTGAAACTTCTCATATTTAGTTATGATCAAACTCACCCAAATAAAGGGAACCACACCTAGACTTGGAGCTAGAGCCCCTCTCCTAACCAAAAAATGATACCAGTCACAAGATCCAAGCCAGCACGGATGGAAGAAGGCCAAAACAATTCAAGGGACCGTAAGAACCCATTTTTTTGTGTCTTCTGATTTTCCAGTTGAGACCAATATTGCTCCATCACCCCAGAGATCCTTTAGCTCACTAGTACATTTCGATCCAAAATCCGACGGTTTTTTCCGACGGCGCGTGGATTTATTCTTTTAACCGTGCCAAAATTCAGAAAGATAAAAAAAAAAATTTGAAATATATATATATATATTTTTTTGAAATGGTGGGGATAAGCGTCGCTTAAGCGACGGCCAGGCTTCCAAGCGTCGCTTAAGCGACGGATACCCTCCTAAGCGTCGTTTACGCGACGGCACTTAATTTGCTTAATCATTTAAAAATTTGTCTTAATTGGTTAATTATTTAAAACGGAAAGCGTCGTCGCTTAGGTTCATTATCCCACACACATTAAAATGGAAAGCCTGGGTTCATTTTCCTACACACATTCATATAAAATGATGTACGGCTAGGTTCATTATCTCACACACTGAGTCTCGCACTTATCTCTTGGACAAGAAGTGTGAAATTCCTAAGGGTTTTTTTTTGGCGTTGCTCTT
>LPNX010155005.1:291011-616793 GCA_001517045.1 Pseudotsuga menziesii
CAACATGGATTGGTGCTACTGCACATGGGCTTTTCAATTTTCCACATGGTGTGCGTCCTGTACCAATTGAGATCCACATTCAAGGGATTGATATAGCCAACTTTGAGGCTCGAATGCAGGCAATGACCAAGCCAACTTACACATTGATGCCAGGGCTCATGTGCCTTATTGATAAATGATTTTTTTTTTTTAAAACGCCTATAGACGTCGCTTAACCGACGCTTCTGTAGGCGATTTTATTTTTTAAAAACATTCATAAACGTCGCTTAACCGACGCTCAATATCCCTATCCGTCGCTTAATCAACGTTGCTAAATGTCGCTTTTCCGACAGTTATAGTTTATATCCGTCGCATAACCAACGGAACATCATGTCGCTTATACGACAGCCACAGTTGATATCCGTCACTTATCCGACGGAAATTCTGTCGCTTTACCGACGGAATGAAGAGTTATTTTATTAAAAATTTCAGTACTGTCAAAGAAATTCCATCGCTTAACCGACACTGTAAATTTAACCGACGGTTGCTTAGGTGTCGCTTAAGCGACGGTTACCTAGGTGTCGGATCACCGACGAAAAGTTTCCGACGGTTAAAAAAAATCAAAGTGTTGTTCATGCGACAGGGAAGTGTCGAAAATCTGACATGATAGCCGTCGGATTTTTGGTCAAAATGTAGTAGTGGCTGCGAGCTCCCATTTGATTTTCTTCCTTTTTTTCTTTCTTCCCAGATGTCTATCAATTGATCGGAGAGGGAGAATACAATAGATGTATTAAATTCAATATATGGTCACATGAGGTTATGAAATTCTTAATGGTTATTATCTAAAAAAAATTAAAATGGGGATTGATCAAACCAAAATTCCAATATATATAGATATGTAAAATTATATTAATAATAATTTTCAAAGATATTTCATAATTTGATAGGTCATTATATTTAATATAGCCTATAATATTATATAAATAATAAATAATAACAATTTTTAAAGATTTGTATAATAGATATTCTAAGGTTGAGATGATGGAATGAAAGGTAATTACATGGAGTCACTAGTGCATGAAATTAAATAGTATAATGTTATGTTATTTTTAATATGGTATTATGTAATATTATAATATATATTTGTAATAATATAAAAATTATATATTGTAAATATTTATATATTATAAGTTTTTAATACATATTTGAATGATCAAACAAAATGGCTATGGGGATATTGGTTAATGTAACATGGTCAGGACTTAGTTCATGTGAGTTAAGTCTATAACTTTGAGTGTATAGGTTGACAACAATATTGCACTTAGAGAAGAGGCTTGATTCCAATGAACACATCCACCAACATTGGGAGTTGTAGGGACCTCACTGGATGTCTCTAGTTGTGCACATCGTGAATCAGGTGGGTGGTGACGTCTGATGCAAAATTTTCCTTGCCAATAATGCATAAAGGAGGCTTAACTTGATAGTGATAAGGAGAGTTCATCACTGCATTATATGTGTCATATTCTGTGAGGTGAGGACTATTAGAGGTCAAGGAATCGAAATATTTACCTAAAACTCCAAGATGGGGTCAGGCCTCTACCTTTACTGCATATGGATCTGAGACTGGTTCTGGGTCAGCACCCCAATTTAATTATAATTGAATCTTCGATTGGTTAAAATATTTTTCTTGGTGCTTCCATCAGTTCAATTATTATTGGATCAACTGCTACGATGTTTAAAGGAACTGAACCTGGTGAAGCTATGTCGACCGGTGTCGCTAGTTCGACGGTCATGGATCATGGTAGTTATATTGAAGTTAGAAAAACACCTCAGTATGGGACTTGGAACTCTCACCTTGAAGGATCAACAACTAGTTACGATGCTTCTAGGTATCGATATGGTACTAGTTCTAGTACCTAATTCGTAATTGTAGGAACTTCATTTTTCTTTAGCACACGCTTAATGGTTTGCTTCAATGGCACAACAGGGATAAAGATGGTCAAGAGAAAATTCATTCAATTGCTTTGTTGTATCTCTGATTACCAAGGTGCATGGCACCAATATTACTAATAGAAGGTAGACAATTTTAAAAATTTACAAAATTTACTAAATGCTAACACTTCATTGTCACAATTGCGATTTTCCATGACACAATTAAAAATGACTAATTCATATTCTTCTAGTTAGTCATTTTTTATGTCGTGACTAAATTAGTCCTTTATGTTAGTCATTTTTAACTCTGCCACTTATTATCTAGTCATATTTGTTAACTAGTGACTAACTTAGTCATTAATTTTAGTCGTTTATAGTTGGGTCAATCAAAATTGCTCATATTTAGTAGTAAATCACTTGAAAAACCTTTGGTGACTAGAATTTTTAGTCACGTAGTAGCTAATTCCTCATATTGAACTAGTGATTAAATTTAGATGAATAAGCTTTGTGAATGTTTGAAAGTAATAGATAGAGCATATGATTATGAATTATGTGTTATTGTAAACTCATTCAAACATGAAAGGGAAAACATTATGGAAGTAATAAACAGGAAACACATAAAGTACATACAATAACAAAGACAACACATGAATCTATGAAAAGGCCAGCTTTGGCTCTGCAATTTTATTAATCTCTGAAAGTATCAAATCACAATGCAAAATCTCATGGGATCCAACCCTTGTTTCATTACAAAAACTTATTATTATACAAATCACTCCATGAGATGAATAACTAACTCTAAAAATATGCAATAACTACTTTATTACATCCGTCATCTATAACTCCTAAATAATAAATACTCTTGAAAATAAACTACAAACTCCTAGTTAACTAATCTTCAAAAATTGGTCTTCAACAGGTCTTCAATATTTCTTCATCGGCACAACCTATACTTTGTCTTTCCATACTTCTCAACTGTCTTCCACTGGTTGATAGTTGGAATCTCCAAGCTGTCCATCTCCTTAGCTAACACTCTTAGATCCACATGATCCATGTAAGAAAACTATGGCAGTTATGCACATGTGGATCTCAAGGTGAATAACATTTCAAAATATTTTCATAACTTATCAATTATTGTATTTCCAGATAAAGGTTGTTGCATATCATCAAATTTTTTGTGATCCAATCTACAACTGATAAATTTATCACGGTATTCCTTTTGAGAAAACATACTACCCTTTTCTTTCGAGAAGAAAGGAAGTCCCTTCTTGAACAATGGAGTAAACATGTCAATAAACAATTTCACTTGGTGTGTCATGATGTCAATCTTTGCTTGCAATGTGTCCAAATGCTGATGTTTTCTTATGATCTTCCTGACCCATGTAATGACTGAGATTCTATATTTGATGTTGGTTGTCTTTAGATCATCTTTAGTCAATCCATTCAAAAATATGATAGTGTTATTTTCAGTATCTATTGGTTTCTTATTTAATACTTCATTTATTGTTGCAACACTTTGCCTGACAAACTAAACAACAATTTCTTTATCCAAAATATAATCTAAATGAGGCCTAATCTTTGTTTCTTCAGCTATAATTATATTCGTAGGATATGTTTTTCTCCTTGCACAAGAAACTGTCCAGTTACTTATTTCATGATCTTATCATTCTTATCTGACAAATATTTACACTTGTTCTCCCAAGCTTTTATTTATTCTTCCTTCTTCAATTCAACATTTTCCAAGTTCTTTTTTTTGTTCTTCAAACCAACTATCTCCAAATCCCTTAGGATAACTTGAGACATATCCTGTATAACAGAGTCTGTAATGTTTTGTGCAGGAGGTGGAATAATATGTAATTTAGGACCCTTCCCCTTTTCATTTAGTTTCTTCTCTAGTTCTGCATGTCTTTTCTTCAAATATTTCTCATTATCAACCAAAAGACCCATGTCTCTTTCCCACAACTTATTTTCCTCAACAAACTCTAAAATGTTTTCCTTACAATCATTCAATTCATCATTCAGAGTCTACTTTTATTTCCCCATCTCTGTAAGCTTTGTAGCTTGTATGAGTTGGGTAGTTGGAATATTCAATTTCTTTTTAAGGATTTGAATAGTGTTCTCTTTCTCAATTAGCATCTTATGAGTAGCTTCTCCTTTGTCAGCCTCATTATCAGTAGTCAGTAAATCACCTTGGAGCTTATTGATTTGTTGTTGATGAGCTTCATTTTCAATCCTCTCTTGTCTCGGATGGTTTTCAACTTTACTCTTGGGAGATTGCAGTCTAGACACCTTTAAAGTGGTCTTGAGAAGGTCACTATGAACTCTAGTTTGTTTATGAAGATGAATCATATCAGGTATATGAACGTTTTCTAAATTCATCACCATCTCAGCAAGCTATGACTAAGTTCAAATTGTTTTGAACATGGTCTCTGACAATAACTAAGGCCACATCCTTGATGGATATTTTCCTAACATCTCCATACAGCTTAAGGGATTCATTTGTTGATACTTCTTTATATTCCCTGTATTTGTCAAATAGCTCAAGTCTGGTTTTGAGCTAAGAAGTAGAATCCTTAGGTGTCTCTGAGAAGGCATACTCATTTTCAAAGGCTGGTCCTTTTACTTTCATTTTATTTTTCTTTCCTTTGACATCTGTTACATGTACTATATTCCCACCTCTTCAATATTCTACTTCTTTGAAGTCTTAGCAGTGTCTTCTTCTTTTGTATCCATAGCATCAGAGAAATATCTCTTATTAGTTATGTCAGAGTGACTTGCAATAAGATATATTCTCTCAGCTACTAGAGAAATAATCAATGGATCTGGTTGTGTAGAATTGGAATCTTTCATTGGTGAAGTGGAACCATGTTTCATATCCTCCTCACTCAGTATCTCCTGCGGATAATCCATCTAATTGGCACTCACGTCCATGCATGCAACTTCCTGATGTTCAAAGGGTTTGTTTTTATTTACCTTTCTTCTTATTGATATAACATGTTGGGGATCATAACTAACAGCTGCAAAATTCTGGAATCTCATTTCCTTCAGCAAACTATCCACCATAGGAAATGAAACTTTAGTTTTTATTATAAATGGGCCAACTAACCATTGAAATTTGATCTCAATGATTTCTTGAAATTTATAAAGTGCTCATTCTCAACAATGAGCTTCTTCCTAATCAACTCTAAGGAAAATATACTGGAAGTTAAGAAATTTGGTAAGACATATGGTGGATGAACAAATCCATATACTCTAATTATAGTGCCCTCTTCCATTAAAAACCAGGCTCCAATTCTTTTCTCAAGGGAAAACTGTAGAATTTCCTTCATAAGAGGTTACACCCTAGGAAACTTTTGTTGAAAAAACACCTTGTACAATTCAGACATCAAAAATTCCATATATTTGCCAAAATTTCTATTGATCTCATCAGTGAGAACCATATCTAGGAATTGTAGGTTCTCCTCATTAAAGAATAGAAACATTTTCACCAAATAGGATTGGAATCTGAAAAATCAAGTATTGTGGAAGTTCATTAGCTGCGAGTGGATACTCTCAGCTAAGAACTAATCAAATTTAATGCAACAAGACTGACCTTACTCATTAGAATTGACTTGACCGGTACTTACTCTGAACAACAGACTCATCAGGGACTCAGTAACATACCTATCAGTGTCTAAATCTAGAAACTGACTTAGCATGGAAATGGCAGACTAAGTTTCATTAGTAAACAAACTCGAATCAAAAGGAAAGACTTGTTTTTGCAAGGAGACATTTGAAACAAGTATTGAAGAAAGCTTGCTTTTGTTCTACAATAGCCTTTCTAACTGATTGAATTAGGCTTTCTTCACTGAATTCTTTAGACAATTGGGTAAAGGTATAAGGAACATAAAATGTGTCTCAGACTATTGATGAACTAACAAGACAAAGGATTTTAGAATTATGTACTTCCATAATCACCCTCTTGAAAGAGGATTAATTGCAAGCAGACAAGTCAACAAATTCTCGAAAGTTTAGGGTTTGTTCAATACTGAAAAATTGGAAATAAGAGCAGGAAACTCCATGGACATATGTCCCTGTTCTTTAAGTACATTTAATTTGTTTTTCAACAGGTCTATTGAGCTAATGGATATAATAGTATCAAAAAATTCACAATCCTTGTCTTCAAAGACCTCTATTTTCTGATACTCCAAGGCCTGAGCCTCCATTCCTTCTACATTATCCATGTTAAATAGCATTGGGTAAGATGAAAACAACCTACCTGGTTTCCTGGCAAGTGGAAAAGATATTCATCTGAGTTGGCTTCTTTCGAACATTTGTGAGCTCTTAATTTCCAATGCAAATACAGATAAATAGTCCTTATCCATGTGCTTTGATTTTATAATATTTTATTCTCTTATTGGCCATGCATCGTATTCAGTCAAATCCATCCCTATCCATGGATCTAGTGTCTTTCATTCTAATCCATTTATCTTCGTGACCATTTACCCATGTAATTCTCATTCCTACTACATCTCTCATCCTTATCTATCTTGTAACTTCCTATAGCGAAACTGATCTCAACCGTAGATGTATACCTGATTTACTCACCATTTCCTTGTTTTAACATCACTTGTTTTCATCATAACTGACCTTCACCTTGCTTCAGCGGGTTTACTTTTGACCATTGATCTAATATTTTGTAAATCCCCATTGTCAATCAATTTTCCCATTTAATATTTTGCTCAAATTCAGCTTCACAAAGGGTGTACATCTTCTCCCAATGGAGTGATTTTCCATCGTATATATGAACCTCCATAGATCTTAGCCGTTCATTCATGATATCCTTTAATCAATTCCGCTGAGTCTCCCCTTGATTTTTCTCATGCATGTTGATTCAGTGGAATCATCCTGGACCGTAGATCTCAATCTTATTAAATGTGCACCATTGTTGGAAAAAACCCACCAATAAAGCCTCGTCGACAGGGGTTCTTACTCTGTCGACACCCAACTAGCGCGATCTCCCCGAGCACCAGCCCAAATAGGTTTTACCCTACCCAGCAACATCCGCAGAGCAGATAAAGTCTCACCTGAGATGTTCAAGGGAGAGCTGTCGGAACCAAGTTTATGGAAGTAAGAAGGGAATATATGGCATCCACTGCTTCAATCGGATAACTATAATATTACAGAACTAAGACAGTTATCACAATTCATCTTCACAACTACAGATCTAATAGATCACATCATTCATTTATCGCAGCATTATCATTCATACAACAACTTTAATAAGCTTCATCAGAATTCATCATAATTACGATATAATTAGGATAGATCGCATCATCAGTTCATTGCAGCAACATCGGTAAATCATAAACATATTCAATACACTTCTCATTGACATCGCAACAAAGAAAATAGGAAAATAGAAGACAACATTTAGACAACAACCGTCATGTCATATTAATTCTACGCAACAGATCCAAAAAAGATAATTCTTCTCCACAACAGGAGACAGATTACATCCCAAAATTCAATATCTGACACAGACAGATCGTAGATTGTTCAAAACAGAAGACTCATCAAGACCATATACAGATCACACTGATCATTCTCCTTATCATTCTCAATATCTTGTTACAATTGCAAAACTACCTCTATACATAGGCTTGGCCTTTACATCAAAGGTCCACTTCTAACTAACGTCTAACCACTAATGGCCTATGTCCACAAAACGTGGTCAATTAATACATTAAATATTTTGAAATGGTTATTCTTTCGCCCATCACATTGATCTGGCCTTGCGCGGTGTCACGTGAGCTTGCACAGCTGTCATGATGTTGCGCAACTCACTTACCCAAAACCCCTGTCAATAGGCCCCCAACACAGTCTTGTGGCTCGTCCTTGAGCCACGTCACACTTTTCTAGATGTAGAGGTTTGCGATGTGGATAAAGACCGATGGAAAAATTTAGCCTAAGACCGCGGTTTGCGAGGTTTAGCCTAAGTTATCAAATTTTTTTTGTAGCTGTCTTTGGTCCATTTCCAGATGCCTTTTCATGCACATCCTACTTTTTCATGAATGAATCAAACATTTTTATCTCTTATTTGGCCTCTTCCCAAGGCAAAACATTATTTCTCATAAGTTTTGGCCTATGTATTATTTTGGATTGATACGAGGTGAAGTACATTTCATTCAAATCAATTTCCAAATCTATTAATGCTAGAATGAGTTTAGCATTAGTTCATGGCATTTAATGATTGATTGCATAACTTAAGCAAAACATTCAACTTTGTAATGTAGCCAGCTCCATTGAGCCAAGAGAGAACTGAATACCAGGCAGTGTTTATAGATGGAAATTTCATTGTTTATAAAAACAAGGGTGTATCATCAAGGAGTGCGAAAGTTTAGTAGGAGTATTTTGTTTTGTGGTTTAGTTGTTTGGATTTTGTTCTTCAATCTGGCTACTACATTTAGATGTTATTTCCTATTTGTCAAGTTTTGTGGTGATTTCCAAATTCTAGCTTATTTGTAACTATCTATACTTTATAAACTTTTGCGATGTTAGCTAGGATAATAGAGTGTGTTGTTGCACATTGGTTTCTTATACTTTATGATCAATAATGATCCACCCTACCAAATGATTACAAAATCTGTGGATGGTTCACTTTTTCAGTAGATATTGGGACACAGATACATTGTATTCTCTGACCTTTATTGATAATGTTTTGTGCATAGTTGTATTTTATCTTACCGAGTTTTAACATCTCTAATGCCTTAGAAAAGGGCTAGTTTGGATAATAATCCATTGGAAATGGAGTACTTGTATTTTATATTGTCGGGTTTTAAGATCTCTAATGCCCTAGAAAAGGGCTAGTTTGGATAATAATCCATTGGAAATTGAGTGGTGAATGAATGAATTCGCTTTAAAAAATTATATTTTAATCTACATGTTCAAAATATTTGGACCAGAATAATCTCTTTTAACCATGACCAATTTGTACATTAGCTTACTTTCCCTGTTATGAGTCTAGAGTTTAATGAATACCGTACATTACAATTGGTGATTATGCCATGAATGCAAACACGATGCATATATGTACATAAATTATGTCTACAATGTTGTATCCATTGCTTTCAGTTTAAGTAATTGTCAAGTTTCACCGTGAATGTGAACTGATGCATATATGCATATAAATGAGGTCTACAATGTTGTATCAACTATCACTTTCAATTACTTCTACAATTCGTCTCCGCAACTTTTCTTCTGTAATTTATTTTTTCTGTCACTTTAACAAGCTCTTACCTTGGCCTTGCAGAACTCATTCTCGACTGTTCATCTCTTGTGTATTTTTCCCTATCCGTCGATCTGTGATCAGTGTGGCACTTTTCTTTAGTTTACGAATCTCTTATCTCCCGCATGTGTTCTAACTTCTCTTTGTGAATTCTTTCCCTACTGTCAATCTTCCCCAATCACGATCTTGACCGTTAGTGCTTGTTCCTTTTCAGATTGTTGACTTTATGATTAGATCTCAAGAAACTTTCTATTGTGGAGTCAGTCTTATTGATTGATTCGCTTCTACTATAATCTCAACCATACATACCTGCACATAATTAAACACACATTCATCTGCAGAGATGATGAAATTTCTCTAACTATCCCAATTCGCATCTGATTGATAAGATAATCGATCAATCAACATCATTCTCGATTTGATTCTATTCCCAGACACGAACATTCATCTTTCAACAATTATTCATCTATAATTCACAGAGAAATTACATTCATTCACATATCACACCTAAATCCATTCACATATGGATATACAGAGAGAATTTCCCTTCCATTGATCATTTAACAGAATTCCTACCATTTACACAGAGACATGCACAATTGTCTTTTCCCATTCAAACATAAGAACCCTGTATATTTACAATTTGTGTTTTGAACCCCTTAGGTCTAATACTAAAACAATCATCTATCTTGGCATGATTTCTTCTTGATTGGAAACACACATGCCTCGTAGGCTCACATACATTTATATAATTTGTTTCATGAACCAATTCTGGTTCAGATCCAATAAACATTCCACAATCTGTTTAGGAAATGCATGCTCCAAGTGCAGAAAATGGGAACAAGTTAGTCGTGCACATATATATATTGATGGTATTTAAAACTATTGGAAGAACAAAACAAGTTGAGAGAATGGAAACCTAATAAACTATTTTAGCTCAAGTATTTGTCCTAAGTCACATGTTTTCCACAAATATACGATATCTAGGTAAAACAAGTTAAAATTGCAGTATCATCCAATTAAGGATAATAATATAACTTAATCCCAACAAAATATTTTCTAATATCAAACACTTTAAAGTAATTTACCTTGAGAAGAGATAATATGTTCAAGTCTAGCATTAATTGAAAGGTTACAATCTCTGAATTGGTTGCATTATATTTTAAACATGTTTGATGTTATTTAACCATTGTATAAGATGACCAGTACACATATAATGTGGGACAATCATGATTTTTTTTAGGAACCATTGTTTTACCTCCATTTGGAAGCATAAAGTTTCTCTCGGCAATATTATTATTAAAAACCGAACCCTAGATATTTTAACATTGCTAGATGTGGATCCTTCAGTTGTAACAATAAAAAATTAACATTTTTCAATTGCTTTGAAGATATATATATATTGTATCTCATGTAAGACAATACAAACTATCAAATTTAAATACTAGTATTGTGTAGAACAGAATGTTGCACATCACGTGCATGTTCCAGATCTCTTTGTTGTCGAGAAGTTTATTCCAACTGTTCATTCATGCTTCTTTTCTTTGCATGAATTCGTCCAACCTTTTCAAACTGTGGTTTACCTTTTCAATGTGACAATTGATATTGGGAGGAGAATTAAAGTAGAATGGAAGCTCTGTTTCAATTTCTAAGATCCTTACAGATGTTTCATTTAAATAATAAAATTCTAGGCCTTTCGACAATAGAATTAGAGACAATTGACAATGTATTATCTCTTAAAACAGTGCTACTCACTAGCATATCAACTTTCAACACATATTTACAGACATTTCCATTTAGGGCCCAATTACAATTAAAGAAGTGTAGAGTTGATCCTTTATAGATGAAATTATACCAAGTGTCACGACTATCTTTATTTTGGCTACGAACCTAATATTCATTGTTACTTTTATCAACAAACACACAATCTTGATTTTGAATTTGGTTTGCTCTGCACTTAGAAGAATTCAATTGTTTATAAGATTTTCTATGTCGCACAAACCCAGCCTCTTTTGAAGCTTTCATATGGATGTAATAGAGTTCAACCATAGTCAACAACACATAAACCGGCGAATCAAATCATCTATGGCATGCAATGTTCTTCTTGCGTAGGTACCTTTGTTTTATATACCCATGGTAAGATTCAATTGCATTATTTGTTTCTTGATTGGAATGCAGAAAATTTCTATACGCATTTTCCCACATATCTAGAAAAATATATATACATTAGATACGAGGTAATAACTAAAATTATGACATCCTAGAATATAGTCATAAAAAACAACTTCAAAAAAACTTACATATTTTATCATTGGCTAACCAAGTGGTTCTAAAATAGTTTAGAAACCTCTTATGCTCACTAAATTCATCAAGAAACCTTACAACTGCATGTTGTATAGATCCACCATCTTGACATGAGTGCATAATTTCTCCTAAGGTACGAAAGATGCGGATTTTGTTTTCCATTCCTTTGACTTAATTTCCAACATTCTTCAACCATGCTCAACGGACATGCCATACACATAATAATATCGTACAATTGGTGCAAGTCCTAAAATAATGTAACATTAAAATATGATATACGTAAACATTAGAGGAAATTTCAACTCAAAATGGGCCTCCTAAGGAAAATTAATAAAATAATAGTTAAAATAATAAAATAATATTTATTAATTTTGGAGGAAGAAAAGACAAAAACTACTTTTTTGTTCATATTTTCAACATATCTCCCTTTGTTTTTACTCAAATTTCAATTGGGAGAGCTCGTTGGGTGCAGAATTAAATTCCGCATCCAACGCGTACCCACTTGTCATACTTTTGACAGACCCCGCTACTCCAAAAAGAAGAAATACCTGAAAAAAATGTGATGATGACATCCTCATCACATTTTTTCAAGTATTTATTCTTTTTGGGGTAGCGGGGCCCATCAAAATTATGCCAAGTGGGTACTTGTTGGATGCAAAATTTAATTCCGCATCCAACGAGCTCTCCCGATCGAAATTTGAGTAAAAGCACAGGAAGATATGTAGAAAATACAAACAAAAAGGTAGTTTTTTTATGATACCTATCCCCAAATTTATATTAAAAAATTGTTTAAGAGGTGCTCCCTTTTTGAATTTTAAAGAATTTTGATTGGATAATACATGATGACATGGAATTTGTATTATTTTTGGAAGGCCCATTTTAAATTGAAATTTCCTCTAATGCATCATTGTTTCATATCTCTTTGAAAAAATAAACAGGACACCTTAATGCCCCAATTTCAGCGGCAACATCATCTGTGATGAAAGCTTGGACATGCTTATCGGGATGTTCTTTTATTCCGATTGCAAATAATGACAACATCCATCTACAGATATCATTTGTAGTATTGCGTAATGAAATCACCCAAGCTACTGGAATCCCATTGCGATGTTTGTCGAAAACCATTAAAGTGTCGAATTGATACTACATTACAAACAATACATGATCACAAGTATATATAATATAGGAAATGAAATGAATAGAATTTATGAGAAATATGTACTCACCCCATACTTATTTGTGTTGAACCATCATCGACCGCATCCACCTTGTTTGTATGCCTATGATAAAAGGGATGTTTTGAACAACATCCTATTTTTGGTAGAAAAAAAAGGTTTCGGGGCACTCATTGAACCAACATTCCACACTCTTTGGATCACTTTCATCCTTCACATAATATATCATTTTCGTATCATTGCAAATGTTTAAGATATCTTGTCTTGTCATAAATGTATCTCGAGATACCCCTATGAACAACTCACAAGATCTATGCTTCACATGAGAGATGAGTTGGTTTCATATCATTGTAACATTAAAACCCTTTTGAATCAAATATTGGAAACTAGCTCGTATATCCTTAGTTAAATGTGGTGCATAATTGAATTTTTGAGGCATGCCTATTGCATCATTTCCATGAAAGGAAACATTGTATTTATCAATATGCCTACATGCTGTATATATTATAACAATTTCATTTGGTCTAAGATAAAGTCGTCGCACAGTGAAGTGACATTGGAAACCAACTTTAATACTTTCATGTGGATGACGTTTTTTATTTGGTTAGTCTACCGCATTCATAGTCATGGTCTGTGTGGATTGCGTACCATATGCACACCAATAACTATACATGAAGAATTTACAACAAATTAGATAAAATATTTATGCATATTTGACATATTGAACTTTAAACCAAAATCTTATACATATATTGGAAAAATTGTATAAAGACTCACATAGCATACTCTAGATATGTTCCAAAGTTAGCCTCTTTGATATCCTCCTCTTTTATACTTCTTCTAGTTTTAACAACAAATTGAGTAGGTGCACCTTCCCTCGATTGCTACCCACTTATAAAGTCCTCAAGTCAACAATATGGAATGACTGCGACTTGGTCCCCCCAAACATCTGTCCATGTCAAGTATTCTGCTAAAAATTCCATCATATCCTCTGGGTCTTCGACATCCAACTCATTAGTACTCTCTCACTTGGCCATTCTTCAAATCCCTATACAAACAACATTGAAAATAATTTGGTGTAGCCAATCTTAAATCCAGAGCTAGAAAAGATATCAACCATGAAAGAGATCAAATCCTTTGAGTTGTAGACATTTTTCAATGTTTTCATTGTAAAAAAGATTTACACCATAATTGATTTCATTCCTCTCCAATCTTGGTAGATCCCCAATTAAAATAAATCTATACTAATATATAAACCACATTTACATAATGATAATTAAAAATGTAAGATTTAAGATTTACAAACCAATCTCCTGCATGGTTGGTTTAGGATTTCACTATTATCCTCCCTGCAAATGTATGTGTAGAAGAGAAAGAGCAGGAAGATGGAGGAGAGATAAGGGACAGGCCTTTGATTCAGAGCAGAACGGATGATATTTTCTCTGGATTCCCATTTAATAATGAATCCCAAGCAACTGGATTGAGAAAGCTTGATAGAATCCAAAAAGATGTGGGCTATTTTAGGCCCTATGATTTTCAACAGTATTCACTTGGAGCTATCATTTAGGCCTTTGTTGGGCATTTGGGTACCGTTGAACTAGCTACAGTGGTTATCAAGAACTCGGTTATAGAAAGGATATCCTTCGGATACATACATATCAGTAACATCCAATAAGAAAAGTAGAGCTTTTCACAGCAGTAAGGAAGAGAATTCGCCTTCCACTACTCATCAAAACTCTTTTACACTCATACAAACACTTCTACATTTGTTTACAAAAGTGTTTACCTACACTGAGATTCTACAAAACACTATTTCTATCATACACATTGCTACAAGATTCAGCAAAAGTGTGCAGAGTCTAACACTACACATGAGATTGTCCCTTTGCATACAGGGGTTCATCACTTCAAATAAAATATTGACACTCTTAAGGTTCTCAATGATATAGACATTGATTCGCAGTCATTCAAAGATCCACAAAGCCCACAAGAGACGAAAACCATAACAAGAAAGAGAAGGATAAAATTGTATGGCGTGTATTCAAAGTGTCATTACAAATTATTAGAATTGGATATTTCATTTCATCCAGAGCTACAACTAGACATGAGTTTACAATAACATCAAAACACCAAGCTCCAAGGACAACCACCATAAGGCTCTAACACCAATTATAGATTTCCCTAAATAACTCTGCAAATCGATCAAAACGAATAAAATAAAAAATACAAGAAGCAATGAAATACCTATATCCTTGATGCTGGAGTATTGTGGGTTGTCCTGCACACAGCTCTTCGAGGAGACCCGTACTAGTTGGGGGAAGAAAGAATACTTGGACAAAGGGAATGGGAGCTCAGCAAATGGAGAGTGAATTATGAACAGGGGCGATGGAGAAGCTTACCATCGATATTCAATGCTATCTACATCAATGGAGGTGGGTGGCGCCAGGTTGATGGCCAACTTGGAGATGGGACATGCATGGGGCAGGGTGGCGGACAAAACTGAACTGGAGTGGGACCGGTTGTGTGATGAAACGAAGATGGGTGCCACTGGCGAGAGTTATCCCTTCGGTTCCAACTTGTCAGATGATCAATGCGATGGGGTATGGTGCATGTCCCATCCGACGTGCATCCAACATGGGGTATGGATGTTCAATACAATGGGGTGTGGTGCATGGGCACCAAATGCTTGATGGGGCATGGGGTATGGCCGAGGTATGGTTATTGGTGGTAAGCCCATGTGAGGGTAGTGTGGCAGGAGCCTTAAAGGCTATGCCATAGGCTGAATATTGCCCGCCAAGGCGTATGACAACAGTCTTCATTCTTGGCTTTTTTAGTTTGTGGTCATTTCCCATTGTTACACTACTTTGCTTGAATATAGTTTCTTTTTACCTATCAGTACAATGAAGAACAAAGGACAGGACCACTATTGTACCATATTATTGCTTGATTGGAGTTTCTTTTTACCTGGAACCCAAAATTTAAATGATATTAGAAATCAAAGTTTTGTAGAATATTTTTATAAATCAAGAATTACACTAGAATCATTAATAGAGACAAGAAAACATAGATTAGGTTCAATGCTTAAACACTAGAACCATGGTATTTTACAGAGGTTGTGCAATTACTCAAAGAGCACTGTGAACTTCCAAGAACATTCAAGCTACTAAAGATCTTACAATAAAATACAAGGTTCCTGAATCTATTTAGGTTTCTAAATATGTCAAACAAAGTTGCAAGCAACCGATCCGATATCTACCAAAATCTAATAGGTTACAAATCTATAATGGAAATAATCTTATTCTTAAAAGGCCAAGATTTTGGAGATTGTCTATTAAAAAAAGTTTTAGTTTTTTTTAATTGTTATTTTTATATTGATTGGAAACACTTCTCCATATTTTATATTTTATGGATGGTAAAGGTGGTAAACTATTCTCCATTTAGAAAGCTTGATTTGAAAAAACTCAAAACTAAAACTAGTGATTTCCCTATCTCCCAAAAATGTAAACACTTCTTATCAATTAAACGATCCCTTGGAAGCTAAAACTAATATATTTGCTGTTAAAATAAAAAACAAATAGTTTGATACCCAAAGCATGTAGACACTCCTTATCAATTGAACTATCCCTGAGAAGGGAAAGCTAATATTTTTCTTATCAAAGAAGAAAGCAGGTAGTTTGATACCCAAAGGAGCACCGGGGTGGGAGCATACCTTGTTCTCTCACAATGCGCATACCTTGTTTGCATGTTGAGGCTCTGTACGCTTCAGTGTCTTGGTTTTCTCTCGATCTGTTGAGCTCTATTTTCAGAACTTATAATTCGTTGCCTTCCTTTGACTTCGTGAAGTAGTTTCAGGCGGTTGGAGCTAATAGTAGTGAACGGATGAAGTCACCCTGCCCATAAATATTGTGGAATGGGGCTGCTAATAGGTCTTAATAGACGAGGTCAGTCCTCTGTTTGTGCTGGAATGGACTGACGAGGAGACTCGTTGATTTTCCACTAGGTTCTATGTTAGTGGTGTGCACGCCACGTCTTCGAAATCTTGACCATATTTCAAGTTCGTTTCCTGCGTGTCAATCTAGAAAATATTCCTTGCCATAGGGAGCGTAAATTACAGTGGGAATATTAATGGTTTTTTATTGTAATTTTCTGTCATAATTGGTAAGCATTTAGTTGTTGGTTATGTGGCGTCGTTGCGGTGTGTTCTTTCTGTCAGTTCAAAAACATTTGGCCAGGTGTCGCTTGGCCTCCATGCAAAAAGCCAGTGTGGAGAACAATTGGCAAAGCTCCTAGGACATTTGTGAAAATTCATTCCTCATTTTTCAAGTGGAAATCCCCTTTTCTGTCAACCTTAGAGCACTGGACAGTTTATATATATATATAACTTTAACAGATTGCAAGTCTTTTAGTCAAGATTTATAGCAGAATATTTATAACAAAAGATTCAACATGGAAAAGAGTATGAAAAAGAATTAGAGCTGTGATTTTTCTGGTTTTTCAGACTACTTAACCTAGTAGACGTTATTAAAATCATTCATTCATATACCTTATGCCTTAGCCTGAAAGAGAACCGAATGCCCAGGCATGTTTATAAATAAATATTTCATTGTTTATGAAACCAAGGGTCAATCCTCAAGGAATACAAAATTTTAGTAAGAGTATTTTGTGTCGTGGTTTAGTTGTTTGAATTTTGTTCTTCAATCTGGCTGCTACATTTAGATGTGATTTCCAGTTTGTCAACTTTTGTGGTGATTTCCAAATTATAGCTTATTTGTAACTATCTATACTTTATAAACTTTTGCCATGTTAGCTAAGAGAATAGAGTGTGCTGTTTTGCGATGTTAGCTAGGAGAATAGAGTGTGCTGTTGCACATTTTTCACTAGAGATTGGGACACGGATAGATTGTATTCCCTGACCTTTATTGATACTGTTTTGTGCATAGTTGTATTTTATCTTGTCGGGTTTTAAAATCTCTAATGCCCTAGAAAAGGGTTAGTTTGGATAATAATCCATTGGAAATAGAGTTGTGGATGAATGGATTGGCTTTAAAAATATATATATATATATATATTAATCTACTTGTTTGACCTGAATAATATCTATTTTAACGGTGACCAATTTGTACATTGGCTTACTTGCCATGTTATGACTCTAGAGTTTAATGAATACTGTACAGAAGAGCCATTCCTCGATGCCATGAATGCAAACAGGATGCATATATGTACATAAATGATGTCTACAATGATGTATCCATCACTTTCAGTTCAAGTAATTGTCAAGTTTCACCGTGAATGTGAACACTATGCATATATGCATATAATGATGTTTACAATGTTGTATCTATCACTTTTAATTGTTGTATTTATCACTTTTAATTTAAGTAATTTTCAAGTTTGAAAAGATGAAGTTTATATGGTAGGATACATATTGAAAAGTTGAAGTTTGTATGGTGGGTTATAACTGTGTAAATTTCAGTTTATTGTAAGACACTTTTTGTTCAAGTTCAAGGTCTTGTTGAAATTCAAGTTTGGAACACCCTAAAAGTTCGTTTTCCAAGTGATGGTCAAGTTTGAAAATATAATAAAACTATTTAAAGGTTAAGTCTAACTTGAGAGGTAGTTACCCAACTATACCTTTAACTCCGTGCCTTTGTATAAACTGGAGCTTGTACGTCACAATGTATCCTACCATATGAAAGTCCGGCTTTCCAAAATTAACAGTTACTTAAATAGTTAAAGGTTAAAAGTCCGGCTTTCCAAACTTAACAATTGCTTAAACAGTTAAAGGTTAAGACAACTTGAGAGGTATTTACCCAACTATACCTTTAACTCTTGTGCCTTTGTCTAAACTAGAACTTGTACACTATGTATTCTACCATATAAAAGTCAGCTTTCCAAACTTAAGAGTTACTTCAAGAATTAAAGGTTAAGACAACTTGAGAGGTAGTTAACCAACTCTGCCTTTTTATAAACTTGTACCTTTAACTCTCTGCCTTTGTCTAAACTGAAAACTTGTACACTATGTATCCTACCATATAAAAGTCAAATTCCCAAACTTAACAATTAAAGAGTTAAAAGTTAAAACAACTTGAGAGGTAGTTAACCAACGTACCTTTAACTTTGTACATTTTTCTTAAGACAACTTGAATAACTACAAGTTATCTTAAGAAAAAAGCATAGCTCTCAAGTTGTCTTAAACCTTTACTCTTTGTTTGTCACATCAACCTCAGCCTCTATTAGGATCATTGTTCCTTATTTGTTCTTTGTTTGTCACATCAGCCTCAGCCTCTATTAGGATCACTGTTTCTTATCTGTTCGCCTTACTATCACTTAAGCCTCCGTGGCTTATTTTTTCAAGCGAACCCTGCCTTTATTCTAAACCCTATTCGTTATCTGCCCCGCTACTATTTGGAGCTCCGTTCCTTGTCTTTCCACGATAGAGTTGGAGAAATACCCCTTGAGCCTTCGTAGCTTGATTTCTCACGCCAACCCCACCTTTATTGAGCCTCCGCAGCTTGCTTTCTCACGCCAACCCCACCTTTATTGAGCCTTGTTAGATGTTGAAAAAAGTAATTACTCATAGATCCGTACTCGACTCTCAGCCGAATCTGTCAGAGTCCGTACCAGTCAAGATCTTGTTGGTCAATCTGACAAGAGGGAAGAGTCCACGATTCGGCAATGTAAACGAGTCGAATTTATTTCTGAAGATAAGTTGTTAGGTAAATAGTTATTACAGTATTTAATGGTGAATCAATCGACCCATGTAGAAGCAATTTTCAGGTTGCCTATAAATAGAAGAAGAAAATTGTAAATTAGGTTAGAGACATACAGACACTAGAGACACAATAGAAAGACAGAGGAACTCAGGGTGAGAAAAGAGAAGTCGAAGCTCAATATTCTGTGTATGTGATTTAGTCGAAGAGACAAAGCTCTGTAAAAGGACAAGTCTGGACTGACAAATTTGGACCGACAAGTTTGGACCGATAAGTCTGGACCGACAAGTTTGTAATACTTTGTTATTTCTGCATAGTTAAATATATGAAATAGTTTATGGTTGAATGCATGATTATTTGGCCGCACATATTTCCAGATTTAGTTGAGTAAATGTCTTTTACAGTCACTGTTAAGTGAAAGATCAAAGAACCCATAAATTTCTCACCATGTGAAAGTTCCAGGGTTTTACGGCACATTGGTCGACTCAAGTCTTCCTACATATTTGGGTTTATTTTTTTATAAGTTCTTTGGAATTGTTAATGTGTCCATTTTTACTCTATCTTACTCACAGGTGAAAAGCATTTGTAATTTTTTAAGTCTCTTAGACTAAGAAAAATACTCTGTAGATTTTGACCAAAGTGAACTGACAAGGTCGGTTGTGTGAGCCAACTTGAGAGGTCGATTGAGTCAGTCGATTGAGGTCAACCGACTTGAGTGGTCGAAGAGGTGAGCCGACTTGAGAAGTCAAAGAAGTCAACAGACTTAGAACTGACATGTAATTCGAAGTAAATCAGTCAGGTAGAAAGTCCGACCAAAGTTGATAGACTTGTCTAGTCAGGGAGATAAACAAGTTTCACCCGACAAGTGAAAAAGAAAAAGAGGTCAGCGAGAAAAGTAAAAATTAATTTTTAATATTAACTGAGCGGTAAACTCAAGTTTAGTCGGCTTGGTTTTGGCTAACTGGTATCAGAGCCAGGTTTATATCAGAGCAAGGTTCAGGAAAGAAATCTTGTCTTAAAAGGTGGAAATTTAATTTTCTAAAGAAAGTTAATTAAAAATTAAAAATGGCTTCCACTTCTAGTTCATTGCAAACTCCAATTTTTACAGGAAAGAATTATGAATATTGGTCTTTAACAATGAAGGCTTTATTCAGAGGTCAATATGTCTGGGAGTTATTCCAGCATGGTTATGCAGAACCAGCAAACATGACAACATATAACAATCTCACACAGGCTGAGAAAGATGTGTTGAGAGAACAGACGAAGAAAGATGGAAAAGCTCTGTTTTACATACATCAAGCTATGCATGAGAGCATACTCCCAAGAATAGCAACAAAAACTAATTCCAAGCAAGAATGGGATACATTGGAGACTGCCTATCAAGGTTTGGATAAGGTAAAGACATCCAAGCTGCAGATTCTGAGAAGAGATTTTGAATCTCTATCCATGAAAGATTCAGAGAATGTAGACACATTCTACACCGGAGTTGTTGGGTTGATAAACCAACTGAAATCTCATGGAGAAGCCATAGAAGACCGAAGGGTTGTTGAAAAAATTCTCAGAAGTCTTCCCCTAAGATTTGAAAACTTGGTTGTGACCTTAGAGGAACACACAGACATGATGAGATTTACCATTGATGAGTTGCAAGGTTCACTCATCAATCATGAACACAGACTCAGTAGAACACAGACATCATTGGAAGGTGCATTTGCAGCACAATCATCCACAAGCCATGGTAGAGGCAGGGGGAGAAACAACTTTAGAGGCAGAGGAAGAAGTTCTTCAAGAGGAGGACGAGGCAGAAGTCCTACAAATGTCGGTGGCAGAGGAGATAATCAAAACCCAAGTCAGCCAAGTTGCCAGAGGTTTTATAAATAAAAAATTCAATGTCATTACTGTAAGAAATTTGGTCGTTATGCATATGAATGCAAGAAGAAGCAATATGACCAAGGAAGGCAAATCCCAAGTCAATCGACCAACACCAACACTTCAACAAGTGCAATGTTAATGGCATTGACATCTCCAGTCGAATGCAATGATGTTCAAGAAATTCCACATGACATATGGTACTTAGATTCAGGATGCAACAACCACATGACTGGAAATTTAAACTTGTTTTCCAGTCTAGACAACTCAATTAAAACTGATGTTACACTTGGAAACAATGTCCAAGTTACTATCTTAGGAAAAGGCACTGTTGATATTCTAATCAAACAGGGGGAGAGTAAATACATCCCTGATGTCTATCATGTCGAAGGTCTGAAACGTAATTTGTGAAGCATTGGACAATTTTTACAAAAAGGCTACAGATTCTACATGGAAGATGATCACTGTGTGATCAAAGACAAGCGTCCAAGCGACCAGCTGATAGCAAAAGTGAAAATGACAAGCAACCGCTTGTTTCCATTGAGGATAATTCCCAACATGAAAGGGAAGACAAAATCAAGAGCTGCATTCAAGGCAGAAAGTGAAGAAACATTTGAGCTCCTCAACAAGAGAGAAAATTGCAGCACTAATTTGCAAGCTGCATTTTAGACAGAAGTTCAGGATGAATCCTGGTTGTGGCGTTTCAGATTTGGACATCTAAATTTTGGTGGGCTGAAACTACTGCACACAAAGAATATGGTGAAGGGATTTCCATTGATCGATAGACCAGGGAGGGTTTGTGAAGGCTGCATTTTTGGCAAGCAGCACAGAGAGACCTTTCCAGTCGGAAAGTCATATAGAGCACACACACCACTTGAAATTGTGCACTCTAACATTTGTGGTCTAATGCAGACATCATTCATTTGTGGCTGCAAATGTTTTCTAACTTTTATTGATGGCTACTCAAGAAAAACATGGGTATACTTCTTGAAACATAAATCAAAGGCATTTAGTTATTTTCAGTAGTTCAAGGCACTCGTGGAGAACCAGAGTGGTCATCGCATGAAGATCTTAAGGACCGATAGAGGAGGTGAATATGTTTCAAATGAATTTTTGAATTTTTGCAAGACCCATGGCATACAGAAACAATTCACTCTATGGTATACAACTCAGCAAAACAGTATTGCCGAAAGAAAGAATAGAACCATCATGGAGATGGCTCGCAGCATGTTGGCAGCCAAGCATTTTCCAAATGAATATTGGGGTGAAGCAGTCGCAACTGCCATATACATTATGAACCGGTGTCTGACAAAGAGTGTGAAGAACAAAGCTCCCCAAGAAGCATGGACAGGTATGAATCATAGTGTTTCACATTTAAAAGTTTTTGGTTGTGTTGCATATGCTCATGTTCCAGATGAGCTGAGAAGGAGGCCAGACAAGAAGGGACATAAATGTATTTTTGTCGGCTATTTAGAAGACACAAAAGCATACAAGTTGTATGACCCTGTCACAAGGAAAGTGATAATCAGTCGTGATGTTCAATTTGTCGAGAATGAATCATGGGATGGAACCATTGACATAAATGTCAACATTGTGTCGAATGTCGACAATGATGATATGGAAGAGGAAGTGGTTCAAACACCACATGTAAATCAACCGGTCGCAGCACCATTGACTCCCATGACACCAAGACATGGTTCAACACAAGGACCATCGACACAAGTAGCAGCTCAAGCTACACCGACAAGCACACCAAGAGGACAACAGACTCCATCAAGCATTTCATCTAGGTTGACATCGACAGAACCGGTGAAGACAAGAAGTCTGCAAGAGATATATGAAGCTGGTACACCTAATTCATTCTCTCTCTTTGCATTATTTTCCCCTATCTATGATCCACTAACATTTGAAGAAGCTGTTGAAGAAGAAGTATGGGCACAAGCCATCGATGAAGAAATAGAATGCATTGAGAAAAAACAGACATGGGAACTGGTTGATGTACCAACAGACAAAGATGTAATCAGTGTCAAATGGATTTACAACACAAAGCAAGATGTTGATGGGAATGTGCAAAAGCACAAAGCAAGAAGGGTAGCAAGAGGGTTCACTCAGCAACCCGGCATCGACTTCAGTGAAACGTTTGCACCTATTACACACATGGATACAGTCAGAACAGTTTTGTCCATTGCTACACAAAACAAATGGCATGTTCATCAAATGGATGTCAAGTCGGCATTCTTAAATGGCTATCTAGAAGAGGAAGTATATGTGGAACAACCACAAGGGTATGAAGTTCCAGGTAAAGAGTATAAAGTGTACAAGCTGAAAAAGGCATTATATGGTTTGAAGCAAGCTCCTAGAGCTTGGTACAGTTGGATTGATTCCTATCTCATTGAAAATGGATTTCACAGAAGTGAAAGTGAACCAGCTTTGTACACCAAAGTCGATGAGCAAGGTAAGATGTTAATTGTCTACCTGTATGTAGATGATTTAATATTTACTGGTGATTTTGGCATAGCATATTTTAATGTAGTCATGGAAAGTGAATTTGAAATGACTGATCTGGGGCTTATGAATTTTTTCCTGGGAATTGAAGTTCAGCAGTCTGAAAGTGGTATATTTATATCACACTCTAAGTATGCAAGTGAAGTTTTAAAAAGATTTAACATGTCTAACTGCAAGACAGCCCCAACACTAGTGATAACAGGTTTAAAATTGAGCAAGGATGATGAAGGATCCACTGTAGATCCTACGTTGTTCAAAAGGCTTGTTGGCAGCCTTATGTATTTGACAGTGACAAAACCAGACATTATGTATGGAGCAAGTCTGATCTCAAGGTTCATGGAGTCACCAAAAGACTCACATTGGCAAGCAGGTAAAAGAATTCTGAGGTATGTAAGTGGCACAAAAGACCTTGGTATTATGTATTCAACCTCAGAAAATTTTAAACTCATTAGCTATACTGACAGTGACAATGGAGGAAACATAGATGACAGGAAAAGCACATCTGGGTACACAATTCATTTTGGTACAGGTGTTGTTTCATGGGCTTCAAAGAAACAACCCATTGTAACTTTGTCTTTAGCTGAAGCAGAGTATGTTGCAGCAACAAGTGCTGTATGTCAAGCTGTTTGGATGAGAAGAGTATTAAAAGACTTGTCATAGAACCATCAAGAACCGACAACCATCTTTTGCGACAACAATTCAGCCATAGCATTATCAAAGAATCATGTGTTTCACAAGAGAACCAAGAACATCGACACAAGGTTTCATTTTATAAGAGAGTTGGTGAACGATAGTGAAATTTGTTTGGAATTTTCTAGGTCAGAAGACCAACTTGCCGACATATTCACAAATACATTGGCAAAGGACACATTCCAGTATCTGCGTAGTTATCTTGGAATGACAAGTTCTGCACAGTGAACTCTGTCATAAACAGAGCATGTATAAGCTTTGAAACATTTTGTAAATTTTGTTTTAAAAACCCCGTCTGCTTATAATCAAGGGGGAGTGCTGGAAAAAGTAATTACTCACATATCCGTACCTGACTCTCAGCCGACTCTGTCAGAGTCTGTACCAGTCAAGATCTTGTCGGTCAGTCTACTAAGAGAGAAGAGTCCACAATTCGGCAATGTAAACCAGTCGAATTTATTTCTGAAGCTAAGTTGTTAGGTAGATAGTTATTACAATGTTTAATGGTGAGTGAGTCGACCCATGTAGAAGCAATTTTTAGGTTGCCTATAAATAGAAGAAACAAATTGTAAATTAGGTTAGAGACATAGAGACACTAGAGACACAATAGAAAGACAGAGAAACTAAGGGTGAGAAAAGAGAAGTCGAAGCTCAAGCTTCTATGTATGTGATCCAACAAGTCTGAACCGACAAGTCTGGACTAACAAGTTTAGACCGACAACGTCTGGACCCACAAGTTTGTAATACTTTGTTATTTCCGCATAGTTAAATATATGAAATAGTTTATGGTTGAACTCATGATTATTTGGCCGCACATATTTCTAGATTTACTTGAGTAAATGTCTTTTACAATTACTATTAAGTGAAAGATCAAAGAATCCATAAATTTCTCACCCCATGAAAGTTCCAGGTTTTATGGCACATTGGTCGACTCAAGTCTTCTTACATATTTGGGCTTATGTTTTTATAAATTCTTTGGAATTGTTAATGTGTCCATTTTTACTCTATCTTACTCACAGGTGAAAAGCATTTGCAATTTCTTAAGTCTCTTAGACTAAGAAAGATACTCTGTAGATTTTGAACAAAGTGAACCCACAAAGTCGGTTGTGTGAGCCAGCTTGAGAGGTCAATGGACTTGAGTGGTAGAAGAGGTGAGCCACTTGAGAAGTCAAAGAAGTCAAAGACTTAGAACTGACAAGTAAGTCGAAGTAAATCAGTTGGGTAGAAAGTCAAGTCAGACCAAAGTTGATAGACTTGTCTAGTGAGGGAGATAGACAAGTTTCCCAGACAAGTGAAAAAGAAAGAGAGGTCCGCGTGAAAAGTAAAAATTAAATTTTAATATTAACTGAGCAGTAAACTCAAGTTTAGTTGACTTCGTTTTGGCTAACTGAACCTCTTTATTTGTCACATCAACCTCAACCTCTATTAGGATAACTGTTCCTTGTTCCTTATCTGTTCTTTGTTTGTCACATCAACCTCAGCCTCTATTACGATCACGGTTTCTTATCTGTTCCCCTTACTATCACTTAAGCCTCCGTGGCTTACCTTTTCAGGCTAACCCTGCCTTTATTGTAAACCCTATTCGTTATCTGCCCCGCTACTATTTGGAGCCCCGTTCCTTGTCTTTCCACGATAGAGTTGGAGAAATATCCCTTGAGCCTCCGCAGCTTGATTTCTCACGCCAACCCCACCTTTATTGAGCCTCCGCAGCTTGCTTTCTCACGCCAACCCCACCTTTATTGAGCCTTGTTAGATCTATACAATGGGTACCTCCAAGACCACATAGCCTTGTGGGTCAGTCTGCGGTGGCTATACAGACGGCAGACGCTATATGAGGCTGGCTATTTTGGTAAGGAATATCTATGACATATATATGTACAGAGATATGCAATAGCATATGTGTAGATAGGAGGAAAAAAATACCATAGAAAGCTTTAATCGTTATACGAGGTATACTGTATTTGTGGGTTTAATCCTTCATATGGAATTGGATCCAGCTCAGTTGTACAAACTGAGATTGTCATTTTTCCCCTTTGGAATAGGTTACTTAAACAATATCCAGGAGTAGAGGAGTACACAATTAAAAACCCACCCCTGATCCGCTTCCGATTGGATGAAATAGGTTGGATGGTCAGATACCGTTTCAGAGACCAATCAAGCTCGCTTAACCCAATATTATTTTATTGTGCAAATCATTCAGCCCGTCCGTTTTAATGTTTTATAAGTTGATAAGCATTATTCTTCTTTCCTTTGCTGTTGCTTTACGTAGTTTAATTTAAATGATTCACTTGCAAGCTACGTCCATGAACTTTCATCTACTCGATGAGTTTCATACGGAAACTAATATTTTAAGCTCTCGGATGGCGCATATCTAAAGTTACTGCTCCATTTCCCCACCCTCGTTTTGCTTGGCCTATAATGTCTTCAATTCTACTTGTTGTAATCTTCAATACTAAACCAAGAAATTACTTCTATATAGCTGTTTTATCCTACCAATGATTTGTTTATTCACGCTATTACCACATCTCAAAGCTATTCGGAAGGAAATGGCAAATAACCTGACAGGCGGTGTCGGCTCCATCAAGTTCGTTTTGACATTTTTGGTTTGCATAAGCTATTTGCCTGGCTTAGCGCGAGCAGTTACAGATTGTGGGAATTCGAAATACGATTCTGACGGTGAAAAACAAGAAAATTTAAAGATTGGAAGAGCATATCCAAGGAAAGCGAGCTTGCGTAAACAAGGTTTGGTATCTGCTGGTGAAGAACAGAGGTATCCGCGCGACTTAGATTCACAGGAAGACATCATACTACGAGACATATTCCTTCGAAATAATAAGAACAGTAACGATGGCGAGATGGCAGTTGTCAACGTGGAGAGTTTTGGAGCCAAGGGTGACGGAATCATCGATGATACTCAGGTATTATATTCTAGGATATATATATATATATATATATATATATATATATATATATATATATATATATATATATATATATATATATATATATATATATATATATATATATATATATATATATATATATATATATATATATATATATATATATATATATATATGCACTTTACAGCTCGAGTAGTTTTTTTAAATTTTAACTATGGGAATAATAATCTATTTAGCAGCTTGTAAATCAGATATACCAATCAAGAGTATATATAATAGTTTGTAAGTTGAGTATATTTAATAGTGTGTAAGTTGATAAGTATATCTAACAGCTTGTTAATTAGATATATCAATCAAGAGTATATCTAACAGTTTGTAAGTGAGATATATTAATAACTTGTGACTTAGCAGAGGCTATCCTAAGAAGTCTCAAAACCCATCTAGATGAGCCTCTATCTTAAAGTTGATCTACCTTTCTAACCTTGTTACAAAGAACTAATGAGCAAAGCTCTCTTCTACTGAATAATGTTGACTGAATGATGTTAAGATAGATATCTTCGCTATATATAATTAGCAAAGGAGTCAGAGAATGTTTATAAGCAACCTAGGTTGTAAAATATAAACACTTACTCCCGTAATTATTTATACATTTAAACTTTCACATTCTTATAATCATGTTGATGCTTATTTTAACTGTGTATGAGGTCTTCATGTTGATCCTTATTTTAACTGTGTATCAGGCCTTCATGAATGCATGGCAAACAGCATGCTCATTATCCAATTCCGTATTTCTTGTACCAAAGGGGTTCCATTCCCTTGTCCAACCCATCACGTTCACAGGTCCTTGCAATACTGATATGATTGTGCAGGTAGTTACACAATTGTTAATTTAGCAAACATTTCTGAAGAATTACTTTCTATAATTTATGAGTTGGATTCATATTATATGTTCATGTACCAGATAGAAGGGACTGTGGTTGCCCCCGATGACCCTACAGCCTGGGATCCCCAGAATCCAAGAACATGGCTTGTATTTTCTAGATTGAAAGGAGTGATCATCCAGGGCGAAGGCGTTATAGATGGTTCCGGCCAGAAATGGTGGGCGCAGTCTTGCAAGACCAATAAATCAAACGTAAGTTTCTGTCTGTTAAATTAAGCAATAACTCGATTCATCTTCTGCTGCATGTGTGAAAGGCAATGGGCAATTTTAATTCCATCCTTTGAAACCTTTTGCTGACTAATTATATGCATTCTTTTGTATTGCAGCCCTGCCAATCCGCTCCAACGGTATGGTCTCATTGCACCTTTTCTTAAGCTTTCTCTTGCCAATTTAAAAAGTTTTTGCTTCTTTGTATCAGAATCCAATGGAAGAAATTTTGTACTAAAGTGGAGATCTGACATAGGAATCGTCAATTTAAACAGGCATTCACTGTTGACTTAAGCTCTAATGTAATAATTAGGGATTTAAGTTTTCAGAACAGCCAACAGATGCATATTATAATTTCTCGTTCCATCGGGGTTCAAGTGAGTAATTTACTGGTCATTGCTCCTGGGGACAGCCCCAATACCGATGGCATTCACATAAGTCATTCCCAAGATGTAGTAATTGAGGGATGCCAAATTGCAACAGGTACGCGAAGTGTTTTCTGCCTTCCTAATATCACTTGAACATGAAATTCAAACCTTGAATGTATGCTCCGTAGATTTGAGAATACTCGAAACAACCTTCCTACCGATCTCTTTTCTACATAAAGTTATATGTTGAATGTTGACCGATCTCTGTTCTACATATAGCTATAGGTTGAATGTTTGAATTTTTACCAACGAAGTAGATAACTAATTTCTAAATGCCCATACCATTTTGATTCGGCGAACATAAAAATGAAATCCCTCTCATAACTGAATTTTCTAACAATGAGTATAATAGTATACCTCTTTCTTTTAACAATGAGTATAATAGTATACCTCTTTCTTTTTTCATATAAGGATGAGTTAAATGACCAAACCATTTTGATTCGGCGAACCTAAAAATGAAATCCCTTTCATAATTGAATTTTCTAACGAAATATATATATTTTTTTCATATAATGATTAGTATGAGACAAATATATTATATTGATTCTATGACATGGTTTAAAATTCGAAAGAAACAATTTTGAAAAAAGAATATAAAAAATAACTGGTAGCTACTTGATAAATGGATAAGTGGTAGCAATGTATGGATAACTCATAGCTGATGAATGGATAACCAACTGTTCATGAAAGATAACTAGATAGTTGATAAAATAAATAACGGGAAGAATGTCCTGATAACATGTAGCAAGACATGGATAACTCACATTTGAATCCATTTAACTATAAGAATAAAAAGAATATTTCTTTTTTAAATAATTTTTCACTTTATACTATATCTTGATTATTTGATCTGATCCAGCCATAAATTATGTGTATGTGGGTGTGTTAGTGTAATAAAGTTGTTAATATTATAAAACAAGAGTTTATATATAAATTCCAATGTTAAGAATTGGTTTTTGAAAAGATTTATATTTCAACGTTGATTTTGTCTGTTCACTTTTTTCAGGGGACGACTGTATCTCCATTGTTTCAGGAAGTGCAAACGTCAAAGTAGAGAACATTCTTTGTGGACCAGGGCATGGCATAAGGTATTGAATTGTGTGGAGAAATAAATTTCGCTTGTTGATCTTTTTGAAGACTGATTTATTCAAATAGGACATATGAATGGCTCGCCATGACCAGTTAGTAATTTGACCTTCGGCAGCATTGGGAGCCTCGGCAAGGACAACTCTGAGGGCTACGTTGCAGCCATAGTCGTAGATGGAGCTACGCTCACGGGCACAACAAACGGTCTGCGCATTAAAACATGGCAGGTTGGAATACTAACGTCATTTTCTTTATGAAGAGATAAGTAGGACTATTTTGATCTAACCCTACAAATTGTGAATGAGCATTACAGGGTGGGTCTGGCTTCGCACAGGGCATTCGATTCCAAAACATTTTAATGAAGAATGTCTCTAATCCGATAATTATCGATCAATTTTACTGTGATGGTAAAGGGTGTAAAAATCAGGTGGGCTTCGTCTTCTCATTCTTGTATTTACATGATGGTTTTGGATAATGGAGTTGTTCAATCACTTCTTTTTAACAAAATTTGTCGTTTGAGTTTCTTGAAATCCCATAATTTGGGTGTTTTATGGGTTATCCCTTTTTTTCAACCAAAATCGCAATTTCAACAATTAAAATCTTAAATTTAGACAACAAAATTACAAATTTGATCTAGAGCTTAGGTCTTATGAACAGAGTATTACACATTTAATGGAAAATAAATAATTCGCTTATAAACACACTGTATCGCAGACAGCTGGTGTGAGAGTTAGCGAGGTTGTTTACATGAACGTGAAGGGAACCTCACAAACCCGCGAGGCAATAAAGCTTGCATGCAGCGACACTGTTCCTTGCAACAATATCATTCTCGACAACGTGGACCTTCAAAGAAGTGACACGGGAAATGTGGCAGATTCGTTCTGCAACAGTGCTGTGGGGTTTAGAGTGGGTTCTGTTAACCCTGATGCGGATTGCTTACAATTCCTCGACGTTAAAACACCAGATGGCCAGTACTGTCTACAAACCAACACACCGCGCCAGCAGCGTCGTCGTTTAGATTTCCTCCGTCAATTGCCGCTCGGCCGAAACACAAGTTAACCTACATATATACCGTGCTAGTTTTATACACAGACTTACGTTGTTTGGAAAGCGTTAAATTTGTTCGTTTTGTTGAGATAACTTGCTGTATTGAGAAATCCTATGCTCATTAACTGATTAACTGTTCAGAGTGTAAGATGATTCGATATAATATACATACCTATTTTTCCAGGTGTGTACTAAGATTTTTTTTACCGTGATTTTTGTTAAAAACAATTATATCGACCCCGGAAAGTTAGTATTTTTACCGTAAAAAAACTGTTAACTTTATATTTGTAAGAGAATTAAAGTTTACAGTTCTGTATTCATCTTTTCAAAATATAGAATGAGTAACTAGCAGTTCGCAGTTCTTCCTATAACTATATAGATGATAACAAGTAACTTGTGAGTAATACTTAACTTGTAAACTTTTGATAGTCACTAATTACAATAAGTAAATAAGTAATTTGTTCAGTGATATTTGTTGGTAACTTATCAACTTTTAATATTTATCTTTTCAAAATATAGAATGAGTAACTAACAGTTCGCAGCTCATCCTAGATGATAACAAGTAACTTGTTAGTAATACTTAACTTGTAAACTTTTGATATTCACCAACCAAGTAATTTGTTCAATGATATTAGTTAGTAACTTGTAAACTTTTGATATTCATCTTTTCAAAATATAGAATGAGTAACTAGCAGTTCGCAGTTCCGTCTATAACTATATATATAATAACAAGTAAATTGTTAGTGATACTTAACTTGTAAACTTTTGATATTCACCAACTACAACAAGTAACTTTAGTGATATTTAACTTGTAAACTTTTGATATTCACCAACTACAACTACAAATTAACTGTTAATGAAACTTAATTTGTAAACTTTTAATATTCACCAATTACAAATTAACTGCTAATGAAACTTAACTTGTAAACACTCTGTTTTTTATCACTAAAAAGAGGTCTTTTTATTTCTATTAATTGTAAAAAAACTATTACATGTGGGTTAGATAGATGAGTCTTCTTGAGACATGGAATCAGAGCGTAAACTGTAACTTTTTAGTGATATTTAACTTGTACACTTTTGATATTCACCAACTACAAATTAACTATTAATGAAACTTAATTTGTAAATTTTTGATATTCACCAACTACAAATTAACTCTTAATGAAACTTAACTTGTAAACTCTTTTTTTTATCACTAAGAAGAGGTTTTTTTATTTTATTTCTATTAATTGTAAAAACACTATTACATACAGGTTAGGTAGCTGTCTGCTTGAGACATGGATTTAAAGTATAAACATGCATAAAAAAAAAAATACATAGCATAAGCCAAACTGAAAATCTAAACATAGTTTCAGCTACCCAACCTTTGTACAAGAACAGCTTATCTAACTAAAAATCTGTAAAAAATGAAAACATCCTAAGAAAAGTAAAACAGAAAGCTATAACAAAAGAAAGAGAAGAGACCTATACTCTTAATATTCACTAACTACAAATTAACTCTTATAACTTATTAATATTTACCAACTACAAATTAACTAAAAACTTACTAATTTTTAAAATTTTATCGTAATAAATAAAATTTTAAATAAAATATATTATTTTTAAAACTTTAATTTTTTATAACTATACTTTTAATAAACTTTTTTTTTCTATTTCAAATTTACCAACATATTAAATATATAATCAAGTAATCTCGGTATGTCAACTTTTTCGAAAAACTCAATGGTAGTATTTTTATACATATTCATTTTATTATTTCACAAACCGACACTATTATTTCACAAACCAACACTGTTTTTAAATTCAGCACACCAAAATTTAAGGCATGTTAATGAATTATATGATATCATTAAAGTAAAACAAATTTTCGTAAATTTTTATTATTCTGGAATGATTAAATCTAGAAAGATTTCACATCTTTTAAATTCTTAATTTTTTTAATAATTTAAAATAGTTCTTAGTTGTTATTATTTTATGTGTATATAATTTTATGAAATCAATCCATTAGAGTGACAAACTTCTTCATCAATTATTCTTTAAATAATGTGTATCCATCTTATTTCTGGATTTATCACTATTAAAAGATATTAAATTTTGTAATATATATATAGTGTTTGGCATATGCGCGAATTCCATATGAGGAGATCCTTTAGCAAGATGGTTTCAATCCTTAACATTAGTAAGGACCTCATAAAAGATTTTTTTATGTTCCCTCGTCATTTTTCGTCTTATTATGTGCCATCATTTTGAGGGATTTCTCCTTGATGTCAAATTCAATGGATTCTATTTAGTCATAGTTCTATTTTATTCACACGATAGCTTTAGCTTTTACCTAAACCAAGGAATTGATCTAATTGTATCACCTTCATCTTGCCTATCCTAAATAACCTTCTCATCAACCTCTTCAAGTTGCTAGATAGTTGTTGTTTCATTTTAAGAATGGATGTTCACTTCACCTTGGTAATTATATTCTCATTGTTATGTTAACAAACTTCTATGCATCTTTTGGTGTTGGTGTATTTATTGTCTCTACTGATACTACTTCTTTGTATACTGGGCTTTTTCTAGATTGATACTACTTCACTACTATCTAAGGGGTCTTATTAAAAGGAGATGGATGCACGCATTAGTTGACTAAATCCTACATAGCCTAAAGTAGAGAGGTTAGGGTAAGACCCCAACATGACTCCTCTCCTTTAAAAGCATCATCGTCTTCAAGGATGAAGGTCACAAAATTGATCTAAAATCCTATTGGTTCTCATGTGACATATTTTGGTTGCATATATTTCCACTAGATTAGAACTTCTTTGATCGCACAATTGATGCTCTCAGGTATCCAATATTGCTTTTGTTCATAACCAAATTGAAACTTCTTCATCATGTTAACTTAGTCTACACTTTACAATTTGATCCCACAACCTTCTTGAGACAATACACATGAAATAATGGATGAATCTTGGACTGATCTTGTAGAGCTAGCTTGTAGGACACATGTCCAATGCGATGTACAATCTTGTAGGCTCCATAGAAATTCAGTGCAAGTTTCTAGTGGAGTATATCTCCTAGTGATGTTTCTTTATGAGGTTCAAGGCAAAGAAACACCTAACCCCCTTTTGCAAATGAACACATCGAGCGATGTTGATCATCATATTGTTTCATTCTATTTTGAGTCATAACCAAGTTTTCCTTAAGAGTATAGAGAATAACTTATATGGTGCAAAGTGTGTTATCCATTGCATGAACCTTGGAGGTTCCTGGTAAATAGGAAACCAATGGCAAGGGTTTTG
Organism: Pseudotsuga menziesii; assembly: GCA_001517045.1. Classification (NCBI taxonomy): domain Eukaryota; kingdom Viridiplantae; phylum Streptophyta; class Pinopsida; order Pinales; family Pinaceae; genus Pseudotsuga; species Pseudotsuga menziesii. Next base: position 325,335 of record LPNX010155005.1, read on the forward strand.
TCCATACACTGCAGATTGCTTCATATGGCATAATTTTGGTAGCACCATGATAAGCAATATTATACCACCACACTGTAAGAGGAAACCATTGGTCCCATTGGTGTCTCTTTTTTGAAGCAAATAATATTAGATGGATTTCTAAGAACTTATTAATTTCTTCTAGTTGACCATATATTTGGGGTCGATAGGTCATGCTTAGGTTCAACTAAATACTTTGAATCTTAAATAGCTCTTGCCAAAATTTTCTCATAAATGCAAGGTTCTAATTGGATACAATGGAAGTGGACATGCCATGTAACCTAAAAATATAATCCATGAAGGCTTGAGCCACTAATGATGGTGTAAAAGGATGTGACAAGTTACAAAAGTGAGCAAGATTGGAAAGGAAATCGACAACCACCATGATGAGTGATATATTGTTAGGTCAAAGAAGCCCTATTGTAAAATCCATAGATATATCATTCCATGTATTTTTCAGAATCTAAAGTGAGTGCAAGGCCCGTGGTAACTTCATTGTCCCACCCTTGTGTCTTTGGAAAGTGTCATAGGCTACTATAAAGTTTTGGATGTCGGCTTTCATTCCTTCCTAGAAAAAGGAGTGCTTAATCCTTTCATGAGTTTTATGAAAGACCAAGTGACTTGCTATGGGTTATGAATTTAATTCCTTTAAGATCCATTATTATAAGGCAAAATATGGTGCTAAAAGATGCACTCTTTATACATCAATGTATCTTGTTTCCATGTATACACTTTATGGGGTTTGGATCTTCATCAAACCTTTGGATGATTTTCACTATGGTGTCATTCGCCATTAAGTATTGATGAGATTCCTTTATCCAACCTATAATTGGTAATGATAATGCAAATAAGGAAACCTCCTCCTTAATTTTCGTACACAATACATTTGCCACCACATTTTCTTGACCTTTCTTATAAACAATCTCATAATCATATCCCATCATTTTAGCAACCCAATTATATTGCTCGGGTGATAAGAACCTTTGTTTAAGAAAATATTTTAAGCTATGATGGTTAGCCTTGATCTAGAAATATCTCCCTGTCATAATTGGGTGCCAAGTCTCAACTACATGAGGGATTAATGGTTAATCAAATTTAAGTATGTCTATTTTCAAAAAGTACGATGCTATGAATTGTTATTATGAAAGGGTGGAGGTTGGGTATATAGAAAGAGAGTGTAAGTTCCCAAGAATTCATTTCCAAGTTCTAGTGTGGTTGAATCCTTAGTTTTTGAATCTATACCCAAACATTTACATAACCCATCAAATACTTGTCTATATAGATCTAGCTTAGCATTAGTACTTGTGATTAACTCATGCAATTATGTGACCTAGTTTTCAAGCAACTTAGGTGTTTTAGATGGGTCCATTTTTTGGTTCTCTAGGGATGGTTTATTTCTAGTGTGGACCATGGGACCACTCACTAATGATTTGGAAACTATTAACACAAACTTATATCAAAATGGCCAATGGATAAATATGAGTCTTTTGAGATGTACCACTGGATGTTGTATCTTTGGGTCCATGCAATATAGGGTTGTTGTATATAAATACCAACACAATTCAAGGGTTATTTTGAGATAGGTATCATCTAATGGTTTTGGATATTCATAGAGGATAGAGTTTCCAAGCTCTAGAGGACAATAGACTAATATATCCTAGAGTTCCCCGACATACTTCAAAGCCCAACATTAGTACTCAACCTAATCTCTCAAGACACTATTTAACGAGGCTCAATTGTGCCCTTAGTCATACTACCTAAATACTAGTCAGGTACTAGCGAGTAATCTTCTTCATGAGCATTGTTTTTGGTGCCACTATAGAAACAGGATAGTTTATCAAATTATCTAAAGCTAGTGTTAGATTTCCTAGGGGACTTTTGATATAGTTAAGTGTACTTGGAAGTGAAATTCCATATACATGTGTATTCTAATGAAATACTACTCATAGGGGTACCAACAAGTGCTACATGGGTGTCAAACCAAGTGCAACCACTTCTATTTCCTACATGTAGTCTTCCATGTCTTCCTTAACCATTTATATTTCCAACAAGTGTCATGAACTGTGTTGGGAAAAAGGACAATCGATACAAATAATGACAAAATAACATTGCACCAACATCGCTCACAACCATGTCTAGAAATATTTTCTAGTTAAACATTTTAATAAAACATGTCATGTAATTTACATGGACAAGGAAAGTATAATAGAAAAGGAATATCATTATGCAAAAATACGAATCTAGGAGGAAATGGAAATTAAGAACAATATGAATACGGATGATGGTTGTAAACTTAGTGAGAGTTGAAATCGTGTGATATGTTGTATAAAGAGAATTAATCTCATAAACAATAGAGTCAACCCAAATTAAAGATGCATGGAAACCATTATTTATAAAGATAACATGTGTGTTTTTACGTGTGTTTTGTTTCCTCATTAGAGGAAATTTCAACTCAAAATGGACCTCCTATGAAAAATAATAAAATAATAGCTAAAATAATAAAATAATATTTATTAATTTTGGAGGAAGAAAAGAAAAAAACTACTTTTTTTGTTCGTATTTTCGACATATCTCCCTGTGATTTTACTCAAATTTCGATCGGGAGAGCTCGTTGGATGCAAAATTAAATTTCGCATCCAACGAGTTCCCACTCTGCATACTTTTGATGGACCTCACTACCCCAAAAACAAGAAATACATGAAAAACGTGATGATGACAATACCTGAAAAAATGTGATGATGATGTCATCATCACATTTTTTTAGTTATTTCTTGTATTTGGGGTAGTGGAGTCCATAAAAAGTATGCTGAGTGGGTACTCGTTGGATGCGGAATTTAATTTTGCATCCAACGAGCTCTCTCGATCGAAATTTGAGTAAAATCACAGGGAGATATGTCGAAAATACGAACAAAAAAAATAGTTTTTTTATGATACCTATCCCCAAATTTATATTAAAAATTTGTTTAAGACCTATACGGTATTTTAAATTAAAGCAATTTCATTGGCTAACACATCATGACATGGAATTTGAATTATGGTTAAAAGGCCCATTTTGAGTTGAAATTTCCTTGATGATAGGCCCAACTTGTGGTCTGAAACACCGAGTTTCAAACAATTCCAACATAGCTATCTCATGAACTCCATTGATATGTATTATGTGTAATAATCACGAATAATCTAATTCTAATGATATCTACACGTGCTTATCATAAAGTGAAAAAAATCAAAACTCCATATAAAGTATAAAGTCTAAAACATACTCATCATAAAGTCTAAAAATTGGTCATAAAATCCATATATAAAATATATAAGAAATCATGTGTAGTACAAATCAAAACATCATGCTACTAGTCCCACTAGTCCCATGACCATTGCTACTACCACTGTCAGCCACAACATGCCCCCCATCACTCCTATGACAATTGCCACTGCCATTGTCACTTGCATCAATCCCCCTGTCACCTAGACAATTCTCATAACCCTACATAAATTGGTCCATAAATAAATCATCTAGCATGGCATGCTAGTCATTATATTTACACTTAAATTAAATAATGTTTAGTGCAAAATTTATGAGCTAAGTATATTTTTAATTTTTAACCAAATAGATCAAGTTACATAGGCCAATCCAAAGCTAAATTGTGTGTATGGAATGCAGGTCTTTGTATATGTCCTCTAAGTTTGTGCACATTGGAAGATGAAATCAAATAACTATTAAAAAGCATACTTATCACTAAAATTTTAATAAACATTTCAATATGAGACTATATATCCCTATTTGTACCAATTCATCATTAATGTGCATCATATCCTAGAATCCTCAATGAGCCCTCATCAAGATGTGGACCTCTTGCATCCCAATCATGCAGTCACATCATTATAGCATCAATACCCCCCTATACATTGGCTTTTTGTGTGACAACATTAAATATAAACCCTCTAATTAGTAAATACAAGTACTATAACCACTTCTTCGAAAATTAATGCATTTAAATTGGATTTGATTTATTTGAGGTACAAATTTACCTCATCAACTAAGGGGGGCTAAGATACAAGTAGAAACTTGGGATCACATATGTTCCCAACCTCTTATGGGACCCCGTGCCATCAACAACACCCCACAGGCACGGGGACTTCACTTAGTGAACCTCTCACATAGCATGTGCGGTCGTGGGATATTAAAGAATACCCTTAATTTCGAGAGATATTGACCCAAACTCTTTTTGTTGAAACCCCCTCCCAATACTTAAAACCTCCTCCCCACCCCTTTTTATACCTCAATCCTTATAAACCACCCTACCCACCCCCACCTTAAACCCCTAATCCCCCCAATACTTGCAATATATTGGTTCAATTTTTGATAATTTTAAAACCCACAATATGAACTAACGTGATAGGATATTGGCCAACAAGTAAAGCCCCCGTGCCCACTGGGGATTCACCTTGTTGAGAAATATCTTATCACGTTCATTCATAAAGGGGGGTTTTTAATTATGAAAATTAAGGTCACTATATTGTAAGTATTGGGCAGCGAGGAATAGGGTATGGGGGGTTTAAGGGTATTGGGGGGCATAAAAAGGGGTTTCTAGTAAAAAAAAGGAATATATTGTAAAAATGGGGGTTTTAAAATTGGAAATGTATATTGGGAGGGGGGCTCAACAAAAGGATTTTTGTAAGTAATTATCAATATCTATTGAAATTATGGGTATTCCTTAATATCCCATAAACGAAGGCGCTATGACATGGTTTCACTAAGTGAAGACCCTGTGCAATACCCTTGCATCTATCCATTTAGACATGAGACATGTGAAGAAAGGAGGAAATAAAAATTTGTTAATATGTATGTGCATATATAATTTATAACAATTGAAACGATTAGAATTCAATCATACACTATCCAAGTCTCCTCTCCTCTATTTGGTGCATGTCGATGAGAAATTGATCGTTCACTATTATAAAGCTCATCTAGTCATGGGAACATCTACATATTATAAAAACAAAATAGTATTGTTTAATGTGTTGATTCCACATGTGTTAAGAAGATTAATTAATGTATAATAAAGATCATTTAAGCATAATATCAAGTATAAATTTAACATTGTCAAGATTTATGAAGTATACATACTTAATGGATCTTTAAGCATAATATCAAGTATAAATTCAACATTGTCAAGATTTATGAAGTATACATACTTAATGGAAAATAAATAATTAGTTTCTAAACACACTGTATAGTTCTCGACAACGTGGACCTTTAAAGAGGTGACACAAGACCTTCAAAGAAGTGACACATGAGATGCAGCAAATAGAGGAAACACATGCTCTTAACCATTATGCCTACTCATGTTGTATATATTTTTTTCCAGGTGTACACTAATATTTTTTTTTGCCTTGATTTTTGTCAAAAACAATTATATTGACCCCCAAAAGTTAGTTTTTTTACCATGATATTTTTTTTAATCAAAACAATAATATTGACCCCACAAATTTAGTTTTTATTAATTTTTTTCATAAGGAAAAAAAATGTTAACTTTATATCTCGAGTAAAAGAATTAAAGTACAATTCTTCATTCATCTTTTCAAAATAAGTTATTCAACAACTAAAACTGTCTTCTTTTCTAATTGTTAGACTTCATATAGGGTAACGAGCTGTTAAGTGTTTGTGCAAGTGGATAACTCCAACTAAATTGTCTTTGTTTCCAATTGTTAGTCTTGTAACTAGCCATTCATAGTTCCTATAATTATATACATGATAACAAGATAACAAGTAATTTGTTAGTGATATTTAATGTATAAATTTTTTATATTCATCAACTACAAACCAATTACAAATTAATTTTTAATGAAACTTGGCTGATGAAAGTTTAATATTCACTAACTACAAATTAATTGTTAATGAAACTTAACTTGTAAACTTTTTTTTTATTAATAAAAAGGGGTCTTTCTATTTTTATTAATTATAAAAAACTATTACATATCTCTTAAATAGTGGAGATATGGAGTCAAACTTTAAATATGCCTCCAAAAAAGGGAGATACATAGCATAAGCCAAACTGAAAATCTGAATATAGTTTGAGCTGCCCAACCTTTGTCCAGAAGCAACTTACCTAACTGAAAAATTGTAAAAAATAAAAATATCCTAAAAACAAAACAAAAAGCTATAACAAAAGAAAGAAAAGAAAACTATACTCTTAAAGTTCACTAACTACAAACTAACTCTTATAACTTATTGATATTTACCAACTACAAATTAACTAAATATGCTTATTTTTTAAATTTTATAACAATGAAATAAAATTATAAATAAATTATATTATTTTTAAAACTTTAATTTTTTGTCACTATACTTTTAATAAACTTGTTTTTTTTCAATTTTATATCGACCAACATATTAAATATATAATCAAGTAATCTAGGCATGTCAACTTTTTCGAAAAACTCAATGGTGGTATTTTTATACATATTCTTTTTATTATTTCACAAACCTATACTATTTTTAAAATCAGCAAACCAAAATTTAAGGCAAGTTTTTCTTTTTCAATATGTTAATGAAATTTATGATATCAATAAAGTGAAACAAATTTTCGTAAATTTTTATTATTCGGGAATTATCGAATATAGAAAGATTTCACATCTTTTAAATTCTTAATTTTCCTATATAATTTAACATAGTTTTTAGTTGTTATTATTTTATGTGTATATAATTTTATGAAATCAACCCATTAGAGTGACAAACTTCTTCATCAATTATTCTTTAAATAATGTGAATCCATCTCAGTATTAAAAGATTATATATATATATATATATAGTGTTTGGCATATGTGCGAATGCTATATGAGGAGATCCTTTAGCAAGACGGTGTCAATCCTTAACACTAGTGAGGAGCTCATAAGAGATCTATACAATTGTTCATGCTCCCTCGTCATTTTTCTTCTTATGTGCCATCATTTTGAGGGATTTTTCTTTGATGTCAAATTCAAAGGAGTCATAGTTCTATCTTATCTACATGATAGTTTTAGCTTTTACATAACCAAGGAATTGATCTAATTATATTACCTTCATCTTGCCTATCTTTTTCATTAACTTCTTCGAGGTTGTTAGATAGTTGTTGTTTCGTTGTAAGAATGGGTGTCCACTTCACCTTGGAGACTCTTTAAGTAAGAGTCTCCTCGACTCTGAAACTCGTTATTCACATGTAAAGAAGCTAGCTTTGTAAGAATGGGTGTCCACTTCACCTTGGAGACTCTTTAAGTAAGAGTCTCCTAGACTCTGAAATTCGTTATTCACATGTAAAGAAGCTAGCTTTGTCTACAGTCATTGTTGTGCAAAGATTTTTCATTACATTTTACTACGCACTGTGACTATCCTCGCTGATCAAAACCCTATGTATTACATTTTGACTAGTCAAGTGTTAGGGGGGAAGTATTCCCATTGGATAGTTATCCTGTAGGAATTGGATCTTGAGTTCGCTAAGGCTACTTCCAAGAAGTCCTTAGTCTTTGTGGAGTTAATGTGTGACCTTCCCTGTGTTCTCATGGAAGTTGAGCCCACTAATTCATTTTCGGATGAGTTTTTGTTCCTGATCAGCGCAACCGACCCATGGTATGGAGATCTGATTATCTATCTCCAAACCCAAGTATTTTAGCCTGATATGTCCTGAGACTATCGTCGATGCGTCCGTCACCATGCTAAATATTACCTAATTCTAAATGATGCATTATACCGGTGTGGTATAGACTCTGTTCTCCGACGATGTATTACGCATGACGAGGTTGAACAAGTCTTGAATGACTGCCACTCTGGAGCCTATCGTGGTCATATTTCTGGGATGGCTACAACTCAGAAAATCCTTTGCGTTGGGTATTATTTTCCGTCAATCTTCAAATATTTTCATGAGGTGGTTAAAAAATTCCCACCCTGTCAACTTTTTTATCCAAAAAAGTGCACCCACCCTACTCCTTTACACCCTGTCATTGTTGTTGGCCCTTTTTCCAAATGGGGGATATATTTTATGCATTGTAATCCTACCTCAGCCGAGGGGCATGGTTACATCATTGTAGCCATAGATTATTTCACAAAATGGGATAAGGCAATGCCTACATATGCAGAGGATGGTAGGACTGTCGCCCTCTTTCTTTTTAATCATGTAATATCTAGGTTTGGAGTTCCACAAGCCATAGTCACTGATCACAGATCCCATTTCCATAATCAGATGATGGTTGAGTTGAGTATTAAGCTGGGTTTTTGTCATGAAAACTCAACTCCTTATTATCCACAAGCTAATGGTCAAGTCGAATCCATTAACAAAGTATTGAAGACTATGCTGCGTAGGATGGTTGGAGATCACAAATCAAACTGGCACTTGACTCTATTTTCTGCACTATGGGCTTATACAACTTCGGTTAAAACAACAACTGGTTTCATGCCATTTCAGTTGGTCTATGGACTAGAAGCTGTCCTACCTATTGATGCAAGATCCCATCACTCAAGCTTGTAGTTGAGCTTCTCCCAAACACTTCTTTCAAAGATTAATGTTTTTTGTATTTGACAAACCTTGATGAGAATCGAAGAGATGCTACCTTGGCTACGACGCACATAAAAAATGCGTTAGGGCTCAATATGATAAATATGTTCAACCTCGTGTTTTTAATGAAGGTTACATGGTTTTGACCTATGATCAGAAGCATGACAAACTTGGGAAAGGGAAGCTAGAATCCATGTGGTATCGTCCCTACATCGTGAATAAATTCTGAGAGAAAGAGACCTATGAGCTTGTAGATTATGATGGGATACCTTTGGGGAAGCCTCTCAATGGGTTGTACCTAAAAAGGTACTATGCTTGAAGACATTTATTTTATAGTACCTTGCATATATGCACATTAATTGACTTTTTTGTGTGGTTTTAGTATTTCAATATGGTTTTGAGTTTTTTCAGTATCATTTATACCATGTTTTGGTTATGCAGATCAAATGGATTTTTATGGTTTTGTCGTTGGTGCTTGTCGCCAAACCCTGAACCTTGCTTTAGTTGCTTGGGTTTTGTATTCCTCGACTCATGATCTAGTTGGTTCAAGAGCGGTTTGTGTAGGTCCCACCACCAATAACATCGTTGAGTATCATGCGATAATAGGTTTGTTAACCGAGGTTTCATCTCGGGACATTGATCACTTGGTAGTCTTCATGGACTCACAACTAGTGGTTTTTCATTTGAACAATGTGTATGCTATCCGAAACCCTACACATCTTTGTATTTTTCAGAGAGTGCATTTGTTAGAAAGATCATTTGAATCTATTTCCTATTGACATATTCCTAGGTCTTGTAAAACGGTTGCAGACTCATTGGAAAATTACATATTGGATTGGTATATTTCCCACACATAACATTTGATAAATAAAACATGGCTCATTGTAAATAAAACAAATAGTATAAACACATAAAAACTCATATAAATAGCATTCCACATTTTGAACATGTATAAGCCACCATAAATAAGTTTGTATATATATATATATATATATATATATATATATATATAAGTGTTTTACAAAAAATATGGTCTCAAGACCCTGACTAAAGCACACTGGATTTATGACATACAAAATGTCAAAAATACTGAAGCTAGATAGCTTCCAGTGTCTACAGCATGTAGGATAACTAGTGATTCTCATGGTAACACATGATGGCTCTCACCACCTTCTGTAGAAGGCATCCAAATTGACCCGATACTCTAGTGGTATGCCTCTGGTACTTCCTAGAGAGGTCATATATGGAGATGTATGGAATATCTAGAGTTAACTGCTTGAGGTTTTCCTCAAACTCAGTCAACTCATCGTCTCCCCTGTGGACGAAGTGGGCCCCTACTTGTCTGTCGATATGGGAGGAACCCCTAGGTCATGCATCACCTACATCTACATGAAATTGTTTGGTCTCGTTATCATCCATAAAAATTATAAAACATAAAATACAAAAAATAATCAATGTCTTGAGCATTCTTCTTACTAGTATCACCCTATTGGGCACCTGCTAGTAAGGGTATATCTGGGTCCCCTTTGAAGTTAGTACCAGCGTACGCATAATCCTCAAACATGAGTAGTTGGTCATCCAACCAATGGAAAAGTGCGCTGCCATACTTGACCTTGGACCCGCCGCCACCAGTGCGGGCCATGATCTTTACCCACTGCAACATGCAAGGGTCTCATTCTCTCATCTCGGTGAAATCTACCTGCAGCCTCATAGGAGCTACCCTCTCGAAAAATAAGGATGCCAAGATGGTGCCATAACCAAATTGTTTCAACTCTCCCTTTCGACACTCAGTCAGTTGCTCCTTGAAAACACTCAGTAAAGCCTCATCCTAGTTAAATACTGTAGGCGCCATTGCCTCCAAGGCATAGAGCATATGCGCTCAAGAATATTGATGAGCCCCTTAGCTCCCTACAACCTGTTGCATGGTGAAAAGCACTGTGCGGAGAGGCAAATCCATCACCTCTTTGATTGAGATATTTTTCCCAGACATCTGAGTGCCTAGAAAATAGTGACGATCTATGAGCTCCTATGTGGTGACATATCCTACTCGAGGACCTATCAGTGAGATAGGAACCCCGCTCCTAAATAACCCTGTAAGGAAGTAAATGTCTTTGAGTTCCACGTTAAGAATGTGGGCCCCCACTTCGAAATATTGTTGCTCTGGGTTCCACATTCTTAGTATATACTCTAGTTTCCACAACCCTGTAGAGTGACTATAGAGCCAACATCTACTCCAGCACTGGCATCATCATCCTCATGTTGTCTCTCTTTCCACATAACCATTTTTTCCAAAGTGACATGCCAAAAATCAAATTTGAAGTATTAGAACACGTTTCCAACGATTAAAAATACTTTAAAAATTTTCTTTTGGCTTGGTAGTTGAGCATTTTTGGGCAATATACATCACCTCCCTTGTCTCTTTGAGATAGAGAGGTGGAACCTCCTTTTTCAGCATGAAATCCACAGTTTTGCTTGGGCACTGCCTTTCTTGTAAATGGAAAGAGCGTTACCCTACGAACATTTTTTACCCTAGGGGAAAAACCCCAAAAACCTTACATGGAATGGAAAATTAAACCATAAAAATGTTAGGGATGGGATTAGCTCTTACCTAGAGCTGACAAATCAAGAAACAGATGGTTGATGACTACAGAATCATTGCCTGAAGTTTGCACACAAATGGCTCCAAATAACTCTCCAACTTGGTAAATAGTGAAATGGTAAGTTATTTTTACTATTCATTTGTTTTTATATGAAATTTTTTAGGGTTTATTGTATTATTTTAATCATTTTAATCATTTTATTTATAAATTCTTTTTTACAGAATCATTAAAAACTAGTTTTTTCAATATTTTGGAGAGCTAATAGTCTTTTAAAAGGTTTTGTAGGGATAAAAGTTAAACATTTTTGGTTATGAGTGAGTTTGTTTTTTACTTTTTTGTACTTACGTAAAATGGAAAAAATCCTTGAGCTCTAATTTTGAAATTTTGGTCATGCTCTTTAAACCCAATACCAAATTTCCAAGTCAACTTTAGCTTCTTTTCTGACTCGTTAAACCCTTCCATCATGAAAATAAACCCTAATGGAGTCTTCTTTAAGCTCTTTTCGGACTCCTTAAATGTGAAAATATTGTTGAGCGAACATGTATTCTTCACACTCATAAAAGTACTTGAAGAGTCATCTTTTCGGTGGTAGTTTACCTCTTTTTCGGTTCGGATTGACTAATTATGAAAAATGAATACTCTAGTTGATCTAAGCTAGAAGAGCTCTCTTGGGAATTATTTTATACTTTTTCAGGCCCCGGGGACTAAATCATATGAAAAAATCCTTTTTGGAGTCTTCTTATGTTTTCATTCAGACTCTCTAAACATGAACGATACCGAGTTAACTTTCAATGGACTCATTAAATTAAACATTGAGAGACCCCTTTTTGGGGGAATGAACCCCTCCTTTATCAAGTTCATGAAACATATGAGAATGGAATTATCTTAGGATAAGCTACAACGAGTGTTTGTTACCCTCTTTGAACTCGTAAAAATGAAAAGAGGCACTCATCAATCATGATGGGGAAATTAATGGAAGGGAACTATTTCATTTTCATAATGGCAGTTGTTAGTCACCTTTGAACATGGCACTTGTCTGCATTTCATTGAGTCAATTGGGTATTCAACTTGCTTCCAAGTCGATCCATTTTCACAAGTCATGTCACTCATTTAAGTCTTTCAAATAATCAATCGTCCACCATTGCGTTATGTTTTGGTATATTTCAAATTAATGGTGCCAAGTCTTCGGTCATGTCGCTTGATTTTAAAAGGGAATTAATATTGAGAGTTTTCATATGCAATTAAAAATTTTTGTTAGTTACTTTTGATTTAGTCCCATGGTTACACCATACTCAAAAATCCATAAATTTGTTCTAAGTTTCGTGTCATCGATGTGGGATTCATCATGGTCCTCCTTCGACGAGACTATTCTTGTCCACTTCAACTCATCATCTAGGAATTAGCCTTAGAAACAAAAACAAGCACCTTGAGATTTGTATGCATTAATGATAGCTTCGCTTGCTTTCGACATAGGTTCTCATCATTGACCTTTGATCGAAAGATTCAACCGAGTGTTCGACATCAAATCATCTATTCACATTCGGGAGATTGTACTAGGGTACCTTTGGAATCATCAACATCAATGGTGATCTCCCTCGCACTTGTTAACGGTTCTCATCATTGACTGGCAATCAAGTGGTTTGTACCATTTTTGAGATTAGGACATTGTAATCACATGAATAGAATTTTACTTTGTGAAAGACGAGACAAAGACCCTAGGTATCTATTGAGTGCTCATTGCTTTCCCCAGGTTATGATGGAGTATTTGTATGAGTCCTAACATGGATCCACATTTGTATGGTCGTGGCTATGCTCAAATTTGCATCCATATGACATAGATCTGCATTGTATGTCTAGTATCTATGTCTTAGTTTGAGTCTTCTTCACATGGATATACAGTGTATTCTAGTATCCATGATTATTCACCTCTCTCATGGATCTTCCTTGTATTGTCCTGCATCAATGATGAGGATTCATTTGGATATGAGTCAAAGTGTTGATGTATTGCAAAAAAGTCAGGTTGATGATGATCTCTGATCAAGAAATTTCTTGCCTTGAAGTGCTAACTTGTTCTTACAAAGCTCTCACCTATCGTATTCCTCTAGCCTTATGCTTTGGGGGGCATTTTGTTACACACAATTCTTGTCACCATCATGTACTGAGAACCAAAACACCAGAAATCTCCTCAATTCCTCAAGTGTTGAAGTTAGACCTTAGCTAGGATTCATATTTTCACACTTGTGTCCACCACCTCCTTTTCCCTTTATGCAATAAGTGTTACACTCATCAGTAACGTCACTTGTCAATTGACAGTAAGCGGTGCCACTAGCTATTCCCTTTGATCAATGAGCAGTGCAGGCCTAGTAATGCTCTGTCTCCAAAGAAAAAGAGTGGTGTTTGGGTTTCAAAAGGAAAAAAGAGAAGATTCATGAATCTTCTCAAAGATCATCTTCGTGGCACCCTCATCCCTACTCTTGTGGACCATCTGGACTCGAGATCCCCCCTAGTAGGATATCCCTTCCACCTCATCCACCATTTCCTCAACCATCCCTATCCTCCCAAGGGCTATAAGTACTAGTTCATCCCCCATGGGTTGGAGGAGGAAAGTTATGATGCCACACCTAAGTTTTGGTCAAATCTAGGGTGAGCATACAGAAGACAAGTTGGAGCTTTGAGGACAATACATGGCATGTGAAGAGGCATCACAACATTAAGGCAAAATGATTGTAATCTATCTTCTTTTATGATTAATGCAATGATGGTTTCTTTCCCATAAAATGTATTGTGTTATAATCACTCATTTTGTTATCAGATTCCTTAGTCACTGATATAGAGTTGTGAATCATTTTCTGGTACTTTTGATCTTGTATGTTTTTTTTTATGTGTTTATTGCAGGTATATCTATGGAGATCTAGCACCATAGAAGGATGATACATCATACTACATGATAGGTAAGAGACTCATTCCATACATCTATCAATTCTAGGGAAAGTGCTTATTGTTGATATCACTCATTTGTTCTATTTGTGAAGGATTCAAGCTAGGGAAACAACTCATGTCCATGGGATGTGAGAAATTCCAGCAACAAGGTGCCTGGTAAATAGGAAACCAATGGCAATGGTTTTGGCCATACACTACAGATTGCTTCATATGGCATCATTTTGGTAGTACCATGATAAGCAATATTATACCATTACTCTATAAGAGGAAACCATTGGTCCCATTGGTGTCTCTTTTTCAAAGCAAAGAATATTAGATATGTTTCTAAGAACTTATCATTTGCTTCTAGTTGACCATATATTTTGGGTTGATAGGTCATGCTTAGGTTCAACTAAATAATTTGAAGCTTAAATAGATCCTGCCAAAATTTTCTAATAAATGTAAGGTCCTAATTGGATACAATGGAAGTGGACATGCCATGTAACCTAAAAATATAATCCATGAAGACTTGAGGCACTAATGATGGTGTTAAAAGATGTGAAAGTTACAAAAGCGAGAACGATTGGAAAGGAAATCAACAACCACCATGATGAATGATATATTGTTATGTCTAAGAAGCCCCATTGTAAAATCCATAGATATATCAGTCCATGTATTTGTCAGAATCTAAATTGAGTGCAAGGCCCCTAGTAACTTCATTGTCTCACCCTTGTGTCTTTGGAAAGTGTCGTAGGCTACTATAAAGTTTTGGATGTAAGCTTTCATTCATTCCTAGAAAAAGGAGTGATTAATCATTTTATGAGTTTTATGAAAGACCAAGTGACTTGATATGGGTTATGAATTTAATTCCTCTAAGATCCATTATTATAAAGAAGAATATGGTGCCAAAAGATGCACCCTTTATACATCAATGTATCTTGGTGCCATGTATACACTTTATGGGGTTTGGATCTTCATCAAACCTTTGGATGATTTTCAATATGGTGTCATTCACCATTAATTATTGATGAGTTTCCTTTATCCAACCTATAATTGGTAATGATAATGCAAATAAGGACACTTCCTCCTCAATTTTCCTACACAATACATTTGCCACCACATTTTCTTGACCCTTCTTATAAAAAATCTCATAATCATAGCCCATCATTTTAACAACCCAAATATATTGCTCAGGTGATGAGAACCTTTGTCTAAGAAAATATTTTAAGCTATGATGGTTAGTTTTGATCTAGAAATATCTCCCTATAATACAGTGGGTGCCAAGTCTCAACTACATGAGGGATTAATGGAGCCATCAAATATAAGCATGTATATTTTCAAAATGTACAGTGCTATGAATTGTTATTATGAAAGGGTGGAGGTCGGGTAGATAAAAAGAGAGTGTTAATTCCCTAGAATTGATTTCCAAGTTCCAGTGTGGTTGAATCCTTATTTTTTGAATCTATACCCAAACATTTACATAACCCATCAAATACTTGTCTATATAGATCTAGCTTAGCATTAATACTTGTGACTAACTCATGCAATTATGTGACCTAGTTTTCAAGCAATTTATGTGTTTTAGATGGGTCCTTGTTTTGGTTCTCTAGGGATGGGTGATTTCTAGTGTGGACCATGGGAACACTCAGTAATGATTTGGAAACTATTCACACAAACTTATCTCAAACTGACCAATGGATAAATATGAGTCTTTTGAGATGTACCATGGGATGTTGTATTTTTGGGTCCACACAATATAGGGTTGTTTGATATAAATACCAACACAATTCAAGTATTCTTTTGAGATAGGTCCCATGTAATGGTTTTGGATATTCATAGAGGATAGAGTTTCCAAGATCTATAGTGCAATATACTAATATATCCTATAGTTCCCTGACATACTTCAAGGCCCAACATTAGTACTCAACCAAATATATCAAGACACTAATTAAGGAGGCTCAGTTCTGCCCTTAGTCATACACTAATTAAGGAGGTTCAATTGTGCCCTTAGTCATACTAGACCTAAATACTAGTTAGGTACTAGAGAGTAATCTTCTTCATCATAATTTTTTTGGCGCCCCTATAGAAGCAGGATAGACTATCGAATTATCTAAAGCTAGTGTTAGGTTTCCTAGGGTAATTTTGATATACTTAAGGGTATTTGGAAATGAAATTCCATATACATTTGTTTTCTAATGAAATACTACTCATAGGGGTACCAAAAAGTGCTACATGGGTGTCAAACCAAGTGAAACCACTTTTATTTCTTACATGTAGTCTTCCATGTCTTCCTTAACCATTTATATTTCCAACAAGTGTCACATATTGTGTTGGGGAAAAGGACAATCAATACTAATAATGATAAAAATAACATTGCACCAACATTGCTCACAACCATGTCTAGAAATATTTTATAGTTGAACATTTTAATAAAACATGTCATGTAATTTACATGGACAAGGAAATTATAATAGAAAAGGAATAGATCATTATGCAAAAAGGTGAATCTAGGAGGCAATGGAAATTAAGAACAATACAAATAATATGAATAGGGATGATGGTTGGAAACTTAGTGAGAGTTGAAATCGTGTGATATGCCATATAAAGAGAATATCCTAAACAATAGAGTCAACCCAAATTAAATATGCATGGAAACCACTATTTATAAAGATAACATGTGTGTGTGTGTGTGTGTTTACGTTTGTTATTTTTCCTCTTGATGATGGGCCCAACTTGCGACCTAAAACACTGAGTTTCAAACAATTCCAACATAGCTATCCCATGAAATCCATTGATATTTCTTTGGTGTTATAATCATGAATAATCTAAGTATAATGATATCTACACATGGTTATCATAAAGTTAAAAAAATAATCAAAACTCCATATAAAGTATAAAGTCTAAAACATACTCATCATAAAGTCTAAAAAATGGTCATAAAATCCATATATAAAATATAAAATAAATCATGTCTAGTAAAAATTAAAACATCATTCTACTACTCCCACTAGCCCCATGACCACCACCACTACCACCGTCACCCACACCAATCCCCCCATCACCCCTATGACAATTGCCACCACCATTTTCACTTGCATCAATCCCCCTATCACCTAGATGATTCTTATAACCCTACATAAATTGGTCCATAAATAAATCATCTAGCATGGCATGCTAGTCATTATATTTACACTAAAGTTAAATAATGTTTAATGCAAAATTGATAAGCTAAGTATATTTTTAAATTTTAACCAAATAGATCAATTTACATGGGCCAATCCAAAACTAAATTGTATATATGGAATCTAGGTATTTGTATATGTCCTCAATTTTGTGCACATTGGAAGATGAAATCAAATGATTATTAAAAATCATGCTTATCACTAAAATTTTATTGAACATTTCAATATGAGACTATATATCCCTATTTGTACCAATTCATCATTAATGTGCATCATATCCTGGAATCCTCAATGATCCCTCATAAATATGTGGACCTATTTCATCCCAACCATGCAGCCACATCATTGTAGCATCAATATCCCCCCTATACCTTGGCTTTTGTGTGACAACATTAAATGCAAACCCTCGAATTAGTAAATACAAGTACTATAACCACTTCTTCAAAAATTAATGCATTTAAATTGGATTTGATTTGTTTGAGGTACAAATTATACATCATCAACTAAGAGGGGCTAAGATACAAGTTGAAACCTGGGCTCAGATATGTGCCCAACCTCATATGGGGACCCCATTCCATCAACAACACCCTTGCATCTATCCATTTGGACATGGGACATGTGAAGAAAGGAGGGAATAAAAATTTGTTAATATGTGCATGCATACATAATTTATAACAATTGAAACTGTTAGAATTCAATCACACACTAAGTAAGTATCCTCTATTTGCTGCATGTGGATGAGAAATTGATCATTCACTACTATAAATCACATCTAGTCATGCGAACATCTACACATTATAAAAACTAAATAGTATTGCTTAATGTGTTGATTCCACATGTCTTTAGATGATTAATTAATGTATAATAAAGATCATTTAAGCATAATATCATGTACAAAAATATACCTCACATCTGGGAGTCAGCGTGTATCTCTCGTGCATGTGAAAATACACATCATGTGCATTGATATCATATTGCAATAAGTTCTTAGGTGGTAGAGACGCAAGTGTCTCCTCATTAGTATAGTACAAATTGACCTCTTAATAAATTATCAGTGGTTTATATCTCTCCCCTACTAAAGCAACTGAAACACTTCTAGATGCACTCTGCATGGTTTCCTCCATCACATATTGCACTTGAACTATGTATTGCAATGTCTTAAATCTAACTCCTAGTGTAAAATTATAGTCATATGAGGAAATGGTACCAATATTGGAGAAAGTGGTATGGAAATGGGGTCTTTATGATCCATAGGATGGTCATAACTACATATCATACCAATATCGTAAAACCATGATGATGTAGATGTGTATTCGGGCTCCGTGTAACACAAAATCTACATATATGTGTTTCACAAAATATAGTGGAACATTTTCATGATGGGGTAACACGCCCCATGGTCCAATACATATTTCATAAAAAGAATACAATGCAACCTCAAGCTTAAACTCATTGAGTTTAACTAGTTTCCTCCTTTGTAAATTAGGAGTGATCGCAAATAGATTATCCCTCACATTACACCCTCTCATGTGTTATTAATCATGTCCCATTTGTATCTCGCTAAGTCTTATCTCCTCCTACTCAAGACAACACAATGCCAAAAATCACTATGTGGCCCCAATGTCTAATGCAATTGAATCAACTAATAAACAATCTCAAGCATCATTTTCATAGAGCAACAAATGGGGTTATCACAAGATATGGAAAGCATCGATCTATACAACTAGTTTCACTGAGAAATGATGTAATTAAGTGTCTCATGTGAAATATCATTCTCGCACAAAGGGGGAGTTGTAGAATGATCATTTTGTCCACCATGGGATTATTCAAGTTAGACAAAAAGAACATATACATATTAAAATATGTGTTTTCTTATGAATTGAAACTTTCAAAATCATAGCCATCTACGAGTGAACAAGACTAATTTCCATATTTAATAAGTAGGCCCTAGAAATTCTACGTCTCCTCCAATAATGGATGGTTGATGTAGGATGGTTGAGGTACACTACTTCCTCAACTCCCACTATCATGACTACCATTGGGTGGTGTCACCTCATGAAAGAAAAAACATAGATTATTCAGCATGGTTATAGTTCATTTATATGGAACTCAATAAAAACAAAATTATGTGTAACTTATATGTGTCCTCTCTTGAGTTGAAGGAAACACAACCCTATCTTGCTGTTGAGGAGCCTTAGACTGTTCAAATATCCATCTCTAGAAAACATAATATCCCTATTCTAGAGAATGACTTATAAGAGGTTAATAATGTTATATTCTTAAAGCACTAGGTATTATAAGTTTAAGTGTTTATAAAGTATAAGTATTATAAGAGTAATGGTTTATCAATATCAATTGGTGTTTACCGAGATTAATCATCTAAGATATATTCAAAACTCATTATTATATTATGTTGAGGGATCCATCGGTTACAAACATGACTCTTTGACATATTATTCCTACAATATACCATGGACACATATAGTCAACCATGGTCCACATTGTTTTAACCATAGTTAACCATTTTTTTAATTAATTTTAGGTCAAGGGTTTGTGGTTAATGAGTGGGGTGGTGTCAAACCAACAAACAACCATCATTATTATATCCATGTAGCCATGGTCAACAAAAACCAACTATCATTATTATTTTTGTACTTAGGGGAGTGGTGGTTTAATAGGATCAACCTCTAACATATTAGGGCTACATAAACATAGATGCATATAACCAACAATCTAAGCATACTCAACTAGTGTGAAACATGTTTATTGGTGATCACTAAACTATGGAGTAGTAGTCAATTATTGTGGTAGTAATGGTGATGGATAGATGTATGTAACCATGGTCATATATGGTAGTCCAACCTTACTAAGTTAGGGTTATGAGGTTAGATTGTTAGTAGCATCAAACATTGACAAATTAGGATAATATTCAACCATTTAAAATTATACTCAACCATAATCAAACATAGTGTACCATCTTTCTTAGTGGTCATTAAGTCATGGGTTATCAATAGTGTAGCATGGTAGAATTAACCATGGGAAACTATATGTAATGATGGTCGAAAACTTCAAGCATGGTCAACCATTATTACAAGATTAAATCTATCATTTAGAGGTTAATGTATTTTTGGTGTAAATCATTAACATATTAGGGAACAACTAACCATAGAAAATTTTAGTAAACTATATTCAAGTATATAAATGTTAGTGTATATTTAGGGTGTTAGTGTTGACAATGAATTCCTATATGAAACCATAGTCAACTAGCCTCAATTAATAGAGTTAACAATCATTACTAGGTCAGAAAGCATAATGGGTTAGTTGGTTGGTATTATAAATCATTGGCACATTAGGGATTTATAATATAATGGATATATGGGTCATATTTATAAGGGTTATATGGATAAGGGGCTACAAATTATAAGTATTATGTGCTATTATGGTTTTAGGTATTATAGATTAGGAAATAGGAATAAAGTTTAAGGGATTATGATTACGGGTTAGATTTATATAGGTGTTTAGGTTAAGGGTTTCAAGGATTATAAATCATATGAATTATAAACTAAGTGTTACATATATGTAATTATAGTGATATATACCATCACAATTTTTTCAATCAATACGACCAAACTATCATAGAAACTCTACCATGAATCTAAAATCACATCAAAACAAAATTGTACATAAGTAACTTTGGGATGTTAATTCACTAGTGTCTTTGTTATCCTTCTCTTTGTGTCTCAGCCCTACACACCAATTCATTCTAAACTATGTTAAAACAATTTTTCAATATCATTATATAGGTTATTATGCTTATCTTTTTTAGGGGTTATTTGGATAAGGGATTAAGAGTTATCATTCAACATACATTAGAGGTTATTTAATGTTGGAAGTTTTAGGGGTTAGATATGATAAGGGTTACAATGTATAAGGGTTATCAATGTCCAATGATTATTGTAAATTCTAGCAACACAATTGTTGTTAGTCAATAAAATTTAAAAGAAAACAAATTAAAATTTATTTAGTTGTATAAATAAATGTAAATTACATTTTATGTGAAAACTTGTAAATTTTGGCAACATAGTGACTGCTTGGGGGAAGAAAAAAAATTAAATCGATTAAAAATTAATTTGTAATCTTTTAAAATGAAAAAACAAGACCACCCACTCAGGTTTGGACCAACCTCTTAGGTTTGATTCCATTAGGTTAATGGAAGTTAATGAAAACAAATGGTGGGTAGTGGGGTCATTACAAATCTCACCATCATAGACCCATATTAACTATGGATATACCAAGCACCAAAGGGGATCAAATCCATTGATATGCAAGCCTTGCCTCAAATGTTTCACTCTAAAAAATGTATGCACCTCCAAATATTTGATCCCTTTCAACACTTGATAGAACTGACGTTAAGATGTATCTATGCTGATTTATTTTATTATAGTGATCATTTTTTTGTTTTTCATTTTTACTGAATTTGTTTTTTAATATATGCCTATATATACACCTAATTATTCTTTGGGATATATGGTTGTAGATGCACCTATTCTCTTTCTCCTCTCATGTACAAATTTATTGACTTTAAACAACAAAGGGAAACTAAAAAATTACCAATTAGATTCAAACCTTTTTTTTGGCATTATTATTATTACTACTACTACTTTATTTTTTCATTTTGTAGATATTATATTCGATGCAGCACTTGGATGACATCAAAATCATAACAAAAACAACACAAATTTACAAAGAGGTTACACATATGAATCAACAATATTATAGGACTCAATATTCATTCATCTGATGAAAATACACCAATTCACAACTTCATACAATCACAAAACCCTCAAGGTCTCTGGATTCTACACATGGTCACTCTACAACCTAATTTATGAGATCCTAAAGGCCCAAACCATACCAAGGTTTTAGATATTTATGCTAAAATAATTGATTATTCATCTCCCAAGGATTTTCATTTTATTTGGTACTCAATCATTACATAATTTGAATATTAAAAATAAACTATGGTCTCTTGATCTTCTAGATACAATCAACACCTTCAAGTTTTAATAGTCAAAGTCAAAATTAAAAAAATATGCACACATAGACATTTGGATTGCTCATATTGTGTTATCTATTGAAATTATTGACCCACTTAAAATCAATATTTTTTTCTTAAATTTTGATGGAAGTTAGAGGAATATTTCCCTTACACCATTTAAAAAATTTAGACTTTGATTTTAAATTTTGTTTGCATGCACAACACACTGCACAGGACCACTACTTTTTCAAAAAAGTTGCACTTGGTATTTTCACATGGAGCGGCATGTGCATGGTACTTAAACTCAATAAATTTTGATGAAATTTGGTGTGAATATATATAATTGTGTCCTACACAACATATCCAGTTTCATATATGAATTCTAAATTATGAGAATGCGTCAATCAAAATATTAAATGTGTATCTATGTAGGAAAATTGTTTGTAGCACACTATGCGTTGGATTTTCAAGGTTACATGGTATCAAAATTTGATGAAAATTTGTGAGAACATAAAAATATATTTCCTTGACACCATCTTAAAATTTCAAACCTTTGTTCCTAAAATTGAGTGTGTTTCAATTAAAATATTAAGTAACTTTTTACACAAAAAAATTGTTTTCATGATATTTTTGTGCTTGTACATGGGCTATAAAATCCATATCATTTTCTAAAATTGGTGTAAAAATATAAAAATGTTTCTTCTATAACATTTCCAAAGTTCAACTTTTGGTCCAAAGGTCTTAATATGCACTAATAAAAAGAATGAATTAGTATCCTATGTGCCTAAAAAAAAATCAAAACTGAACCATGTGTGTGTGTGTGTTGGGATGCTCCTAAATTGGTCTTCTTGGTTGAAAAAATTGAGCATCTTACTCAAAAGGTAGGATAACAATAAGTGCAAACTAAACATCCTCCTCTACCCCTTTCTATTGATAACATCCACAATAGTTATTTCAATGTAATGACATGTCATTATTCTACATATAACCCACTTTTGATGTTTTTTTTCATTTCTTATGAATTTGTTCCAAAAGGTTGCACCACCTTTTTTTAATTCTACCCCAATGGTGCTTACTATTTCCCCTAACTCCCTCTTAGGAAACATTCTTAATACTTGTTGCATGGACTACATAAGTATATTGTTCTCCTCGCTATCATTTTTTTTTAGATAGCTCCCTCATGGCCATATCCTCCACTTTCTTCATTGCATTTCCTACAAAAATAGTACCACATAAAACATTAGGAGAATTAAATCCTCTCAATGATACGTGCCTCTTTAAAAAAAACAATTCTACTATAAAAACCATGTTTTTCTCTTTATTGTCATCATCCCACTACTCCATGGGTTCATGCTACTCCACTTCCTTCACACATTCCAACACTAGACTTACCATCGCTATATTTGTCTTCTCCACTTCATCATTCAATGGATGTAATTTAAATTTCATCTCATCCTTCTCATACTAGTAAGTATTCCTTCTACGTTCTCCCATCATGCACAACTCTTCTCTCAATTTTCCTTGTAATCCCAACAAAATATGACAAGCATCCATGGGAAACAAAAAAAAATAGAATGCTATCACTATAACCCCCAACTATACAATTAATTAAACACTACACCCTCACAATGACCATATACACATTTTGTAACCATGGAACTCTATATGCTTTTTTATGAGGTGTAATTATGGCACTCCATATTATTCCATATCCTGGAACTTTTCTTGTGACCAATTGTTTCCTCAACAACTTCTCCTTAATTCTCAAAGCTACTTGGTATGCTTCTGCCACTAAATGAAAATTCAAAATATTAAACACATCTTGAAAGGAATAACTTAGATAATTCACATACCTATTAAGGGATTCAAAACTCTCCTCATTATACCTAAACCTTATATAAATCTTGTAAAACGGTTATTTTTACTCTGTGACTAACATCTTAATTGATTTATTTTATACAATATTCTCAACAAATTTAAATCATGATCCATAGGTAAAAAATTATTCTTCAACTATAAAACCATACAATTGTAGGTTTTAATCTTGTCTCTGCCACAACATTCTCTATTCAACTGCAACTTATCACGCCACAAAGAAGCATGAATTTTCAAATTCATACTAGCAAACCAAACCCTCCTAGTATCTCAAATCAGCTCAAATTCAAATAATTTTCCATTTCTCCTATCTAATCTATCAATTACTCGGGATTTAAACTTCTAGAATAACCATCACTATATTATCCTTCTCCATTTTATTATTCAATGGATGTAAGTTAAATTTCATCTCATCCTTCTCAAACTAGTAGGTATTGCTTCTCCCATCATGCATAACTCTTCTATCAAACTTCCATGGCCTCCTCAACAAAATATGACAAGCATCCATGGGAAACACATAAAATAGAATGCTATCATTGTAACCCCTAAGATTAAAATTAATTAAACACTACTCCCTCGCCAAAACCCTATACCCATTTTGTAACCATGGCATTCTATGTGCTTTTGGATGAAGTGTACATTTCAATTTCAACTTGTGAACAACTTCATTTGATTCCAAATTTATGAACTATCACCCTCAATAATTAAATTATATCACTTACATCTTATCTTACATTTCATTCTAAAGAGTGTCTTCCTTTGATCTAGCTCTATTTTAGCCTCCTTCTCAAGTTGGAAAAATATTTTCCACATCACCAAATTTTCTATTTATCCTACCCTCAATTCCCCCACCTCAGTTGATGCTACCATTAGTTTTGCTTCATCAATATCAATTATCCCATCTTTACTTCTTCTATTCTTCAAAAACTAAGGGAATTCAAATGACATATGTCCATGCTATCCACATATAAAGAAAAATTGTTCAAATTTAATCTTCTACCTATACCTCTCACTAATCAACCTACTTTTCTATTAGCATAAAATCCTATTTTAGTAGGTTGATCCACGATGTTGGAGATACTTTCATTCTCTTACACTTGTTTTTTTCTATTTCCTTGTGTTATATTTTTATCATTCAAGCTATCATTATGATCTTAGGATCTTTAACTAAGAGAATAACATGCACATCAATAAAAACACAAGAGACAAGAGACATAAAGAATTTTCCTTAGGGAAACCATAAAGGATAAAACCCTGCAACTTCCTCAAAGATAGAATCAGCACCTATGGTAAAACCCAAAAGTATAAACATGATCTCCTGACAGCAGTAGTCTCTCTCTTGTCCCAGTAACTTCTCCTCTCACTCATGTGCCCCAATGAGTGAGTGTGTGTGTTATAAATAGAGAGACTCACTCTCTATTTATATTCTTTCGTTCACTTGAAACCCACTCCAACATGTCAGCCTCACTTAACAATTACTTACTAGAGCCGACATCTCTAGGAGTGTCTAATAACCCTAGTTCCCCACAACTTGTGGGGACTTTGCCTCCTCCGACCAACAAGGAGGTTTATCCTTAACACAATGGTGGGGACTATTGCCGCAACTTATAATGACTCACCTAGGTTGACTTCTTTAGGATAGTCTAATAACCCTAGGGCCCCACAATTGTGGGGAATTTAACCCTTAGACAATAGGAGGGTTACCCACCTTGACTTGACATGACTTGATTACATTATAGAAATTCCCGATAGGAATATCGGGGCATGACATGACTCAAATACATTACAGACACATCCCATAATAAACATCGGGGTACAATACATAAGATATACGGATGAATACATTCCAAAGTTACAAATACATCAACAATCCCTCTTAACTAGGAAGGTATTCTCTCGACACAATTTATCAGCACAAGTCTTCTTCTCTATATCATCTGGATCATCATTGAGTTATTGTTATCTTCACCTTCAAGTCATCTCCATCTTCAAGTCATCTTCATCTAGATCTGAATCATCACTCGATATGGATCATCATCACTGGATCTAGATTATCACTGGATCTAGATCATCATCACTAGATCTGGATCATCACTCAATATGGATCATCACTGGTGGATCATCATCAATGGATCTGGATCATCATCACTGGATCTAGATCATAACTCAATCTGTATCATCTCTAGTGGAACAACATCACTGGATCTAGATCATCACTCGATATGGATCATCACTGCTAGATCATCATCAATGGATCTAGATCCTCACTCGATCTGGATCAGTACCATAGGTTCTATCTCATGATTCTTCTTGTCATAGGAAGTTCTACGTAGCCAGCCCATTTTCATGCTAGTTGTAGGCCTAGCCTCCATGTAGGTCTTCTTCAGTGCTTATATCTGACACCAAGTCAGAATGGCGGGCCCAACACTCACATCTGATCATGTAGGAACCAATCATATAACCACATCTGAAAGGCCCAACACTCACATTCACCAGCATGATAGGACACAACTACTATCATCTGTGAAAAGGATCATAACTTACAACCACCAGCATGATAGGACACAACTACTATCATCTGTGAAAAGGATCATAACTTACAACCACCAGCATGATAGGACACAACTACTATCATATGTGGAAAGGCACAGCACTCACATCCACCAGCATGGTAGGACACACCTACTACCATCTGTGGAAAGGCACAACACTTACAATCACCAGCATGGTAGGACATACCTACTACCATCTGTGAAAAGGCGCAACACTCACATCCACTAGCATGATAGGACACACCTACTATCATCTATGGAAAGGCCAACACTCACATCCACCAGCATGATAGGACACACCTACTATCATCTGTGGAAAGTCTCTGCACTTACATCTGATCATGTGGGAACACATCCCCCAGTCACATCAGAATGGTTCTCAGTCCCAGACTGAGGATTCTTGGTACCTCACCAGGTAGCTCCATTCCAAGAATGGTGGTTGCCCTTATATTTGACACCAAGAAAGAATGGCCAGCACTCACATCTGACATGGAAGGATGTCACATACCCCAATTTTGTAAAATAATGTTATCTGTTTTAATTTGATTCCTAAGACATTATGTTAAATTTAATGCTAAGTAGAAACTGATGACTTAGCAAAGTCAAAAGATGTGGAATGTAATTCTGAATATTTTATTTTAATAATTAAAAAGTGGAGACAACAACTTGGGCGAGCTGTTAATAAGAGTGTTACTGGTCAAACTGGTGGAAGGAACTAGGTGGAGAGAAAAAAGACAAGTGGAAACATCCTAAAACACTTCCTATGTTGCAGGTGGAAACTTCCCTACATTTGGGGTCACGATACCCAAAGAAAGTGGGATCAGAGCAGGTGGCTCAATTAATGACAACTAACCCAAAAAGACCTAGGCAATCTTTTAAAAGTGCCCAATGTAGAGAGCCGAGGCTACTTGGATATTTTCCAAGAGAAGAATCATTCAGGAGGAATGCACTTCAAGGAATTCATTGGGAAAAAGGGAAACTGTAAGGAAGGTGTTTGAGGGATGAACTGCAGTAACTTGATCTGATACAGCTTTCTAGCTGAGAGATTTGACTTATAAGTTCAGGACTGGTATTGAGTCTCAGGACTAGTACTTGATTATTTGCTGCACCTAGTTCCAGCCAGGGAGACTAGAGCAGGCTCGGGGGTCCTGAGGAGTCACTGTTTGAGCACTCTCTAGGAGTTGGTAGGGAGGAACGGCCTCCCATTGCTGTTGTCGACCAAGCTTTAAGAACAGGTTCTGCTATTTATTAATTTCTGTGTTATTATCTGTGTGTGATTGAATGATGCATTTGCAGTTTATAGTGTAAAAACTTAGAGGATAGAATATCTTATCTTGTTTAGTAATGAATTTATTCTTAATGAGAAACAAATCCTACCTATGTTTTTCCCCATCTGGAGTAATCCAGATCGTACTCTAGCACAGGTGGTGTATTTAAATGAAGATAGTATGATGCAAAATTAAAATAAGATGTTAGCTTGATTATGAGAATGTTTTCTTTTATTTGTTATCAGAAGAAATAGTATTATGTATATGGAGTAGGGTTAGACCTAGACTGTGAATGCCAGATTATTAGTAAAGGGAAAAGAAACTATATCATTATATTAACAGTAGTATGTTTGATAGATCAACAGTTCTTTATACATCATTCATTTCAGTAATCTTATTATTTATTTTGAAACCAAAAGAAAAGAATATAATAGTTGAAATGTGTAGTGTTAGGTTAAATAAAAATGCTTTTCAAATCTACAGTCTATTTCTTCTCCTGTTTAGGATAAATAACTACTGTATTATAGCAACCAAACTGTGAGTAAGGATAGATAAACTTAGACTTATTTCTAAAGATAAAACTAAGTGGTTTAAGATTTTAATTATGGTTGTAATGTAAATAATTCTTTCATTTTTTTTTTATCTAACTAAACTTGAACAAGTTATACAGCTACTAACTTGTCTCTTTTATAATTTAAAACAAACACTACAATACACTTCATAGGAAAGAATAGGGATAGTTTGTTATTTCTTTTAATTTATAAATACTATTATTGTAATGTAAATAGGGTAACATAAGAATACAACAATAGAATACTATCTCATTATACACCTATAAATAAACTAAATACAAAGATAATGTATATAATTATAGGAACAGCATTTGTTTGTAGGTAAAACAACACTCATATCCCATTATAAGAAATATCATGTAATTATAAATTACGTACTTGAAAGATGTAACTCACAGTTACATAAGTACAACATTAAGAACATTAAATTATTTAATTTCTGAAGATTAACAACTATAAACAACATTTAAAACTTTATTAGAATAGAGTGTATCAAAGTAAGATAATGTAAAAATAATGTACAGATATCCTAACAAGTAACATTTAAATAATATTACAGGGTAAAATTCAAATGCAATAACTTGCAGGAAAATAACTAACAGAGTATAAACATGCTCAATTCACCGAGCTCAACCACCCATAAAACCATATAAGTAATAACCAAAGAAATTACAGTAGTACATTGTAAATAAAAGATAATTTAAAGAAACAGTAAATACATTTTCATATCGCCAAGTTAGGGTAAAAACCCTATTATCTCAAAATTACAACAGAGGCATAAAACCAAAGAGTTTAAGCTCTTTTCTAAATGCATCTCAGCTTCTAAAAGTCAATAGAGTATGGCTTCATCAACATTTCTTTTATTTATAAATATATACACAAGTAAACAGGTTAAAAATCAAAATTTACAGTCACGGCCTAAGCCGGAAGCCCCGCATAAAGCAAGGGCTTTTCTTTAACAGAAACAGCGAGCAAAATAAACCCAAGTAAACCAAAACCACGAGGGTTTTGCAGGCCATGACCAACCATCAAATGTCCCATAAGGGACTGAACAAGGACGAACTACCATGGGCTATCCAAGGCTTACCCATGAGCAAGCGCTTGTCCCATCCTTGCACCAACCACACAGAGGGACTGGTCGACACCTGCATAACAACGAAGAATGATAATGTTAATACCTGGCAATAAAATAAACAATAGTGTAATGAATCAAGTCTACAAGATAACGAAAATGATAATAGCAATTCTTACCTCAACACTTCACTGAAATGTAACCGCCCACAAACAGTAATGCTGCAACCAACGCAAGGAGGAACAAATCCCTCATCTACCACAGGAGAAATGGAGTTTACCCATGCAGCAGTGATCAGTGAAGGCCGAAATATGGAGTGACAAGCCAAGCAGGTATGAATGCTTGGGCTGCAACTTTTCCAACCTCAAAACCCACTCTACTAGGAAACCCTAAGACCAAACAAATCCAATTTGTATAGCCACGACTCTCACTACCGGGCCAAAGAAGGAAGAGACTTACAGTCTATCAAACTCTGAAATGAGCTAGCCACGAAGGGAAAAACCCGGAGGAACAAATAACCCAGCCCAAGCAGCAACAACTTTGTTTACAATTCTTCTCTCTCGAACGTGCAGGGCGAGCCCACAACTTGCAGAAAACAAGGAAGCAAACCGGGAGACTGCTAGTGAAAACTTGTAGAGCGATAATGCAGTCAAACAAACTCGGTAGCAGAGAGGCCGGAGGCCAAAAACAATGGAAGAAATGACCAGTTTAGGGTTCGAGAGAGTCTTTTAACCACACAACACTTGGCTACGATGTTGCCACATTCACACACAAATTATTTGCATGCAGTGGGTAAATCCCTATAGTCTTTGCGTGCAATCAACAAACAAATTATCATTCCAATTACTTGGAGATTCGAAGTTTCGATAAGGTTCGATACTCTGAAGTCAACCTAGCTTGCACGCTGAAATATAAACAACAAGACAATAGTATTATTGTTAAGTATTAAAACTCATCAAAGGCATGGGGAATAATATGACCCATCATTATACAAATTGGTGTACATTAAATCAAACGATTATAACTTATGTCAAAAGGTTAAACCATAAACTCATCGTGGGCGCGGTCTATTCTATGACCCCTTTCTTTTATACTTTGCACCTTTCAATTATACATTACAAGGTATACATTCAACAAACAACTATAACCCTATCAAGGTTATGCCTTTTAATATTTATAAAAGGAGTTCATAAAACCTTCATATGTTAAGATACCCATCTTGCTATATTTATTCTAGTCATGCATTGGAGTATTTACATATATATAATCTATTAAGTTTACAAATAAAATGTTAAGCCTATTGTATTGATCAGGCTTGTCAATAGGTAACTTTGATGACTTAATATCATTAACTGAACAAAATCTTCCAAATAAGTTAAGTGTAAAAGAGTTAAGTTCATCGACACTAACTTATTCCCTTTTGATAGTAGTATGTAATAAAATAGTTCCTTAAAACTTCAAAGCTTTGGAAGTTGGAATAATGGTACAAAAACTTATTTATCAATGCGCACTACTTTCACATCACAAGGAGTAACCAAAATTTATCAGGATGTAAAGAGATTATGTTCACTTTTTAAGATAGATCCTTAGCGTAATAACCCTGCCATCTTTGTTCTATGTGTATGGAAGGATCAAAGGTGTTTACACATACGACAACTATAGTAAACATTGATAAGCATCGAAGAGTTTAGTATGCAATAAGAACTATAAATTACAACTACTAGAGAGAAAGAAACTGTCACCATTACTGATAGGACTGAATCTCGTTTCCATGGCATTTTTAAAAGAACAACGATTTAATGGTTTTACCTCATAAAACATTTGAAATTGGATAGGATTTATATTCTTTTACTGAGCTATTATTTTGCAACGAACATATATCTGTATGCGTAATGATTATTGACAAGCAGCACCGGATCTTTCTTACCTATAAATATGTAAGAGCAGGTAAACTTTCTGCATTAGCTCAAAAGCTAAGTAAGCCCAGAATACCAAGATAGTTCCACCTTGTGGTCACAAAGAAAAACAAGTCATTAAACTGAAAAAGAATTATTCTATAAGATAAACATAATCAAGTGGATAATTCAGATTTTGAAATCATTAACATATAACTAATTAAAACAATTAGTTGACTGCATTAATGAAGATTATTTGTATTTTCAAATTTTTAAATTTTTCAAAAATTTTGGGGTTTTGACAAATGAACCAATCCTCTAACCATGACAGAATGGCTCAGCCCCTACATCTAATCAAGCGAGAACACATCCCTCTATCACATCAGAATGGCCATGCACTCAAATCTGATCATGTGAGAACACATATCACAGTCATATCAAAACGGCCCTCAGTCCTAGATTGAGTTTTCCTAGTACCTCACCAGGAAGCTCCATTCAAAAAATGGCAACAGCCCTTATATCTGATCAGGTGGGAACACATCCCTCAATAACATCAGAATGGCCATGCGCTTACATCTGATCATGCAAGACTACATCTTACAATTGTATCAGAAAGGCCCTCAGTCCTAGACCGAGTATTCTTGGTACCTCACCAGGCAGCTCCATTCCAAGAATGGCAATAGCCCTTATATCTGATCATGTAGGAACCAATCCTATAGTCATATCAGAATGGATTAGCACTCATATATAACATGGAAGGAACTAATCCTCTCACCATGACAAAATGGCTCATCCCTTACATCTGACCATGGAAGGAACCAATCCTCTCACCATGTCAGAATGGCTCATGGACTCATCACTTCCCTTTGGAGGGAACCTCAATCTAAAGAACACCAATCTTCTCCCTGAAGTATTCAAACTTCACTCTGGCTAATGGCTTCATCAACACATCAGCTATCTATTCATCAGTCGCAACATACTGGAGCTTCACTGCTCCCCTCTGCACCATATCCCTGATATAGTGATACTTGATCTCGATATGCTTCGACTTGTCATGGAACACCGGGTTCTCTAACAACTTCACACAACTCTGGTTGTCACAATATATATATAAGTAGCATCTAACTGGAGATCAAATAAAGTAGACAGTAACTTCCTCAGCCATACTACCTCACAAATAGCTAAACAAGATGTGACATACTCTGCTTTAGCTGTACTTAGTGCCACACAGGATCACTTCCTGCTAAACCAAGAGATCACACCTGATCCCATACTGAAGCAACACCTTGAAGTGCTCTTCCTATTGATGGCATTGCCAGCCCAATCTGAATCAAGATAACCCTCCAAGTTAATCTTCTGATTCGACTTGTACTTGAGCCCATAATCAATTGTACCCCTCAGGTACCTCAGAATATGCTTTGCAGCAGTCAAGTGAACATGTCTCAGATCTATCAGGAACTCGCTCAAGGTGTTCATAGTAAAGAAAATATCTGGTCTCGTGTTCATTAGGTACATCAAGGAACCAATCATCTGATGATACATCATAGCATCAACCGTCTCCAGCGAAGAATCACTCAATAGCTTCATGTTTGATGCCATAGGTGTGGTCATGGCCTTACAGTCCATCATCCTGAACCTCTTCAAGATCTCTACAGCATACTTCCCTTTTCCAAGGAAGATTCCATCTGCATTCTGCCACACCTCTATGCCTAGAAAATAGTGCATCGACACATAACAGGGGCATCACTGATCTTCCGCCTTCAATGTTGAAGCAAAGGTTGAAATCCACTTTAGTCTCAGTAAATCCTAGAGTCATCAGTAATTTGTCCATCCTGTCGTACCATGTCGAACCTCAAGATATTATGTAGTCATTCCCTATGAAGCAGAGCATCATACTCCCTCTGTCTTCCATACTCTATGCACTGAAACATTTTGTACCAGAGTGACAAGTAGCTTCCTATGCTACTAATATTCTATGTATCCATCTAGTGTATAGACTTTCATCTTCAACCTTGTAACAAAGGTTAAAATCTTCATCAAGCTCATCATGTATGTGTTTCGACTCCCATTGGCTACAAATGTCTCTTCGTAGTCTATGCCTTCTTCTTGTGAGAAGCCTCGTGCTACGAATCTTGCCTTGTATCCCATGATGCTTCCATCTACTATATGATGGAACTATGAAATTACCTTCACATATCAATATTGCATCCTAGACATCATTCTTCTTGAACTGGTCTTCCCTTTCTTCTTGGTTACTTCTTCATAGCTGGAAGGTTCTGCATCAATGATGTCACTGCATTCATCATATTATTCTTCATCTTGAACTGTCATCACTTGTTCTTCGAAACAAGTCTCATCCTTCTTTGCTTATAGACGATTATGTATGCAATCTTTCCTACAAGTCAAATGCATTTGTATGGTTAGAAACATTTCATAAGGAATATTCATACTAGAAAATTCTTATGCATAAATATATGTTCATGCAACTACTTTAGCCAATACAACATTAATCCATATCTCACGGAAACTTTTCTAGATGCCTTCCATCTTCACCAGGACAACATTGAGATTGTGCACTAATCCATTATGTCAGCAAAGAGGTTGCATTCTAGATAAGTAGCAATGGAGAGTTGTACAGCACCATGAGCTACTTACCCATCACATGCATATTAGTAGTATACTGTCATTAATGCAAACATTCTATCATGCATAATATATCAACTGAATATAAACAAATGCATAACAAAACAATATCATGAAATGAAAATTGAATACTTATCTTTATTTCTTTCATGGGTAGACTCCTTCTTGAGCCTTCAGCTTCATCGTCTTCTTCATTCATAATAGCATCGTTTCTTATCCAAATGCTAAGGTGGATAAGAGGTTCTTCAAAAGTTGAGATCTTCATATTCCTCATTGCTTAATGGATCTTCTTTGGATGGTGAGAGCTTGATCTTCAGTTTCTCCCATCTTTTCTTCTCTTATTATGAGTCGAGCTTCTTCTTCTTCTAAGAGTCTGCTGAAAGTAATCACTTCCTTCTGGCACACATTCCTTGAATGAATGAATCCCATGATCCTATGAGGCCATTGAAGGTGGCTATCATCACTTCTGCATTATCCACTTCTTCTTAATTTTTTCTTTGATTTGAGAGACCCTTGTAAAGTATGAATGTATGGTCTCTGCATTCTGGATCTTCACATTCTTCAACCGGTTTCTCAAAGTAATAATCTGATTTATGTTCTTCCCTTCAAATAGCTTGGTAAAGGAATCAAACATCTTTGGTGTCTTTAGGGAAGACACTTGTGGTACAATGTGATATGTGATTGAATCAACAATGATCTTCTTGGCCTTGACCAAGTTCTTCTAGTGTAAGGCTTTTAGCCTCATCTCCCTCTGGGATTGGAGCCTCTCTACTCATGTAGGTGTCCAATTCATTTTCTTCAGAGAGATCAAATAATTCCATGATTGGAAGTTGTCAACTTCACCAATCTTATCATCAAGCTTATGTGATAGATCACTTTGAAATGAGAACCTCAAATGCAAATAGCAAAATATTAGATCTTACCGATTTGAGGTGTCCGTCCTAGTTCCGGAGGTGGCTGATCTAGGGTTTGTCAGAGAAACCCTAATTTTAAAAACTTGGAATATTTCATATCTGATTGGATAGAAATATATATCTCTTCAAGTTGAGTTGTCCAATGTACTCCTTTTCTAAAAACAGTGGAGGGAAGCTCCCGAAACAGGAAGCCCTAGTTTTCCAATTTATTCTGCAGAAATGTTTGTTATTGTTTATGTGGTATATATGAAATTACTACTCCTATGTGTCTAAAACTTCTATTTGAGATATCATTTCATGTCCCTGATCCAACACCATAGGTTTCATCAGAATTGGTTTCACCAATTGGGACTTATGATCATTTTCCCAAGGTGACTTGTTACAAGACTATTCATAATAGTGAAGTTGTATGGACTTCCACGTGTCATTGGTTCATATTCTAAGTCTAAACCTCATATCATATAAAGTCCAGTCCGTTCCCTTTCTATAACATCTTCATAAATTTCATTTGGACCTTTGTAGCCCAAGATATAGCAATTCTCCCTAGGTGTCATGTTTAGGGATGAATTATGGAAAAGGTTGGAACCCTAACTTGGAAGGATCATATCTCCCAGAATATAGAGAAACAGAGACTAAATTTTATATATAGTGTACATCGCAATTTTATATTTGGCCTCTACAATTTTTAGCTCCTGATCCTTCTCCAATCTTGGGATATAGAGAATGTACCAAAACTTAGCAGTTTTAGTATTTAGGGTTTTTCTAGCTCGAGGTCAAACTAGGGTTTGACTTTCCAGGAGTTTCACCCAAACAAAAATATTGATCCAGGTATCTAAAATTCAATTTTGATGAGGAGATAAATCCTATACCGGGCTCACTCAAAAATTCCTCTTCTGTAGAAAGCCCTAATTTCCCGCACTGAAAACTAAAAATGCTTGGAATCGAATTCTGCTTCAACAGAAAGATGTGCCCTTCAATGGAGAGTCACCCTAGCATACTTTTGCTGATGGATTGTGGAGAGAGACCCAAAAAGTAAGAAGCCCTAGCTTCTGCAGCTGCACAATGTCTTGTTCTCAGGTTAGCTATGACTCCATGCTAGATTTTTATCTTTCAAGCTAGCATTATGATCTTAAGATCTTTAGCTGAGAGAATAACATGCACATCAATAAAACACAAGAGACAAGAGACAGAAATAATTTTCCTTGGGGAAACCATAAAGGAGAAAACCCCAAAACTTCCTCAGAGATAGAATCAACACCAAAAGTAAAACCCGAAATCATAAAGATGATCTCCTGACAGCAGCAGTCTCTCTCTTGTCCCAACAAATTCTCCTCTCACTCATGTGCCCCAATGAGTGAGTGTGTGTGTTATAAATAGAGAGACTCACTCTCTATTTATATTCTTTCGTTTACTTAAAACTACTCCAACATGTCAGCCTCACTTAACAATTACTTACTAGAGATGACATCTCTAGGAGTGTCTAATAACCCTAGTTCCCCACAACTTTTGGGGACTTTGCCTCCTCCGACCAACAAGGAGGTTTATCCTTAACACAATGGTGGAGACTATTGCCCCAACTTACAATGACTCACCTAGGGTTGACTTCTCTAGGATAGTCTAATAACCCTAGGTCCCCACAACTATGGGGACTTTAACCCTCAGACAATAGGAGGGTTACCCACCTTGACTTGACATGACTTGATTACATTATAGAAACTCCCAATAGGAATATCGGGGCATGACATGACTCAAATAAATTACAGACACATCTCAAAATAAACATCAGGGTACAATACATAAGATATACAGATGAATACATTCCGAAGTTACAAATACATCAACACCTTGTTCCATATCTTGGACCTTTTCTTGTGATTTGTTGTTTCCTAAACAACTTGTCCTCAATTCTCAAAACTACTTGGTATGCCCTTTTAACTAAATGAAAATTCAAAAGATTGAACTCATCTTGAATGGACTAACTTAGTTCATTCGCATACATATCAATGGATTCCAAACTCTCCTAATTCTACCTAGACCTTATACAAAGTCTATAAAATTCCTATGTCTACTCCATGACTAACATATTCAATGCTTTAATTTCTACAATATTCTCAACAAATTTAAAGCATGATCCATAGGTAAAAAATTATCCTTCAACTATAACACCATACTACCCAAGTTTTAATCTTCTTTGTACCTCAACATTCTCAATTCAACTACAACTTATCCCACCACAAAGAAGCATGAATTTCCAATTTCACACTGGAAAATCTAATTCTCCTAGGATCTCTAATATGCTCAAATTCAAATAATTTTCCATTTACCCTATCCAATATATCAATTCCTTGAGATTTAAACTTCTAGAATAGTTAGAAGTACCAAGTTTAGGTTTACCTCCAATGTCATTAATTTCTCTAGTCATTCTCTCTTCCATGATCATGTGCTCTTTTGTCTCTTCTCTTTTGGTCTTCGATTTCGCTTCGTCATCATTGATATCTTGCACCACATGTCAAATGATTTTCCTCTTAGATGACTCAGTGTCATCCATTCTAGACATTAGTATCCTCACCATTACCACAAGCTCATTCATATATTTTGCATCCTCCAATATTTCATATCTTCCAATACCTATTCTTCTATTTTCCATCACTATGATTTTATTCTAGGATCTCTGTTTACATGCTCCCCACTTCACCAACATTAACCTATTACTTGATTTGAGACCAATATAATTTGGTCATCCCAACCATAGTCTCAACCTGCTCTAATACCACTTGATGCAACAATAGGATTCCATCAAAATCACACAATGGAAACTCACAATAGAAACAACAATATAACTAATTTGGAAAGAGCATACACACAAGAATCAATAACACGTGACTCATTTTTCATTTGTCCAGACAAAATGCATTACTTCTCAACTTCATAAAATCACAAAACCCTTAATGTTTCTAGATTCTACACATACTCACTCTACAACCTAATCTATGAGAGATCAAAGACCCTAATCACATCAAAGATTCAAATATTTATGTTAGAGTAATTGACTATTTATCTCCCAAGAATTTTCATCTCATTAGCTATCTCAAACATTATATAATTAAAATATTACAGGATAAGTATGGTCTCTTGACCTTCTAGATTTCCACAACTCAGAGTTTGAATAGCTAAAGTTGGAATTATAAAAATATGCATGCACAAAAATTATGGACTACTCATATTACATTCTGTGTTTGAATTATTTGACCCACTTAAAATCGATATTATTTTATTAAATGTTTAGTGAAGGTATATAAATGTGCACTCTACATTCGAAAAAAGTTTCTAACTTTAATTCCAAATATTGGATGCATGCAAGGAAAATGTTGGACCCTTGCTTTTTGTAAAATTATCCACATGATCTCTGAATATGGAGTGGCTTGTGCACAATACTTAAAATGATATCTTTTGATGAATTTTTGTGAGAAGATATATCATTGTGTCATTTACAACATATCCAAATTTCAGATCTTAACTCCAAATTATGAGAGCATGCCAATCAAAATACTAGTAAATTATTTGTGCATAATACTATCTAGAAAAACTATGCATTGTGTTATCAGGAATATTGCACCTTTTGCAGATAGAAGCTGTTCCTTTGGTCTAAATGGTTCAGATCCAGAACAAATGAGTGAATGACAAAGGATGAAGACCTTCCCTGAATATTCTAGACACCTGGAATACTGCTTCAATTGTGAACCTGTGTACCTGCAAACACATCAAAGCTACCAGAAAATCATCCACTTATCTGTAATGTCCCGGTTTTGACCCCTTTACATTATATGTATATGATGTATATATTGTAATGATCATGGTGTGGAGCTAAAGGCCAAGGCCCCACCATTGATCGGTAATGCTATGTTTTGGATTCAAATTGTCACCGATGGTATATCGGGGCATGCGGCATATATTGTAGTTGTCACCATGTAAATATGCATCTATAATTAATTAAAATAAACACAACCAGCTACGGTCGCGGCAACTAAATCAAATGGGGCATGATTTTCCCAAGGATAAGGATGTGGAGGGGAATTTGTCAATATTGAGCCAAAAAGGGGAAAAACCCATGTGTCTTATTCCCTTGTTTTTATTTCCAACCACTCTCATTGAAGAATTACTGCTAGTGGTTGAAGCAGTTAATGATTTTGGGGGCTGGGGTGGTAGGACTGTCAGTCCTCACCCACACGCACACCCTACCCATGATTTTGGCTGTTCATCTCCTCACGCAAACATTCATCTTCACTCCACGAGTTGCTAAACACCCACGAACTGAAATTCGCGTCCTTCCTGTTGCTTGCTCATCCACGGACAAAAACAGAGCTGCTTTTCCTCACGCAAGGCCTCCATTGTTTGTTCCTTTCTTTGCTGGGTCGGATTGTTTACCCATGCTCAGGTATTCTTCTGTTTGGGGCACACATAGCGAGCTGAGATCTGTGCTCTTGCATCCACGTCTGACTGTGAAGGGCCATTCACGTTTTTGGCTGTCTCACAGACTATTTGGGTCATTTTTTCCTTGCTGTAAGTTGTGCTCACTGATAGATTCAGGGCTGTAGTTTTCCCCATGTTGTGAAAGTATTTACTGTTACGTTTGGGGCTGTTGTAAATTCGAGTGAGTCATTTTGGCCACGATAGGGCCAAGAATGACTCAGAATTCATTTTCCCTGTTTAAGCTGTGACAGCTGATTTAATTGCCTGAGTGCAATTGTTGGTCTTCGGACTGTGAGAGGAGCAGGGAGGTTGGCTTACTTTTGCTTGATAAACCTAGTGGCTGGAACCACACAAACAGAGCTAGAGGGCTGGCCTTCTTCTCCATCACCCCTGAATAGCACTGGAAGGGAATGCAGGGCCTAAGGGACTGTGTAGCAGAGAAGGGACTGATTCCTTGTGTTGGGTGTGGATGGGTGTCTTAGAGGTCAGGCTAGTTCTGGTGTAGGTGTCCTTGGCTCTGTAATGAGATCACCATCTTAGCAATCTGCCTTCTCCAACTCCTTAATGGCCTAATAAATCCAACTCTGTTGGCTTGGCTGTTTGTTTTGTGCATCCCTAGCTATGTGTAAGCCTGCTAGTTCCCTTATTCCTTGGAGAATTATGCCCAGCTCGGGGGTGGCAGCGCTGCTGAGAGATTAAGGAGCACGCTGGCCTATGGTTGGGTGGAATGTTGCAACGACGTAGCTGGTTGCGGAGCAAAGCTTTCATAAGATAAGTGATTTTCTCCATTTTACTTCTGAAATCTTAATTTCCGCTAATGAAATTGATGAATGATGAACATGTTAAATGAATGAATGTTGGTTCAAATGTATGATGTTTCCGCTGTGTATGATAGATGATTGCATCTGTGCATGATAAATGTTCATGTGTGTATGTTGAAGCATTCTGTTTTAGCAATTTTATGCCTTTACATGTTCATGGGCGGTTAGCCCGGTCTGATAAAGCTAGTAGTCGCGTCCTCTACGCTGGTCGGAGGCATGGGGACGTGACATTATCCATGTTAGTAACGAAGGAATCTAACAACATGTACATGTGAAATCAAAACAACAGTAATGTGGGATGAAAATCAGCTTTGCATTAAGAATGTATGGATAAGCTTACAACTATTGCCTTAGTGTCGACAAGCCCCTCCATGAGACAAACACTTCATCCCCATAAGCTCCAACTTTTCTCTCTATGCTCTCCAATGATTTGGACTAGGTAGTCAATCCAACAACATTACAATACCTCTATAGTTCTCCCCCCTCAACTATGGATATGAGCTTGTATTTATAAAGCTCAATGGATAGGGATAGTTGAGAGAATGGTGGGTGAGGTGGATCCAAGATCCTACCATGGGGGATCTTGAGCTCAAACTAACCCATAATGATAGGGATAAGGGAGGACATGAGGCTCAAGTTCTAGAAGCCTCGAGAAACTTCTCTTTTTCCCATTTTACCTAGGGTACCACTTTTCTTCCCTTATGATGGAGCAGTTTATATGAGAACCGCTTTAAGACCAAAGACCATAGGCGGTGGCACCGCTTCTCTATAACAGGATACATGTGATGCTGAGCAAGGTATCACTCATTAGCCATAGGGTAAGCGCGGTGCTAGGTTTTTTCAATTAGAATTGACAAACAAAGCAATATTCCACTCTAAGTGTTAGGATTAAGGGAAAACATGGAAGTTAAGGGTATTATCACATCATGGTGATAGGATTTAGGTATAACAAAATTCCCCCCAAAGCATGAGACTTAGAGGGATACAATAAGCGAGATCTTTGAGAGAACAAGTTGTCACTTCAAAGTGAAAATGTCAGCTCGGTCGGAGAATGTCGTCTAGTAGGCATCTGTAGTACATCAATACTTTTGACTCATAGAAAAATGTAACCAACTCATGGATGCGAACCAATACAAGGCAGATCCATG
Source organism: Pseudotsuga menziesii (assembly GCA_001517045.1). Taxonomy (NCBI): domain Eukaryota; kingdom Viridiplantae; phylum Streptophyta; class Pinopsida; order Pinales; family Pinaceae; genus Pseudotsuga; species Pseudotsuga menziesii. The sequence continues at coordinate 366,847 of LPNX010155005.1, forward strand.
AGAGGAATAAACAAGCATGGATACTAAAATATAGTGTAGATCCATGTGATAGAGGACTCAAAATTGGACATAGCTACCGGACATACAATGTAGATCTATGTCATACAAATGCAAATTTGAGCATAGCCATGACCATACAAATGTGGATCCATGCTAGATATACAAAACTCCATCGCAACCTGGGGAAAGCAATGAGTGCTAAACAAATACCCAGGGTCTTCTTCTCGTCTTCCCCAAAGTACAATTCTATCCATGTGATTACAATGATTTGAAGTCGAACATGGTAGAAACCACTTGATTACCGACCAATGACATGAACCATTAACAAGTGCGAGGGAGATCACCATTGATGTCAATGATTCCCAAGGTACCCTAGTACAATCTACTGAGCATGAATAGATGTCTTGATGTCGAACACCCAGTCGATTCTATAGATCAAAGGTCAATGATGTGAACCTATGTCAAGAGCGAGAGAATCTGTCATTAAGGCATACAAATCTCAAGGTACTAAATTTTTTTTCTAAGACTATTTTCTGGATGATGAGCTGATGTTGATGGGAATAGTCTCGTCGAAGGAAGGCCATGATGAGTCCCACATCGATGACATGAAACTTGAAACATAGTTCTAGAATGATGTAAACGTAGTAACCATAAGACTGACTCAAAAGAACTGACATAGAGACTCTTTTGACTGCAGAGGTAAAACTTCTTCAACTTTCCTTTGAATGTCAGGCTGCACGACAAAAGACTTGGCAGGATGACTAAACCAAACAAACACATAGTGTGATAGCGGGCAATGCATTCTTTTGAAAGAATCAAAGGAGTGGCATGACTCATGAAAGTGGATCATCACGGAGATCAGTTGAATACCCAATTGACTGAAATGATATGCAGACAAGTGCCATGTTCAAAGGTAACGACAAACTACTACCATTAATTTGCAAAATGATTCCCTTCCCATTTTCCCCATCATGAATGACGAGTGCCTCTTTTCGGTTTTACAAGTTCAAAGAGGGTAACAAACACTTGTTATAGCTCGTCCCAAGACAAGTAAAAACTCATATGTTTTACGAACCTGAGAGAGGAGGGGTTTTTTCCCCAAAAAGGGTCTCTCAATGTTTAATTTAACGAGTCCAATGAAAGAAAACTCGGTATCGTTCATGTTTAGAGAGTCTGAATGACCACAAAAGAAGACTCCACAGGGTCCTTTTTTGTATGATTTAGTCCCTAAGGCCCGAAAAAGTATAAAATAATACCTTAGATAACTCTTCCAGTCATGATTGGTTGGAGTGTTCCTTTTTCGTAAATAGTCCATCCGAACTGAAAAAGAGATAACCTACCATTGGAGAGATGACTCTTCAAATACTTTTACGAGTATGAAGAATACAAGTACTCGACTATATTTTCACATTTAAAGAGTCCGAAAAGAGCTTAAAGAGGAATATATTATCATTTTTCATGTTTGAATCCAAATCATGAAAAAGTAATAAACTAAGCTCAAACAACTTTTCATGTTTTAACCATAGCATGAAAAATGAAAAGTAAGCTCAACATCATCTTACTATTTTTAATGAGCTCGAAGATCAGTTAAAAGAATGCTCAGGGATTGGTTTCATTTTTACGCAAGCTTGAAACCAATGGGTTCACTAGACTTGAAAAATCCCATTAACATGATATATAGAGGTTGGAATGTTGCCCCCAGCATGATTTCTAGCGAAGCTTACCCCTAGCATGGTTTCTAGGGGTTTGACATGCCCCCCAAGCTTCATTTCGTATGACGATTCTTCTTCCATACCCAAACTAAAAACCTGGTTACTAATGTGAAAATATTCACCAAGGAGGTAGGAAGAACAAGAATCAGGTAGGTGGAAAGAAGGTTCAAGTCCTAACACTAAAGGGAAGACTCGACTCAAGAGAAGGGGATCTGTTTCATTTTTACACAAGCTTGTAATAGAAGGTAACTATGGTTGGGGAGATCCATTTCATTTTTTAAGGAGCTTGACATAGAATAGGAACTTTGGTCATTAGGATTTGTTTCATTTTTTAACAAGCTTGACACATAATGGGAACTATGCTCACCACATGGTTTCATTTTTATGCAAGCTTGAAACCAAAAGGTAAACTATGCTTTGAGTGGTTTTATTTTTTAACGATCTTGAAACCAAAGGTAAACTATGATCTCAAACCTGCTCCTACTGAACATGATATCCAAAGGTTGGTAGGTTTCCCCCATTACATAAAATCCAATGGCTTAGCTCCATTATGGTGTCCATAGACTAGAGCCATGCCCCCATTTTACCTATGATGGAAAGAAGCTAACTAGAAGAAAGGGAAGGAATCACAAGAACATGCGGCACATTCAGGGCAGTCTTATTACTAGAAGTAATGCGATGGTCAGGTGTAACAAAGGAAAGCTGATCAATGGTCACAATCTTCCCATCATGGGAAAAATGCATAACTCTAAAGAGTGTGGACACAACATCCTTCATGGCATAAACATAATCACGTCGAAGAAGCAGATTGAAATCTAAAGGACCTTGGACCACCATAACATCAATGCAGATAGTTTTCCCTCCTAATGTAATAGGTAAATAAGGAAGGGTCCCTAAAGGTGTAGTAAGTCTTTTATTAAAAGCTAGTATCTGATCGGTGGCTGGCACAAGCTGAGGAGAACTTTAAAGCTTTCCAATTAGTTGAGGATAGAATACTAACAGAAGCCCCTTCGTCAACAATAGTGCGAAGTATCCGCCTAGTAGTAACATTCACAACTATCTGGAAAGGAGCACTCGGATGAAGATGAGACTCTGTTAGGTTACTCCAGTCAAAGGAAATAACCTCACTGCTCGAAGAGGGTTCTGTCGAAACAGACAAAATTTCCTCTTGTCAAGAACAATCAGAACGAAGCATAAAAACCTCGGTAGGTTTTGGTTCATTCTCTATTGGAAGAGAAGAACAAGACAAAGATTTGGTCAAAGATACTACTTCAATCTTAACACTCTTTGATGAAAGAGCGGGATCGAGTGGAAATGACATCGACTTGACCACTTCACTCTCTGAAGGAAGAGTGGGATCAATCACAAATGAATGTGAATTGATCACTTGGTCAACCAGTGAGGAATCAAGGGATAGCTTACTATCACTTGTTGGAATCACCCGTTGATGATCAGTAATATTTTCCAACCAACGCGAAGCTTCATCCATGCTTGGACAAAGAAAATTACGATGCATAGCCTTGCATATCAAACAAGGATACAAGAATTTATCCTTACAACCTTTTACCATGGGTCACTGGTTGAGGGAGTATTGTCAACATGATGATCAGAGGTTGATGACACAGACGGTTTGGATCTTTTAGACTGCTCTTCTTGTACACGGGAGAGACCAGGACACTCCTTAAGAAGGTGGTCCCCCTTGCAAATCTTACAAGGGAACTTGTGTTTTCTGAGTGTTCTCTTAGAACGAGCACCATCAAGAGTAGATGGTTTCCTGCCTTTTCTCTTTCTTATCCTTCTTCTTTTTACCCTTCCCTTTCTTCTTCTTCTTATCCACATGACTACTAACCATAGAGCTTTGGTCAAGCAAAGAAGAAGAAAGGGGGGAAACAACAACCGCCGAAGAAGGAGAGGGATTAGGTTGAGGTCGATCCTTTCCCAGAGGAGAGGTGACATTTGAGACATTAGGTGTAGCAGGAATTACTGGATTAAACAGCCAGACCGGTAATCCTATAGTTAACCCAGGAATATTTAGAGTGGCAATAAAGGGAGGACCAATACCTTCACTTGGAGGGAATACAAAAGGTACACCTTGGAAAGGGACCTCTTGAGTAGTAGTCCCAGATTGGGATGCCATCTCTAAACTCTCTAATAACCCCCTAACTACCATGCACAAGTAAGTAATACTCAAACTAAAAGAAACAAGAAAACATGTGAAAGGAGTGGATAAGATTCTGGAACGTCACAAGATAGGCCAAAAGGATAACTCAAATGGTTTGAGGATTCCTAAAAGGGTCTCCTGATATACACAAGGTAGGTGGGAGATCAAATCTGTAGTAGTGTTGTCTACTGCATAACCATTCATAAGGGGCCTTCCTATATACAATAGAGTACGTGAAGTACCTTTCTATATACCTCAAGGGTACGTGAAAGGCCATTCGATATACCGATGGTACGCGGAAGAACCATGCAAGTCTCGGGATGTAATGCAGACGAGTAACGACAACTCCTACATTTTACGACACCCGAACACATCACTAACTTATCACTCAGATTGCTAAAAGTTTTAACCTAGCACTACCGTTAATTTTATCTTGTGTGTTTACGTAGAACCATGGAGTGAAAACTTGAAATTAAAGAATATGCACACTGATCTATATGATAATGCAAGTTTTCCTCTTCAATGAAATTCTAACTAGGAGAGGGAGAGAGATTTACTTTTTTTCCCAAAAATGCACACCCAAATGCAAATGCAATTCTATCTTTTCAAAAGAAAAGTGAAATATCAATGCAACCCAAACAATCTTCAAAGAAATAAAAAAGAGATCTAGAGAACATCAAACATAAATAAACAAAAAATGTTTCCTATCTTTTCATGCTTGAAAACGATGCATAAAAACTTAATGGAAAGATGATTTCACTAACGTTTCCAAACAAAACTAACTCTAATGCACACAAAGCTGAAAACCGATATTTCTTCTTGATGAAAGTAAGATCTAGAATTTCAAACAATCATGCACAAAACAAGAAGAAAATCATTCAACAAACTTGTGAATAAATCAAAAGAGAGAGAAAACTAAAACTTCTCTTTGAAACCGACAAGGAAACGAAGAACCAACTTTTCCTACCAAGGACTGAAAAAATCAGCATGCAAAAGGAAACAAGAACTACCCCAAGCAAAGAAAGACTCAAAACAACATGGATCACTCATGCATTCAAAGTCCAAAGCATACACAAGAAAATGAAATGTATATTTCCAATTCCAATGAATAATATCTATAGAAAAGAGCAAGAGGTTTCAAGCAAAGAAAATAATGTAAAATCCAACACAAGAAACATAACTCTCTTTGAATGCAAAGGGAATATAACAATCAAAGTGACTGCAGAATATACAATTCATGGCCCCTCCCGGCGGTGAGGGAGCATTTTTTTTTCAAAAACACTTCATTTTCTTCAAAAATCAAGCCAAAAACACACAAAAATCAAAATACAAAGTCTAAAACAAGGCCTACCTGGCATCGCGATGGAGGGGTCTTGACAGAGCAGTTCTAGACGAGCACTGCTTCTGGATAATGGGACTCAGGCGGTGGCACCGCTTATGGCTAATAGAGTTCAGGCGGTGGCACCGCTTGTTGCCAACAAAACATGTGTGGTTCTCTGAATAGATCCAAAACACAAGGAGAATGAGAAATCAAGTTAAAAATTGTTCAAATCAAGGTAAAAACTAATGAATTGACAATAAAACAAAGCATATAAGGTCGAAATATTTTAGATCTGAACAAATATGAAAGTTTCAAACCAAAATTCACTCAGTCAAATGGCAGATCTGACTGAAGAGAGTTGGAGATGGAGCTTGGATTTGGACAAGAGTTTAAGAACTGAGGAAGATCAGATCAACTGAGATTTGCACTATTCCCCAGCGTAGAGTCACCATATTTGTTGTCAGGAATATTGCACCTTCTGCAGACAGAAGCTATTCCTCTGGTGTGAATGGTTTAGATCCAGAACAAATGAGTGAATGACAAAGGATGAAGACCTTCCCTAAATATTGTAGACACCTGGAATACTGCTTCAATTGTGAACCTGTGTACCTGAAAACCGATCAATCATGCAAACACATCAAAGCTACCAGAAAATCATCTACTTATCCATGTTAGTGACTAAGGAATATAACAACATGTACATGTGAAATCAAAACAACAGTAATGTGGGACAGAAATCAGCTTTGCATTAAGAATGTATGGAGAAGCTTACAACCATTGCCTTAGTGTCGACAAGCCCCTCCATGAGACAAACACTTCATCCCCATAAGCTCCAACTTTGCTCTCTATTCTCTCCAATGATTTGGACTAGGTAGTCAATCCAACATCATAACAATACCTCTATAGTTCTCCCCCCTCAACTATGGATATGAGCTTGTATTTATAAGGCTCAATGGATAGGGATAGTTGAGAGAATGGTGGGTTAGGTGGCTCCAAGGTCCTACCATGGGGGATCTCAAGCTCAAAATAACCCATAATGATAGGGATAAGGGAGGAAACGAGGCTCAAGTTCTAGAAGCCTTGAAAAACTTCTATTTTTCCCATTTTACCCAGGGTATCGTTTTTCTTCCCTTATGACAGAGCGGTTTAGATGAGAACTTCTTTAAGACCAAAGAACATAGGCGGTGGCACTGCTTCTCTATAATAGGATACAGGCAGTGCTGATCAAGGTACCTCTCATCAACCATAGGGTAAGTGTGGTGCTAGGTTTTTTCAAGTAGAATTGACAAACAAAGCAAGCTTCCACTCTAAGTGTTTGGATTAAGGGAAAAAATGGAAGTTAAGGGTATTATCACATGATGGTGACAGGATTTAGGTATAACACATGGGGTTTGGAAGGTTGCATGGTATCAAAATTTGATGAAATTTATGGGAACATAGAAATATGTTCCCTTGACGTCTTGTAAAATTTTCAAGCCTTTATTTGAAGCATTGAATTTATTCCAACCAAATACTAACTATCTACATAGAAATTACATTTCCATGTTGGTTATGGGAGTGTGCACAGGGTCTAAAATCCATATCATTTATTAAAATTTGGTTTAAAGTTATAATAATGTCTCTTATATAACCTATCCAAAATTTAGATTATTATCCCAAGATCTTTGTGTGTGCTAATGGAATGATTGGAACCCTGTCCTACATGTTAGAAATCTAAAAAAATTGAAACAAAATTGAAACTAATAAGGTTATTTTATTTTATTTTTAGTGTTGCAGTATTGTGAAAATCCCAGCAATGCTCCTACATCAATATTGGACCAACATATAGAGATATATGCGAAAATTTAGAAAGGATATATTTACATTATATATTTATTTAAATATTAACTTTTTTTTGAGCCAGTGTTTGTTAGAGACATGACACATATCATCCATCTGAACTATACAAAATATGAAAGGAAAAAAAGACACACTAGTAAGAACCCTTCAACGAAAAAAAAGCAGATTAGCCCACTAATAGAAGCAACTTCTAGATCTTGGAGGATCTCCTTGAAGATCAAAAGGAACTCAAAACTAAAGAAGGAGGAAACCTAGATCTAAAACAGTCAAAAGAAGACGAAGCACCAGCTAACCTTTAGAACTGTAAGGAAATATATACACAACACACCTATGAGTCATCGCAGAAATAGAATGATAACATCAATGAATTAATCATGGATGAAGAAATGGAGGAGATAGAGATAGGGGCTCTGGATCTCTTATAAGGATTGGAAGATGCATGCACCAGAAAAGATTTCATCTCCATACCCCCAACTCAGATCCAACTGTTGAAGTAAGCCCTGGAAAAAGAAAAAGCCCAAAATAAGCTTGGAGTCCAGAGCACACCCCAGAAATATAAACAAAAATCCCAAAGTGACAACCAGGAAAAAGGTCGAAAGATGTATCTGCAAAGAATCAACACGCTTGGCACAAATTTAGTTGAATCAGGACAATATCCCCAGCTAATTGAATTTTTTCCTGCTTTAATGCCTAGTTATCAATGAAGATCATATCCTAGAACATAAGAGGCCTCAATGGGTGCTCCAAGCATAGGATGATCAAAAGGAAATTTCTTCAAGATAAGATGACAATTTTATTCTTACATTAAGAGACCAAATGTTCCAACGACACCTTCAAAACCCTATTACCAAATTATGGTGAGGTTGTCATAGTATAACAAGCGATGCTCATGGCGCCTCTGGGGGAATTTTCATGGCCTGGGATCCCTCCTTAGTAGCCTTGAATAATTTATCTTCTACTACAAGCTCCTTTTCTGCATCTTTCCACATTATGGGAACCAAGTTTCATGGTTTTTTGCTAAATATCTATGGACCTCAAATCCCCACTCTGCAATTAGATATGCTTAATTACATGGATTGGTTTACATAACAACATGCAGACTCCCCTTGTAATACCCCAAAAATTCATAAAAATTAAATATTTTCTTTGTGACATTTGGTGTTTAAGTCGTAGCCTAAAAATGCTAGTTTAACAACTACCACAAGTTTATTTAATAGATACATTACAGGACAGGACATTAAGAGAAACTTAGGAGTTAATATTCTTGACTATGTGTAACTAAAATATTTCAAAATTACTTACTAACTTATAAAACACATGTTACTAACAACATTCAATCTATGTTGATTTTTCAGTCTTGAAAGTTAATGAGTTAGAACTTATTGAATTTAGATCAATTTTTTATTTTCCTGTAAGTGTATGATTCTGATAGTTATTTTCTTGTCCTACTAAAGGGGCTTGAGGTTTTCCTGAGGCTTACTTAGCTTTCTCAAAGCTAAAGCAGAGTCGATGCTTGTACAGGTATTTACAGGTAAAATTTTACTTCCAAGTTACAAGGAATAAATTTAAAGTTCGGAAGACTGAATAAGTAAGTTAGGAAGGATTCATAACTCTATTAAAAGTCTAGAATATCGAAGTGTAAGCATTCCTAGGTTTACAACAAAGTTTACTCTACTTTAGTAGCAAAATGAAGTTGGTAGCGATCATTATTTGTTTTAACGGATAAGTTGGGGCATATATTCATTCATCGTGTTTTTAATTGAAAATAGTATTATAAGGCTAAATACATTTACCATGCTTTATAACTATGCATTTTGTTACACTAACCTAGAACTTACCTTAACATCAAAATTATCATTATTGATTTTTGCACTAGAGGCTAACTAAAAAATAAAACCAACCTAAACATGCATGGATGAAGTATATCACTTACACTTATCTTATGCATCTAACCATTGCATAGAATTAATACTATAAACTTTATCATGTATAAACAAACCCTAACCTAGCTCATAGCTCCATTATGTTATGATTTGTTAAAATATTTTTACAAGTTAATAATATTGTGTTTACAAATTAATGTAGGATTAAGTGCTAGTTCCAAAACTATATCAACGCATAAATAAATTGCATGGTTAGTGGACTCCACGTGCTGGTTTCTCACTAGTCAGAGGTTTTGGGCATTAAATTCCTAGGGTTTACATATGCCTTGCTCCTAATACATTTTTATTTTTCAACCGTTGTTTGTTTGGAGAGAAAGAACAAGCTGACAAGCCGTCGGCCTTCTAGGGTCTGTGCAAAATTTATAACCCTCCTCTTGGTCATGGTGTTAACAGATAAATCTTTGGTCCTTTGCTGCTCTTGTTTCTTGACCTCGGTCATGGCTTCTTCGAAGATCAACAATAAGAAATCACTCTTTTCCCTGGTTGTGCGTTATCAGGTTCAAAAGCTTGGTTTCTTTGACATTACTATTCTCTCAAGATCAACGTTCCAAATCTGGTGAGTCGAATTGAAAATACTTCATGCATTTATAATTCTTTTACCTATTATTTACTTATAGTGATTTACACCGGCTAAAAAAAATTTAACAAATTGCAACTGTTTGTATGTTTGGAAATAGGTGACGGTACACAGTCGCAATTTGAAAACAAATCCTTGGAGGCTGAAGGGTGAGTGAAAAAGGCTTGGTAAGCCTTGGTCCCACCCTTGGGTTCCCTTCGCTTATTTGGTCTACAATGTTGTCAATTGTGCTTATGGACTATTCTACAGTGTTTTAGAATGCTTAAGGCAAAACTTGTTGATTTGTTTTTGGGTTAGTAAAGGAGGTTGTGAAGTCGTTTTCGTTTATAACCCTTGGGGTTTTGAAAAAGAGCTATGAATCATGTAATATGATGATAGAGTAATAACATTATTGTAATTACTTGTTTGGAAGCCTCGTCCTAAACAGCTCGGCCATTATGGCTCTTTCGTGGAAGCGAATAAGTTATTGTGTTTTGGTTTTGAAGAGTTAAAAAAATTTGTGTGATGACTGTTTGGATTAAAATGGAACTCTATTTATAAATATTTTGTTTGCTAAAAAGAAATAGAGCTACGACTCTCGTATAAATATATGATTAGCAGTGTTTTCTTACTTAATGATTTGAAAGTGTAGTGTATTAAAACTGTGATTATCCTAGGGTTTTGTGTTTATCAAACAATTTTGGAAATTAAAGTTAAACTACAGTTGTGGAAAGAAAAGATCGTGTGATACTTTTTGTTATTGTAATACTATTGGGAGAAGCAGTACCGTAGATGATAAACCTCTAGTTTTTAAAAAGGCAGTTTTAGATATTAGGTTATTATTTGATTTTTGGTAAAAATAACAGTTAGAAAAGTGAAAGTCTTCCTTTTAAATGGAAGGGTTGGAAGTTAAATATTTGGCTTTTTCAACTGATGAACAGAGATTTAAAAGTATGTTTTCTTCTTTATTTTGAAGTTTACAGTTGTCTTGTTTTAAAATATTTACTAGCTGTGGAATCTTCTTTTATTCTTAACTAGGTTCTGGAATTTGATAAGAAGGTTTAAATGCAATGGTAGGTTTTTAGCAGAAGAGTTTGCAAACATATAATAGTATTATCAGAGTTGTAGTTCATAATACAACTAGGTTTACTAAATACTTATTTTATATACTTATAATAAGTATTATAAATTTTAACCATTTCATCATATATCTGTGCATTAAGAACTTGTCATGCTGGATGTTTAACAGATACAGATTGAGGTTTACAAGAATATTATTTTCCATAGTGTAAAAAAGTAACATTGTTATAAATTTAGGTTTTACAGTGTTAAAATTATGCTTGGTTTATTTATTTACTAAGTGTAATTAGTTACATTGTATTCAATAATTGTTAGTATTCTTATACCTTAAACAGATTAATATTTGTGTGAACTAAGCTTACAGTGATAGTCCTTCTGTAATATTCCTAGAGGTTTTATATAAATGAAAGAGTTCTAGAAACAAAAGCTTTATTATGAAACTAGTTAAAATAATCAAAAACAGCTTCTAATGTTAGAGCGGATTAAAATCATCTTATTCATGTCTAATCATTCCTATTTACCTCTAAACAAACCTTTTGTACTAGAGTACTTCATCTCATGATGAGCGGAAAAATACATAAAGGAATTTGTATTCATCATTACACCATTTCTAATTCTAAGTTCATTTATTCGGTTAAACAAATACATGTAATTTCCTGAATAAAATGCAGACTTAAAAAGTCTATTTGTAGCTGCAAGTATCTAAGAAATAATAGTAAAACATGACTACTTTCATTCTAGTAATTTACTTGCATAAGATAAATAAGATAACACAATGGAACCTGATAAATTGAAGAGGATACAAACAGACCAAGGAGCCCGTTCCACCCAACCTTTTCCTGAAGATAGCTCAACTGCTTGTCTTAGGACCCTCGAGCTTGCCCACTAATCCACCGGGATAAAATCACTATGTGTAGAAATGGGATTAAATACCCCTGCGACTCCACATAATTACTTAACAACAGTACCTATGTTCTAAGCAGTAAGAACTCAGCTAACAAGCTACACTAGTTCTAAAAACAATGTTAGTCACTCAATCACTTCTACTTTTCCCCTCATCGAATCTCTTGTGCACCATTCTCAACTTCATAATTTTTGACAAGGTAATGATTGAACAACCTCCTACTGAATTCAATGGATAGATATATGCATGCCTAGGTATTTTTGGTCAATTTTTCAATTAATGATCCACCTGCTCTATACCACTTTCTTGGGGAACATGACCACAAAATTAGGGAAGTTTCCCCCCACAACAACTAGAAGTGGTTGAGGATCCTGCCATGTGTCAGTTTTCTCTCACCCCAATGTATTCCTCCTAGTGGGCTAGTGGAAACTCATTCAACAACCTCCTTAGGCTATTTTTCTGATATTTTATTTATTAACTAATAAAATATTCAACATAATTAATTACAGTCATCCTTGACCCCACATGGTCAATAGTCTCGAACTTTACAATAAAAATAAAATATAATGTCTTCTTAAACATAAAATGTTATTGAAATTGGGGTACGTGACACCCCCGTCATATTTGGAGGATATTTCAACATGATCACTCCTCTAAGCAACAAAAAAGGAGGGAGAAGAACTCTAACACCTAAGGGTCTCAGCTTCAAAGCACTCATAAAAAAATTGCAAGTTGGTGGAACTCCCCACCTCAAAGGGTTTTTTTTACTTGGAATAATATAAGAGGAGGAGATAAGCTCATTTCCTCAAGGTTGGATAGATTTTTAGTTTCTGAAAACCTCATGGAATTTGGTGGAAATTTGGCCACCAAAGTACTTCCCTCGACATGCTCAGATCATTGGCCCATTTCCTTTATGTGGCAGACTACAAAAGCCCACAAATCTAAGCTCTTCCACTTTGAAATTTTTTGGCTTAGCCACTCGACCTTTCTAGACTTTGTTCAAAGATGGTGGGAGGACATGAACACCTTGGGGCGCTCCAAGATGGCTATAATGCATCAAAAGCTAAAAATTCTCAAGGAAAAGCTTAAAAGTTGGAACCACAACACCTTTGGGAACATTTTCAAAGACAAGAGTGATCTGTAAAAAGAACTAGAAAAAATTCATACAATCATCATGGAAGAGGGACAAACAGTGGATAACAAACTCAAGGAAAAATAAATCATAGAAAATCTTGACAAAAGATGTGAATAGGAGGAAATGTTCTAGAATAAAAATTCCAGTATTGGGTGGCTTAAAGAAGGGGAAAGGAACACATCCTTCTCCCATCACTCAGTCATTCAACACCGTAGCCACAACCACATTTCCAGGATCAAAACTAAGGATGGTATCACGCTGGAAACTCAAGAATAAATTGAGCAGGAACTCATTCACTACTTCCAAGACCTGCTTACTAAATCGGTTCCTTCAAGAGCGTGGGCCATTAAGAAAATTACAAATCACATTCCTAGGGTCCTCACTCTGGATCATAATGTTGCACTGATGAAGATCATATATTTATAGGAAGTGGAGACTAATGTTAATCATATTGTGTATGATAAGGTACCTGGACCAGATTATTTCACCATTAAATTCTTCCATCATTTTTGGGACCTGGTAAAAATCAAATTCTTGGAGCTGGTGAAAGAATCACTCTAAAAAATTTGGGTCTTGCCTTCTCTCAATGAAATTTTATCACCTTAATTCCAAAAGAGAATGGGGCTGCAACTCCTAGTAAGTTTCGACCCATCTCACTTTCCAATGTGGTTTATAAGATCATCACCAAAATGATTTCCAACATATTAAAAACCCTCTTACCTTTGCTCATCTCACCTGAGAAAATGAGTTATGTGGAAGGAAGACAAATCCTGGATGAAATCATACTTGCCCATGAAGTCACCCACTCTTTAAAAATTACCAAAAATCCTGGAATGCTTATCAAAATTTACCTTTCCAAATTCTTTGACAAACTCAACTAGGAATTTATGGTAAAAATGCTTCTTGATTTCAACTTCTGTCAAGAGTGGACCAAGTGGATCCTTTCCCTCACCTCTTCTGCCTTATTTTCCATCCTGGTCAATGGAGCACCCTCTGCCACTTTCTTCCCTACCAGAGGCATTCGGCAGGGAGATACACTATCACCCTTCCATTTTATCCTTATGGTTGAGGGTCTGGGCAGACTTCTAAAATCCAAACTCTCAAAAGGATCTCTAAGAGGACTTTTTCTACATGAAAAACCCCCACATATACCAGCATTTTGTCGATGATAATATTCTCTTTCACCATCCCTATGTTCAGGAAGCACGATGCATTTCAAAGGTCCTTCACACCTTCTCGGAGGCTTTCAGAGTCATGATAAACCTTTAAAATTCTCAAGTCTTCCTTTTTAACACTAAATTAATCACTCAATGCAACGTTGCTCGCATTCTTGGCTTCTCCATCTCCTCCTTTCCCTCCAAATATCTTGGTGTTCCACTTTTTGACTCTACCATTAAACATTACTCTTGGAAATACCTCCTAGCTAAACTAGATAATAAAATATCTTCCTAGACCTTCAAGACCTTAAACCTTTCTAGTAGACTCACCCTCCTCGAATATGTTCTACATTTTATGCCCCTCTACCTCTTTTCAATTATGGCTACCCCTAAATGGGTTCTCAAATCCATCTGCAATCTTCGACACAATTTCCTATGGGGAGGGGAAGCTAATAAACACAAATGGGATTTTGTCAATTGGAAAATAGTTACTCTACCGAAGAGAGAAGGAGGCCTTGGTATTCAGGATCCTGAAATAACCCCTTGGGTGCTATTTTGGAATAAAAAATATGTACAAGGTTGGATCACACCCACATTGATTCACTATGACCTGGTCCCGTCGATGTAGCTGATATGGAGAGCATATAATTGTCATGGTGCTTTAATTCAACAACACAGCTTTTGGGAAATCATAAATGGATCCCACACCAATTTATGGCATGATTCTTGGAAACAATTTCCCAAATTATTAGATCTCTTCAACTTACAGGACTAGCAGAACATCATGCAGAGGGATGACATAACAAAATTCAAGGAATTTTGGAAGGACACTACTCACGGCCACTTTCACAGTTGGAAAGAACACACCATGTGGGGCCTAACGGAAGATGATGCAATACTAGAAACCATCTGGTCAGAACTCCAGAAGATACGTATTAAAGTTTAGGAGGGAGAAGACATCATTATATGGGGACATAACACAAAAGGAACCTTCACCACTAAATAAGCATGCTTACTACAAACTCAAAGAAAAATGGAACCTCCTGATCCCCTCTGGAGGAGAATCTAGGAATCCAAATTTTAGCCCAAAATATCTAATTTTCTTTGGTTGCTCACTCATCGCAAGATCCTAGCCTGGGATAATTTATTCAGGAAAGGTTTTCATGGCCCATCCTTTTATGTCGCATGCAGAGAAAATTCTGAAACAATTGACCACCTCTTGGAATCTTGCGCGCTGGGTAACACTACCTAGAATCTTGTGGAGGATAAATGCAAAATATCCAAGAGAGTCAAAGGTGATGTGATCAAAACTCTCCAAATGTGGGGTGAGCATCCTTATCAAAGAACACTCCTTAATAGACTACTGGAACTCATCCCAAGATTTGTAGTCTGGAATATCTGGAAGGAAAGAAAAAACCGCATATTCAAAGGGAAACATAACAATGTTATGTAGGTTTGGGTGGGAATACAAAAAAGTATTCAAGAAACTATTCCAATTGGTGGCTAGAATAATAGTGATTACCCCAGTCTCCAAGATGAATGGGATATTCTTCTTGGGTGGGGTTTGGATCCAAAAACGTTTACTCGCCACACCCACCCCCCCAAAACTCACATCTCCAACCCAGAGAAATGGGAGACGCCATCGATAGGATTCTACAAACCCAATTTTGATGGTGCATCCAAAGAAAACCCAAGAGAAGCAGGCTTTGTGGGATCAATACGGGATTGCACAGTGATCATACAACATGTTTACTAGGGATACATGGGACATGACAACAATAATGCAGTTGAAATATTCGGGCTAACAGAAGGCATTCTCATAGCCATGAACCTAAATTCCCTTCCACTAATTGCTGAAGGAGACTCCCAAATAATCCTATTGCTAGACACTTGCCTACAGAATGGAGCACACAGGGAGAATATCTCACCTATATGGAGAATGGAGTATGGACTAAGACAACTAGATGAAATTCTTAAAAATAGAAAAGCCATCAACTTCCATCATGTCAGAAGAAAATCCAATTCATTGTCCGACCGACTTTCCAACGAGGGTGTTTGTTGTAATTCAGCGCTGAATCATAGCAATTTTAATTCTCTCTAATCGAAGGCATTTCTTAAGGACTATAAATAGATTGTCAGTCTGGACATGCAAAACCAAGATGCAAGTGACACATGAGGGCTTCACATGGGCCAGCTAATGCTCAGGACACATGGATATGATGTGAGAAACAAATCTTACAACGATGGGGTTGAATTAAATTTTGAGGGTGGTGAATTGCTTTCCAACCCCACAAGCAATTGGAATGTCTAGTCCATCATGGGTCGTAATGAAGACAATTTAATACCTGCACATGTTATCGTAGCACTCTATGAAGCTAGTATTTCAAACCATGAGTCATGTTAACCTCCATTCCCTTGGCTTGCTTGTCTTCCTTCTTCTGCTCATTTTTTATCCCTTTGTGATCCTACCAAAAAATTTGAAGGAAATTCCCAGGAAACATGACACTCCCTGTAGAGGCAGTAGAGGTCGTGGAGGTGGTCATTGTAAGAAAAACCTCAAAGATATCGACAAATATGTAACACATGTATCTATTCATGTTAGATGTATGATCGATGAGTGAGAATCTAAGGCAGTTTCTGAACACTTATCCTCTTAAATAAATGGTGGAAGAATAAATCACTATTGGATGATTAAAAACGTGTTGGCCATGTTGATGGAGGACATGACATCCAAATAGAATGGTTCCAAGGATATGGAACAGATCATGCACACCCACCTCAACCAAACTGATGTATAACTAATCACCCTGGAAACAAATTTCAACTAGTGGCACTATTCTATGTTTCATAGCACATACAACAAGGAAGGTGATGGAAAAAAGGACCAGCGTGGGAAGGGAGGTGAGACCTACGCAACTATGGGAAATTCCATTGTTCTCAAGCAAAAGCATAGGGAGAACTCCAATATCACAATGCCTGTAAAGCGTCGTTGTGAGGCTCCAAATGATGACATTGCTGCTCAGCCAATACATGAGATGCAACCTACCACCCAACTAAATTGAGTGGATGATTATGGACCTTGCCCGATCCTAGAGGAGACATTGAACTTATTTGTGGCAGATGCTACACCCTAGACGCTCCACTTCCATCCATGGTTCCCTCTTCGACTCACAATTTTTATGGTTCTCTTTGTTTTTAAAATGTGTAATTTTAATGTATTTCCATAATCATTTTCTAATTTGTAATATGTCAGTCAAAGTGTATAGCTCTGGGAAGAGCATACTTTTCTATTTTTCATAAAACCCCAACTCTAGTTTTTTACAGAATGGGCAGGTGGCCTCATAGTTGATGCTCTGTACATTTTTGTCTCTATTAATATGAATATCTACTGTTGTTTACAAAAAAAAAACATATCATTACTTTTTGAGAATGGGGAAATTTTGTCATAGAGTATTTGGGAAGTTACTTGTATTATAATTGACAAAGGCATAAATCAATTTGCTAATCCTGTAGATTCATTCAATTTGTTAATCTTATTGCAGATTCAATTTCATTTAGTGGTTTTGGAGATTTAATGCATCAGCCCATGAATTAGATTTTTATTCTATTTAGTTTTTATGAGTTTGGCATGACTTGTTGAGATAAGTCTCCCTACATTATGCTCTCTTGTGATATTTTCAAGGAATATGATTTAATTGTTCAATTAGGATCTCATCAAAAATTGTTTGTGTTTATATTTTTGTCTTTTTAGGGAATTCAAAACATGTACGATGCTAAATAGATGGAAATTATGCATTGAGGTGTCATGTTACCCAAATTCGGGATGAGTAATCATTGCTTATGTCCTATACAACAATGCTTCGTGTGAGGTGTTATCCCTAAAGTTGAACCTAGACTACACGGGTTCAAGCTTAAGGAAATCTTTTTCAAACATATAAATCAATGAATTCAAAATGAAAACTGGGCTGGTATGTCATCAAAGCTATAAGAAAATCACAAAATCATACAAGAACTGTATAACATAAAACAAGATACAAAATCCAATATCCAAGTAACTACGATCATGAAATTATGAAATGAGACTGCCTCTGTTTTTTAAAAGTATAAAAGATAATTGTATTTCAACATAAGATTCATTGCAATAGAATTCAATGGACCATATACATGATAAATTATAAGAAACAAAATTCATAATACACACAGACAAATCATAATCATACTCATATCAAGGTAGAACCTGTATTGAAGATGTAGAGTATTTTATGTCATACATAAAGTCATCAAAACTGGATCTTCGTAACTCCAATTGCCAACCTGTGTCTCATCTAGAGACTCTCCTTAAATACAAAATATTTGTTTCTTTAAGCTAACTATAAGATCCTACTTCTATGGATCAAGCCTTCTCAAAAATAGGTAAGTCAATCCCCTTTAAATAGTATTAAAGTACAAGTGTAATATAAAAAAGACATCTGTCAATAAACAACATTACTTCAAAAGCAAACTACAATTCAAATTCTAAAGACTTCTGGAAACCTCTACTAATGTAGCTAAATCACTTAAAACCTGGGAACACTTTTGCAATCTGGCGAATTCAGCATCTTTGTTGTCCTCCTTATTCTAAGCTTTGATGAGTTCAAGCTACTTCTGAATAGTCCTCTTTTCCCTTAGAATATCTTTAGATATTGTCAGCAACTTTTGATATTCTATCTCCTTATCCTCCAGATCTTCACGAAGTCTTTTGTTGGCTATCATCAATTTTTCATTAATGTTTTGCAGATACCTAGTTTGTTCTTTGTATGTCTACAAAGACTTCTTAACTTGGTTTAGTTCTGGAGATATTTCCAAATCTTCTTCTTTCATATGGACTTATTCTTCCTGGAGAGTCCTTGATGCTGAACCATCCTCTGAATTAACTTGCTTGTTTGTGCAAAAGGCTTCAGGCATAGACCCTGCAACACCTTGAATATCAATAAACATCTCAATATCTACACAATATTGATCCTTTGATGTATGTACAGTTTCTTCACTAAGAGCATCATCTATCATTACAATTTCCATGGCATCTTCATGTGCTGATCTATTCTCTGTCTACAGCTTCTTTCTTAACCTGGTTCTTGGCTTCATATCCTTGTTCTCTATCTTCAATAACTGATTACGAATGTCACTTTTTGAGGCTATATTTTTCAGCATAACACTTAGTTTTTCAGGGTTTTCATTTGTGCATGAAGCTTCAGGACACAAACCTTCCTGACTGGGTTTCTCTGTAGTATTCTTTCCTTTTTCTTCAGCAGTTTGAATTGGTTTTTTGTGACTTGTTATTTGCTGGTCTGAATCTTCCATCATCCTTTTTCCTTTCTCTTTAGGGTTGTATTTAAACCCTAGCTCTGTCAATAGAGCTTCCCATGTTTGTCCCTCCTTATGCAACTGTGATAAAATCAATAGCTTAATCAAACCCTGATGATAGACAGATCGAGCAGTATGCTCTGGATGGCCCTGAACCCTCAAAATCATCTTTTGAAGGATTTTTAATAAATAAAATGGGAGATTGATCTGTATACCTCCATTAAGGTGCATCAACAACCTTAAATGGCATTTAAGCACTCTGTGATACCGACCAACGCATGTGATATAGTTTTGTACCATCTCCAAAGGAATCTTCCAACTTGGCTTTATTTTGCTCACATGGATACCGTTTTTCCAATCTAACTTCTCAAATCCTGGAATAAAAAATTAACTGTAATCCCCTTGGAAATCCTGTTGTTTAAACCATTTCTCCACCTGTGGTGGAACATCTATTGCTTCAGCAATAGAATCTTCATTTACCCTAACTGTTAAGCTTTCAAGCTGAACCTTTTCATCTTTATAGTTTTTAATAAAAGACATGGTTACCTGTGAGTGATAACCTTGTAATTTCTCACAGAAGGTAAACCATCCGGCCTTCTTCATTAATTTGGCTGATCTTGGAAATTTTATTATCCACTCTGTATTATTTGGCTCCAACCTGTAAATTAAACCTCCTGGATTTCTTTTTACCACAACCTCTGGATCTTCTTCCTCTGCTATCTTCGACATTTTTAAAACCCCTTCACACTATACTCTTTTAACAGGGAGTTTTTACTGCAACCACTTGCTTTGAAATGCAGGGAAAAGTATATAATATAATCTATCCCTTTTAACATACGAGCATTTAGAGTTTGAAAACAAACCCTTGCTGCTTCAAACCCTAATTTTGTTGTTCGTGAACAATGAACGCTGATAGTATACAAACGGCTCTCTGAACGTCCTTCTCCAGTTAACCAGAGTATTTAGGCAAAATAATGAGACAGATTTTTAGGGAAAAGGATGAATTATGTCAACCCTGCCATGATTAGTACTAATACTCATTGCATGGAGTGATTTTAATTTCAAAATGAAAACAGCTGTACAATCCCATGAATGACACGATAAAATTCATAATTTTGTGGACAAGGGTGCTTTTAAAGAATATTCATACCAAGTACCGAATAACATTAATATAAACATAGTTCATTATCCCCTTTATATTCCATGGTACTTATGAATAACAATTTTTTTTAATAAAATACCCTTTGAAACTATGCTGCCAGTTCGTGAAATGCTACCAGTTCATGAAATGCTGCTAGTTTGGATAATGCTGCCAGTTTTAACAATCCAATATATAATATAAAATCTCTTGGACATACATAGGTTCATGACTTTAAATGAGTGAATATTTTGATGATTCAAAAGACTAAAAGAAAACGATAATGGCATTCAATCAAAACTAAGGCGTAAAACAAAGCCAAAATTTAAAAATAAACACTCATCACAATCAAAGATCTTAAGGTCAAAAGGTCAAACAACCTTAGAGATAACATTTGGCTCTGTCTGGGGACAAAGTTTTCCTGTGAAACTTTGAGAACATGTTGACCAGTGCCTTTAGAAACCTGCTAAAGTCATTTCTGTGTTATTGGGTTGGAGTCTTATTTAAAACAAAAATGATATATATAGTGAATATGTACAATAACACTTTGTCTTTCAATATGTATAAAAATGCTTTAAGAAACGTCCATTGACTGGACCTACAATCTCTTCCCCTTTCAGATTTTGTAAGACAAAAGTATTGTTTCCAAGGATATTTATCACTGAAAAAGGCCCTATCCATAAATTTTCAAACTTCCCATGCTTACCTTTTTCTTCCTTTCATGCATCCCACCTAAGAACGAGGTCACCAACTCCAAACATCTCTTTTTTGACTTTCTTATCAAAGCTTTCCTTCATTTTTCTTTTATGTCTCTCAGTTGTATTCTTGATAGCTTCTCTCTCTTGCTACAACTGAATTATCTGAAACATTCTTCTTCTTATATCATCTGGTTCTTCTTTTATTTCTTGCATAAACATAATGACTGGGGTCACTAATTGAACAGGAAAAACTGCATCAATTCCATATACCAATTGGAAATGGGATGTCCCAATTGACTTTTTAATTATTACTCTATCAGCCCAAAGAGCAAATTTTAGTTTGGTATCCCAACTCTTTTTGTTTTCAAATAGCATTTTCTTGATACTGTTTACAATATTTTTATTACTGGATTCTACTAATCCATTTCCCTGTGGGTAATATGGTGTGGATTGTTTCAAGTTAATATTATTTTCTTGACAAAAGTTTACCATCTTTTTTTATTTAAAAGTAGGAGAATTATCAGTAACTAATTTTCTAGGGCATCCAAATCTACCCAGAATGTTTTCTTGAAGGAAAGTAATTATGACTTGTTCAATTGCTCTCCTTGTAGGAACTGCTTCCACCCATTTAGTGAAAAAATTAGTAGCAGTTAGAATCCATTTATGCTGTCCACTAGAGGGAGGATGAATTTCACCGATGAATTATAGACCCCACTTCTGAAATGGACCATTCACTGAAATAGCTTTCAAAGGTAAGGACCGAAGTTTATGCTTACCTGCAAACTTTTGACACTCCAAACATGATCTAACCTGATGATATACTTCTGAGAAAAAGGGTAGGCCAATAATATCTTGCTCTTAGGATTTTAAAAGTAGTTTCCTTCCGATACTTGTGCCCTCCATAGACTCCATTGTGCAATTCTGAAATAACAGCATCAACTTCGGATTTCTCCAAACATTTCAACAATATTCCTCCCGGATCCTTCCAGTACAAAATATGATCTATTAAAACATACTTCATTTCTTTTAGTTTTAATGATCTACATTCATTTCTATTCAATTCCAGAGGGCATTGTAAGTACAAAAGTAAATATACAATATCTTTATACCAATCAGATTCACCATACCTGTTATAAATCTGTTGCTTATTGTGTTCTGTTGCCATAACCTGCTCTGAATGTTCTGCAATCAAATGAAGATTTAAAACTTGACAATTTGATTCTGTCAGAAGTTTAGCTAATCCCTGGCCTTTTACCAGCTTTGTTGGTTTAATTTCCACATCATACTCCATAACCTTAGCTATCCATCTGCCTCTTTTTCCTTCGTTGTCAGGCTGTGCTAAAATCTCCTTGACTGCTGAATTTGAAACATATGCCAAAACCTTAGAATGTAAAACATATATTCTGAAGAATTTAAGAGCTTTAACTAATGCATATGCTTTCTTTTCCATTATATTATATTTCAGCTCTAAGTCTCTTAATGTCTTACTGAAAAATGAAATTGGTTATTCCAAATCATCTAAGTTCTTTTGTAACAATACAGCAGCTATAGTGTCTTCTGATGCAAATGAGAAAATTGAAAAATCTTTTGTATAGTCAGGAGCTATCAATACTGGGGCTTCTATTAATGCTTGCTTTATGGCTTCAAATGCTTGTTTAGCCTGGTTAGACCATTTAACCTCCTTATCTTTCTTAAGCATCTCAGTGATATGCTTTATTATTTCTACAAAATTGGGAATAAACCATCTTAAAAAGTTGATTTTTCCAATAAAAGATTGAATTTCTTTTTTATTTCTAGGAATACTGATTTTTAAGATAGCCTTGACTCTCTCTGGATCTATCTTTATTCCTTCAGCAGAAACAATATGCCCTAACAATTTGCCTTTTGTCAGAGCAAAGTGGAACTTTTTTGGGTTTAATGATAAACCAAACTTTCTGCATTTAATAAAAATTTGTCTTAAATGTTTGAGATGATCTTCATCAGACTTGAAAAAGACTGTGATGTCATCTTGGTATATCACTACAAACTTTTCATTTTCACCCACAAAAGCTATATCCATAGCCCTCTGAAAAGTAGCACCTACATTCATAAGCCCAAAGGGAATTTTGTCATACATAAAGGTCCCCCATGGAGTTGTAAATGTTGTTTTTTCTCAGTCCCCTGGCTGAACTACAATTTGGTTATAACCAGAAAATCCATCAATCATTGAAATTTTGTGAGATCCTACAACCCTCTGCAAAATCTAATCTATTTTTGGTAATAAATAGTTATCCTTCAGACAAGATCTATTCAAGTTACGGAAAGCTACACATAGTCTTATCTCTCCATTCTTCTTGCGTATAGGCACCAAATTCACAACCCAAGATGGATACCTTAAAGGTACAATCATTTTTGCATCTAGTAATTTTTTTACTTCTTTTTCAATCATTGGCAGCAATGCTGGGTTAAGCCTTCTAAGCTTCTTTTTAAAAGGCTTATTATTTGGTTTTAGAGGAATTTTGTCCTAAATTATGCTAGTATCATATGTTTTTAAATCATGATATGACCAAGCAAAAATATCCCTATATTCTTTCAGCAAACCAACATATTTTCTTCTTTCTTCATCTGACAGCAATTTTGACAATTTTATCATCTTAGGCTGATTTTCAGAACCAATATTATACTCCATAACATTCTCCTCAGTAGTCTGCAGTGTGGGTTTTATCAGTGTATCATCTTTTGAAAACAATCTTTCTAACGGAACAAGTCCCTTAGGAATGAAATTTCCTTTTAACTCAACAATTTTGTGATCAGCAATTGAATTATTTCTGCAAGGTTCATTTTCTACCCATTCTGAATCTTGTTCATGATCAACTGTATCATCTGAAAATTCACCTACTAATTCCAGAAATTATTTTATTTCCTGATCATCATTAAAAACTTTCCAATGCTTGATATTATTTGGGACAGAGGGTCTGTACCTTACATCAATTGGGTATTTCATATGAGTTACCTTTGGAACTTTGAAATAGGCTGCTGCTAAGGCTAGGGAATCAGCTGTCTCATTGTATTCTCTTGGAACAAAAGTTATATTGAAAGCTATAAAGAAATTTTCGATTAGATCCCAAACCTCATTCCTATAAACTTTCAATAAATACTGCTTTACTTGGTAAACCCTTTTTACTTGCTGAACTACTAATTTGAAGTCGCCAAATACAACAATTTCTTTAATACCCAAGTCTTTTGCTGCTCTTAACCCAAGAATCAAAGCCTCATATTCAGCAGTATTATTTGTTGTTTTAAATTCCAATTTGTACATAAGGGAAATAACCTCACCTCTAGCTGAAATCAATAATACTCCTGCTCCTGCCCCCTCTTTACTTGATGCACCATCGAAATACATCTGCCACAACCCATTCGATTTCTCTCTCTTTAACTGAACTGGGATATCTTTTTGTACTTGTAAAACCCCTTCAATTTCATCATTTAATTGCAACATACAAGAACCAAGATTTTCATCAATTGAATAGATTGGATGATTATTAGGGTGTCTACTATCACTTACCAAATATGCCATCTGTACCTCTCTGTAAAGTCTTCTGAATTCTCCTCCAAATACTGGAATTGTAGCATATGAAAGATCCATCTGCAGAGTTCCTCCCACTTTCTTTGCCCAGGATCTAGACAATAACATACCAAATTTGGGAGAAATATCTGCTACAACAATATCTATCAATACACTCTTCATAGGTACCTGGGCTAAATTCACCACCAGATCCTTGATTACCCCAATACACTTCACTGCCCTAGAATCAAATGCGTAGAAATCATGGTATGGTTTAGTAACACTCAGTCCTAAAGCTTCCATGACTGCTTTTTGCATGAGGTTATGTGAAGCTCCTAAATCTAGCATACAATTATGCAATAGCTGATCATGTACTGAAAAGGTTACATAAAAAGGAGGATATTCTGAATTATCATCAGGCTGATCAAACGTTTTTGACCCTACAATAATAGTAGGTTTTTCATCTTGCAAATTGATCTCATTAGATGGGATAGGAGTAGAATTCACTACATTTATAAAAGTTTTAAAAGCTGCTTCCCTGTAAACTTTACTCTTAATCAACTCTGTTAAAGGTACAGGGATTTTCACTTTATTAAGCTCATGCTTGAAATTGAAACCAGTTACAGCTTTATTCACCTCCTTAACATTTATAACTTCATCTTTTCTTTCATTTAAAACTTGTTTTTTATTTGAAGACATATTTTGTTTAGTAGGATGAGCTTTCACCAATTTCTTAGCTTGTGCTGCATGTTTTACTCCTGATCTTAGACCATATGATTTTTGTGATATTTCCTGACAAACTTCAAGCATAGACATCTGATAGTCATCCTCTTCATAATGATCTATTTCAGTAGCATACTGATAATCAGATCTAGTCAAGAAATGAGAGGAAAAATCACCATCAAACTAACTAATATTATGTTCTTGCTCTTCTAAATCATCTAACTCCCCCTCATCTATTTCATATGATTCATCATCTCTGACATTATTATTTTGAAAAGGAGGTTGAACCCTTTGTTCTTCATTTTCTCTCTTGTTTCTCTGAATATCATTATTTCGTCTTTCTCTTAGAAAGAACCTAGGAGGAAAAGGTCTTCTAAACTGATTATGATTTCTTTCACCTTCAGGTATGGGTTTATTCTGATTTCTATTTCCCATTTCCAACCTTTCAATCTTAGCAGACAAATTTTTTATAATTTTATTCATTTCATCCATTTTGCTATCAGATGATCTTCCTGTATAGCTGGATGTAATGATTTCTTGTTTACCCTTTTTGTCAGAAATTTGATGTTCTGTTTCCTCTTTGAGTTTATTTGAGGCCAAAATATTTGACTCTACTTCTAATGCTGCATTTTGCATATTTTGAAGTGACACAGATTTTCTTTCTCTTAATAATAAAGAGAACTCATGATCAAATGAGTTTGCATAAGTTAACTTTGTTGCTGTCTCAGTGGGTTTTATTTCAGCTAGAATCCTACTGTACATTTTATTGAATCTTTTGGAAAAATCTCCCACAACTTCATCCTTTTTTCTCTTTAATGATCCAAACTCTATCATGTAATACAAATAATCTTTAGTGTCCCCCCATTGTCTCATAAATGCTTCTTCTAAAGCATCTATGCCATCTATAGAGTTTGGTGGTAATTCCCTAAACCATTTTCTAACCTCACCATCTAAACTTTGAACAAAAACCCTCATCCAAACATCCTCATGTTTAAAATTGTGATTGTCTGCATAACTGCAGAATGTATTCCAGTGTTCTTCTGCAATAGCATCCCCCTGGCCATTAAATCTTGGAAGGTACTTTTGATAGTCTCCTACTGGGAGAGCATTGAGAGGCTGGGGTAAAACAAGTGGGGCATATCTTTTTGCTACCATAGCAACCATTCGATTTTGAGGCTGAGCCATTCTAGGATTGGAAATGCTTGACTGTTGTGATGAGGGATACAAATTACCAGGATTCGATTGATTCACTGGGATGGTCTTAACCAAAGGAATATGGGTTGAAAATAAAGAGGAATCTCATGTTTGCAATGCTTCGAGTTTAACCTTCTCTGATAGAAAAGGATTTGTAAAGACACAGAAATTGTCAATTTGGGAAGGGGTAAATAACATGTCTAACTCTTTTCTTCCTTTTTCTGAATGTGGGTCAAAACAAGGAACTGGAATAGATTAGGATTCAGGGATCTCCAAGGCTGCAGGCTGTTTGAATTTTTCTGATGAAGTAGAAATTAGATTTCTCCTAGCCTCCTTTAACAACTAATCAGGATCTGAGACTCCTCGATTTAAAGGGGATGAGGGATTTCCTCGAGTTCCTATCTTTTTTGAAGCCACTGTAGGCTTTTAAAGGTGACTGGATGTAGTCTATAACAGATCTGACTGATTTTGTTCACCCTACAAAATCAGTTTCATAATAATGTCAATTACCCAGGGAAGATGTCCTTTCCTTTGTCCGTCCCCGGCAACGGCGCCAGAAGATGTTATCCCTAAAGTTGAACCTAGACTACAGGGGTTCAAGATTAAGGAAATCTTTTTCAAACATATAAATCAATGAAGTCAAAATTAAAACTGGGCTGGTATGTCATCAAAGCTATAAGAAAATCACAAAATCATACAAGAACTGCATAACATAAAACAAGATACAAAATCCAATATCCAAGTAAATACGATCATGAAATTATGAAATGAGACTGCCTCTATTTTTTAAAAGTATAAAAGATAATTGTATTTCAACATAAGAATCATTGCAATGGAATTCAATGGACCATATACATGATAAATTATAAGAAACACAATTCTTAATACACATAGACAAATCATAATCATACTCATATCAAGGTAGAACATGTATTGAAGATGTAGAGTATTTTATGTCATACATAAAGTCATCAAAAATGGATCTTCATAACTCCAATTGCCAACCTGTGTCTCATCTAGAGACTCTCCTTAAATACAAAATATTTGTTTCTTTAAGCTAACTATAAGATCCTACTTCTATGGATCGAGCCTTCTCAAAAATAGGGAAGTCAATCCCCTTTAAACAGTATTAAAGTACAAGTGTAATATAAAAAAGACATCTGTCAATAAACAACATTACTTCAAAAGCAAACTACAATTCAACTTCTAAAGACTTCTGGAAGCCTCTGCTAATGTAGCTAAATCACTTAAAACCTGGGAATGCTTTTGCAATTTGGCGAATTCAACATCTTTGTTGTCCTCCTTATTCTGAGCTTTGATGAGTTCAAGCTGCTTTTGAATAGTTCTCTTTTCCCTTAGAATATATTTAGATATTGTCAGCAACTTTTGATATTCTATCTCCTTATCCTCCAGATCTTCACGAAGTATTTTGTTGGCTATCATCAATTTTTCATTAATGTTTTGTAGATACCTAGTTTGTTCTTTGTATGTCTGCAAAGACTTCTTAACTTGGTTTAGTTCTGGAGATATTTCCAAGTCTTCTTCTTTCATATGGACTTCTTCTTCCCGGAGAGTCCTTGATGTTGAACCATCCTCTGAATTAACCTGCTTGTTTGTGTAAAAGGCTTCAGGTATAGACCCTGCAACACCTTGAATATCAATAAACCTCTCAATATCTGCATAATACTGATCCTTTGATGTATGTACAGTTTCTTCACTAAGAGCATCATCTATCATTACAATTTCCATGGCATCTTCATGTGCTGATCTCTTCTTTGTCTGCAACTTCTTTCTTAACTTGGTTCTTGGCTTCATATCCTTGTTCTCTATCTTCAATAACTGATTATGAATTTCACTTTTTGAGGCCATATTTTTCAGGATAACACTCAATTTTTCATGGTTTTCATTTGTGCATGAAGCTTCAGGACACAAACCTTCCTGACTGGGTTTCTCTTTAGTATTCTTTCCTTCTTCTTCAGCAGTTTGAATTGGTTTTTTGTGACTTGTTATTTGCTGGTCTGACTCTTCCATCATCCCTTTTCCTTTCTCTTTAGGGTTGTCTTTAAACCCTAGTTCTGTCAATAGAACTTCCCATGTTCATCCCTCCTTATGAAATTGTGATAAAGTCAATAGCTTAATCAAACCCTGATGATAGACAGATCGAGCAGTATGCTCTGGATGGCCCTGAACCCTCGAAATCATCTTTTGAAGGCTTTTTAATAAATAAAATGGGAGATTGATCTGTATACCTCCATTAAGGTGCATCAGCAACCTTAAATGGAATTTAAGCACTCTGTGATACCGTCCATCGCATGTGATATATTTTTGTACCATCTCCAAAGGAATCTTCCAACTTGGCTTTATTTTGCTCACATGGATACCGTTTTTCCAATCTAACTTCTCAAATCCTGGCATCAAAAATTCACTGTAATCCCCTTGGAAATCCTGTTGTTTAAACCATTTCTCCCCCTATGCCGGAACATCTATTGCTTTAGCAATAGAATCTTCATTTACCCTAACTGTTAAGTTTTCAAGCTGAACCTTTTCATCTTTATAGTTTTTAATAAAAGACATGGTTACCTGTGAGTGATAACCTTGTAATTTCTCATAGAAGGTAAACCATCCGGCCTTCTTCATTAATTTGACTGATCTTGGAAATTTTATTATCCACTCTATATTATTTGGCTCCGACCTGCAAATTAAACCTCCTGGTTTTCTTTTTACCACAACCTCTGGATATTCTTCCTCTGCTATCTTCGACATTTTTAAAACCCCTTCACACTATACTCTTTTAACAGGGAATTTTTACTGCAACCGCTTTCTTTGAAATGCAAGGAAACGTATATAATATAATCCATCCCTTTTAACATATGAGCATTCAGAGTTTGAAAACAAACCCTTGCTGCTTCAAACCCTAATTTTGTTGTTCGTGAACAATGAACCCTGATAGTATACAAATGGCTCTCTGAACGTCCTTCTCCAGTTAACCAGAGTATTTAGGCAAAATAATGAGACATATTTTTAGGGAAAAGGATGAATTATGTTGACCCTGCCATGATTAGTACTAATACTCATTGCATGGAGTGCTTTTAATTTCAAAATGAAAACAACTGTACAATCCCATGAATGACACGATAAAATTCATAATTTTGTGGACAGGGGTGCTTTTAAAGCATATTCATACCAAGTACCAAATAACATGAATATAACCATAGTTCATTATCCCCTTTATATTCCATGGTACTTATGAATAACAAATTTTTTAATAAAATACCCTTTGAAACTATGCCGCCAGTTCGTGAAATGCTACCAGTTCGTGAAATGCTACCAGTTCATGAAATGTTGCCAGTTTGGATAATGCTGCCAATTTTAAAAATACAATATATAATATAAAATATCTTGCACATACATAGGTTCATGACTTTAAATGAGTGAATATTTTGATGATTCAAAAGACTAAAAGAAAACCATTATGGCATTCAATCAAAAATAAGGCGTAAAACAAAGCAAAAATTTAAAAATAAACACTTGTCACAATCAAAGATCTTAAGGTAAAAAGGTTAAACAACCTTAGAGATAACATGAGGTTTCCCAAATAAAGTGGGATATATGTGCTAGGACAACAAACAACGAAGCATACTATGTTTCCCTCATCGAAGGGCTAAAAGAAGCCAAGAAATATGGTGCAAATGACATTTCGGTATTCACCAACTTAGAAATTCTATGTAACCAAATGAAAGGGGTGTATCAAGTTTGAAATTTCAATTTAAAACCCCTCCATAAAGAGGAAAAAAACATTGTTGTTCAATTTCAATCATTTATGATAAATCACCACTTAGATATTAAGGGGATGTCGAGTGGTCTATTGTTCAAGACAATGTCTACTTTAGGGGAGAATGTGAAAGATAAAGTGGTGTCAATGTATATTCCATCAAAATCTACTGCTAGACATTGTTACACCTCTAGAATATGTATATGTTTGTTTGTTATACTTTTTTTGGTGTTTGTCATGGTGTGGCTATTTCATTAAGGAAGAAGCCAATATTACGCTATATGTGCCACATCATGTAATGACATTGGATTGTACAAAATTTGGTGTTTTTGAAGATGAATTTATTTTTGGATCTTTCAATTGGAAAATGTAATGATCGAGACATGTTGTCATAAATTTGACTTCGCATGAGTAGCAATTGTCTTTTGCAATTTGAGGTATGTTGTTATTTAAATACAACTATAAATTGTCTTATTTGTTGTTGTTGGAAACTGTAAACGTTTATTTTAGGATTTTAATATGAATCAATATCTAAACCTATATTGTCATTGCATACATAGATTCGATGTGAAGTAATATTCCACATGATTAAGATAACCATCGCCTAAAACAATCCATGAAACTACATACTGCATAACAGTTGCTTGTAAATTCCATTTGAATACAATATTTGAGACTTGTTAAGAGACAATGGTGAATGTTGAAGTACCACTTTATTATTTATTTATAGATGATGTATACAGACCACAAATTCAATAGTGGTCATAATCTAGAGTCAATCTAGCCACATGATCCTTATCATATCATATCTCAATACGAGAAGTTAGAACAACCCCAACACAAATCAAGTAACACAACATCCATCATTATATTTTTTCAGTCTTAGATGTTAGGATAAATTCAATAGATCATACTATGTCTCCCCTTAAGATTACGAAAACAAGTCCTCTCAGTCCTGATAATCCCTAAACAACATCCTCGGGCTTTGCCTGTGTACCTTAATGATGATTCATGACAATGGAGATAGCTCCTCCTCCACCTCAACATTTACCCCTAGCATAGTGTAGTGCCCCCTCCCCCGTAGTGCCCCCTCCCCCCCCTCTTTTATCCTTTTCCTTTTGTATACCAATGTACTCATCTTAGTTCTTGTGTGTGTTTATCCCTTTCTTCTAGCTACCATTATATGTAATATTTTGTTAATTAAGAGTAGTCTCCCACATCACTAATGTGGTTTGTTGTACTGTGTAGTCCCATTAACCTAGTTTGATCACTAATGCACAATAATAAAATGGTCCAATAATAAAATTATCTTATGTTATATATAATTGCTTAATAATATGCTTATAGTTAGAATCTAAATTAAGATTGAAAAACTTTAATATACATTATGCATGTGCCTTATTACATAAGTAGAAAATTATCTTCTATTTATCTTGGGATTGTCATAAGGTTAGACCATTTTGGGCCTTTTGATGCATCAAAAGCTAGCAGTTTCTTATTCAAGCCTCTCTCTAACATATTGGTCTTTTGTGGGGGCACACATTATCTAGATAGTGATTTTGTTTCTTTCTAGTTGATGATTAAATATGAAGTCCTTTGGACCATTTAGAAGGTGAAAAATGGATGCAAACCTAACATATCTTAATGAATGATGCAAGAACATAATCAAGATTCCTTGGCTGCTAAGTTTCTAGTACAAGAGGGATCTCATTTCAAAGCAAGAGATCTAGAAAACAATTCATTGAGAGCTATTCTTGCTTAAATCATCTCACTTTCTAAACATTAGTGAGTCTCACATGGGGTTGGTCATGATTAGTTGGTTCCTCAACTAGATGAAGCCTATTAGTATTCTACAAGAAATTGTATCATTGGATCTAGGATGCCTATGGTGTCTTAGTATTGTTTTTCTTTAGGACAATTTAGTTACAAGGAGAAGTTGTAGCCATCTAACTATATTCCTGAGGTTTATTTGTCCTCGTTCCTCAATATCATGATCCCATGGTGTTGAGGCCTTCCTTTCACCATTTAAGATTAATGGTGACTGCTCATAAGTTTCTTGCTCCATCAAGAATTAATGTTCAGTTGTGTTATATCCAACTTTGTTTCTTCAAACTTTCTTATAAATATATATTTGAGTTAAAGTATCAATGATAACAGGATTGCTCAAAGCAACCAGTGTGAGTTGTTGGTATCATGTTCAACACTTTGTTGTTTTTTATGTGATGAAGCTATTTTCTTTAAATTTCTATTTAAATATTAAATTATTTTTTTAATAACATAATTTTGTACTAAAAATGCAGTTAAATAATACTCTTTTTGAGTTCAAAATTCAACATTTCAATCTAGTAAAAAATATCCAAAAGGTTTTGAGAATCATTTGTAGAGAATTCCAAAATACCATTGTTAGTATTAACGGTCCACCCCACTGTATCTGACGAGTATGCCATACCACCAATGACAACTCTTGTTGGTTTTCTCTTTGTTGTCATCAGACATCCGACTTAATTCCCCATTTTTGCGAAAGCCATGGCATACCTTTGACGCCAAATGTCATCTCCTATACGACCGTCTGTAAAGTATTTTAGGTCGGATATGTACCATCTCTATCGTCAGATATCATTACTTCTTCACAGGATTAAGGGTCGAAGATCCGACAATTTTGTCGTAGAATATCCGACAAGTTCGGCGTATAATATCTGATGTAAATGTGTCATATATCCGATGGGGTTGTTGTCAGATATCATTTCTTATTGATAGGATTTGCATTTGAATGTCCAACAACAATGTCGTAGAATATCCGACAAATATGTCAGAGAATATCCGACATGTATTTATTGCTTACAGCGACTTGTATATTAATATATATATGGTCAAAAATTTGACCATTGTTGTCGGAAATCCAACCACTACATATTGTTGTCGGAGATCCGACGATAATCAACCGACGTTTACAGAAGCCAAGGCTTATCGAATTGTCGACAGATTGATGTCAAAAATCAGACATATATGTCGTCAAATTTTGGGTTCACATTTTCCTGTGCATGTATAAGTTGTCAATCCAGACAATATTTGGTTGGTTCTCTTGAAATATGGACAGGGACCCATCATTAGTATATTTATCCATCATCGTGATGCATAAAAAAAGGGAAATTTTCAAATTATAATAACAAGAATGCAACTCATAAATAAAAATGAGCTACCTGACATTATCACCCCTATAAGTTATACATTATAGCTATGTGTTAAGAACAAAGAAATCCAATAATCAAATAAGTTATTGATGACAAGGAAAGGCATGTCCATGGCCAAGGATGAATAACCTTCCCTTCACAAGTCAAAATTTTGAACAAACCCTCCCATAAATCCAATACAGTTCGATAGCCAAACCCTAGGTACCAATATTAGTTGTTAGGAGTTCAAAGTACCTTAGTGAATTCTGGAAAGGAGAGATGGAGGCAGTGTAAAACTATAGACCATATATAATATTAATTATCTTCTTAATAATAAATTTCATGCCATGATTAATGTTTTGGATGGTAATAATACTCTCGGCGTGGAGAAAGTTGGTCACATCATATC
This sequence comes from Pseudotsuga menziesii, assembly GCA_001517045.1. Lineage (NCBI taxonomy): Eukaryota > Viridiplantae > Streptophyta > Pinopsida > Pinales > Pinaceae > Pseudotsuga > Pseudotsuga menziesii. The sequence continues at coordinate 400,646 of LPNX010155005.1, forward strand.
AATCAAAGGGAAATTTTAAACCATGCAGCATGGAGTGGGGATCACCATATGGAACACTAACCCATGGGTCATATGTCTAGTGTAAATTGTGACCAAGAATTTTATTTAGAGCCATGGAAAACATATTTATAGTGAGATCATGATATCATTTAGGGTATCGAGTTAATTTAATGAGAAACTATTGTATTTATGATTGCAATTAATACAATCACAAATGTTCCTTTCAGCCAAACGCAAGGTTGAGACCCTTAACTTATAGTATTTATTTGGGTTGAGAATCAAAAATTATATATATATATATGTACATATGAATAAAATTTTCCATTTCCCAAAGTTGCACACAAGTGTTGATTCTAGAAGATTCAATTTAGGGGTTTCGATAAAGTGATAGTGTAGTATAGTTTAGAATTAGAGTAGTTATATTTAACACCCACGTTTATATAAATAATATAGGTACATGGGGTTTTATTTAGTAAGATACCCTAGACCCCTTGACCAAACTAACATCCAACATGAGTAGCAAGTGATGTACCGTATTCATCTTTATAAAAATAACTTTCAAAGTTGAGACGATTCATACACATATATTCAAGTAGGATTGCAAGACGAGAAGTGGCATAAATAGGCATGACAGAAATAATCCCAAAATTATGAATGTAAATGGAATGCTTCTAACCTACTCACAAATCATGAAGATAAATAATCAATTTGGTGAGTAGAAGTCATACTTCATCTAATTGGAGATAGTACCCTTCAAATATAATCAATAATAAATAATGCATAAAAAGGAAGTGAAGAAATACTCTATAACAACCAAGCGAGATCGATGAGATAATAATAAGATGCAATACAATGGGATAATAGTTGTAAGAAACAACTAGATAGTAAAGTATTTTTTTTAATGTTGATCAATTTCAGGTGTGTTACATATAAGGTCCCACCTTACCAACTACCAATACCACTCAAGCTTAAATCAAACCAAGAAAAATTAATCCTAGAGAATTATTTAAAGAGTTTTATAGCCATTTCAGCAGCATCTAGTTACTCCCTTGGTCTCCCCTAAAACCACGGGGGTCCTTATGTATTTATAGGCTCAAGTAGAGAGGACACTTCATCCCTTCATGCAAAAAGTAGAGATTTATTTTAATTATTTACTTCTTTAATATTAATGACCTTCCCTGTAGGTGGCATCTTCTATAATTTCCTTATTTAATAAACAAAAAATAATTCTTAACATTGTGACATTTATAAATAGCCTTGATGGAAACAAGAAACCATAAGCTAAGGATCTAAAGCATAATGTAATCCTACTGAGATGCGCAACAGAGATTAACTACAAAGCTAGTGAAGAAAATATTGAACATAATACATATGAGAAAGAACTCAATGGAATAAATCCTTCTTGTGTATTAATCAATAATGAGAGTAAAATATAGATACATCTCCAAAGGAGAGATTGGTGAGCCTAAAGAGGCAGTTGAACTCCACACATGTGATAGGATTAATTAGCATAGAAACCATCACTAGACATAATTACTAGTCATAACTCCTAAAGCATATTAGTTAACTAAGTGTAACCGATAGTAGGTGGACCAAGAAGGCACATTAGCTAGTTAACTGATGATAACTAATGATGGAGGATGCATAACAGGTGTTTAGTTGAGTGTTAGTATCCATCGAAGTTCATACTAACTCAGATGATGAAATCAAGGGTAGTTATTTGATGGTAGGCTCCTAAATTATAGGAGACTAACTCAAGTGGGCCTAAAATCATGCATGAGGGTGCATTAACTCCTAAAAACAAGGAAGTGGTCGCATATGTGGATAATGAGGATAATAATGACAAAATAATAGTATAGAGTGATTAGGATACTTAGGACTATACACTAGGTGGTCAAATGATAATGGTCTAAGCACTAGGAAATAAAAATAAATGATTAAGGCTAATGTCTAGATGGGTTAAATATTCCAAAACCCCCCCTTAAGACTAACTTATGTGAGGAAAAAGAAAAATTAGGGCCTAGGAAACTAGGCCAATGGTCACCCTTTGCATTATTCATCCATACAAAATGAGGAAAAAGGAAAAACCACGTCGGAAAAATCCTTCCTCAAAATTGGACATGAAAAAAGGAAACAAAAAATGTTCTCCAAACTAAATGATTGTTTCTGGAGGAATCTTCCTCTTTGGAAGAAGAGGAATACACTCAACTTAGGAAGTCAAAAATTGTTCTCCAACCTAATTCTTATGTCTAGAGGAATCTTCCTCTTTGGAAGAAGAGGAATATGCTCAACTTGATCAGGAACATAGACAACTGCATGATGGAAATTGGAACCATGTAGAGAAACTAAGATAATCTGACAAAAGAGCGAATGTAGGTGCTCTTCAGACTTGAAATTCGAACCAAGGAAGTTGATATCAGGTAAAAATGATTCTTAAGGTGCTCGAGAACTCTAACCAAAGTTGGTTATATCAGCTCCAAGTGAATGGTGGTGTCCTCCATTTTTACTAGCATTTTGAGGAAATAAGCATGTGACCATGTAGGAAAGAAAATGAGGCATTGGACCATGGAGAGAGAATGTATGAGCTAGATAATATGATATAGCATAAAAAATATCCAATAAATCACAAAATGTCATATCAACAAATTCATGAGAAGAAATTGATCTAGAATGCCCAGCAACAGAATTTTTGAAGGAGACTTGAGGTGCTTGATTTTTCAAACCAAAAATGATGAGAACAGTCACATGCATGAATGAAAGGAACTGAAAATCTAACCTCGAACCAAATAAGGTGATATCAGCTCCAATAATGAGGAAAAACATTCCTAGGTGTACCATTCATATGGAAAATGCATAATTTTCTCCTTCTTCAACAAAATTATGAGAATTGGTGCAAGCAATCATGTAGGAATTTGCTGGAAGAATTGGATAAATGAGAGTGAATGTTTCACTTTAAAACATGATATATCCTTTGAAACATCCAAAATATCACTTTTTTCACACCAGTTACAAGGAGATAGAGGAATTGAATTTATCTTCAACTCCTTGAGCAATTACTAGAAAAAAATTGCTCAGAATTCAAAATAGAAGTTACTGGAGAATACCTGGGAAGGATGGAAGTAGATTTCTTCAACAATGGAGGTTTGAGTATCCTCTTCTAAATCAGTTGTATGAAAACATGATACATCAAATTTCTCACAAACTTATATAGTATTAGTAGAAGGAGTCTCATCAAGGAGACTTTCACAAATTCGAGATGAATGAGTTGAAGATTTTGTTATTTCTTCATCTTTCACAACTTCAACTTCATGAGAAGTAGTGGAGGTTGTAAAGACTTCTATATCTTGCAAGGAAATGTCAAATGTGCTCTCCCAATAACTTGTACTAATCTCTTAATTATACTGGCCAAATGCACTATCCAATATGGACCATATTTAACTTGGGAATTCAACATTGTCAATGAGATAACACATCCTAGGAGGAATGGCTAGACACATGGATCCAAATGGAATTTCGCAATCATTGAACCGAATATAATTCTCATCATTGGATTCTGGCATTGTTGTAGCTCCAATAGACACATCAAATAGCTCATGGATCTCCATATATGAAACCATATTCAATTTCCACTTGGCATAATTGAATGGTGATAGAGGAGGAACTAATATCTAATCCATCTTAAAGTTTGTTATACCTGCAAAACACTATGCAAATCTAAATAGATGATTAATTGAATCTAATGAGATCCCTGCATTCTGATAACATGTGAGATTTATAAATAACCTTAATGGAATCAATAAATCATAATCTAAGGATCTAAATAACAATGAAATCCTACTTATATGTGCAACATAGATTAACAACAAAACTAGTGAAGAAAATACTGAACATAATACATATGAGAAATAACTCAATGGAATAAATCCTTCTTGTTTATTAATCAATAATGATATTACAATATGAATACATCTCCAAAGGAGAAATTCATGATCCCAAAGAGTTAGTTGAACTCCACACATGTGATAGGATTAATTAGCATATAAACCATCACTAGACATAATTGTCAATCATAACTCCTAAAGCAGATTAGCTAACTTAGTGTAACTGATAGTAGGTGGACCAAGAAGGTGAATTAGATAGTTAACTAATGATAACTAATTCTGGATGGTGCATAAGAGGTGTTCAAATGAGTGTTAGTGGTCATAAAATCTCATACTAACTCATGTGATTAAATCAAGGCTAGTTAAATGACGGTAATCTCTTTAATTATAGGATACTGACACAAGTGGGCCTAAAATCATGCATGAGGGCGCATTAAATCCTAAAAACAAGGAAGAGGGATCATATGTGGATAATGAGGCTAATAGTGACACAATAATAGTTCAAAGTGATCAAGATACATAGGAGTATACACTAGGTGGTCAAATAATAATGGTCTAAGCACTAGGAAATCAAAATAAATGATTAAGCCTAATGTCTAGATGGGTTAAATATTCCAACAAATATTCACCCATCACATGTGTCAGTTTTGTATAATTTCTTACTACTTATTTTTCATAAATAAATAATTATCATTTTTCATTATAATAACAATATTACTAAGGCCACCCTCCAAAGCGGGTAAGTTTGGAATTAATTAATTATATGTTAAACTAGGTTAGCTTACCTGGTTGATCTATGCCCTTGAATGGTATTTTTATGTTGGGGAGTAGGGAGTTCACACCCATATTGCATTTCTTGTAGACATATTATAACTCCATGCCCTTACCTATACCTAGGACTCTGCACCCTAGTAGACTCAAGACTCCACGCCCTGATCTTTATCATAGACCCAAGACTTTGTTCCTTGATATTCCATGGATTCAATACTCTATGTCCTAACATCCATGGCTTCTTATCTATTCTTCTTTGAAACTCTATGCTTCACCTTAATGTACTAGTTGGAATCTCTTACCCATCTGATGTCCATTGGAAAGGTCTTGTCCCAAGTTCTGCACACATCACAACCTTACAAATTGAAATCATAAAGTGAAATTCATAGTGAAATTGACTTAATCACATTTTACCCAAGATTTAAATATGACCTCCATAGTCATTTTTTATTTGAGCATTCTTGTTGGAAAGTAACCCATTCCCCTACCAAATCCTTCTCATTACAAGTTTAAGTATGCATAATCATGCAATACATGTATCATTAATAAAACAATGGTCAACTATTTGTTCCACATAGAAAAGATCATCCACATGTCCCTGTATCATGATCACCGATGGTTAACCAAGTTATGCACCAATCCATCAATCATGTGAAGAAGGAGAAGCATCCGCATAACATATGCATAATCAAAATCCATCTAAGATGTATAATCCAATATACCACCACACACACATATACACATATATTGGTCATGTGATCCAAACCAGGTCAATAACATATAATCCCACACACACAAGTTTTTCATACATAATCCATATGTAAATCCATCAAAACTCACCCCTCAAGGCATCATAAACTAAACCATTCAAGATGGGACACTACATTACAACAATGGAGTAGAAATAGTTGTCATTGGGAAGATGAATACAAGAAGCAAGAAGGGTAAGTAATGTCCAAGAAAGAAATACTTGAGTAAGGTGAAGTGTCTTAGGTGCCACTAGATGGGACTTTGTGCCATCTAGTGTCTAAACAAGAAGGGGAATGCCATGTAACAAATACAATATGTAAATATAGCAGGTATTGTTGTAGTAGTGGATGAGTTAGCATCCAAGCTTGAGACCACCTTCACCATTTTTTTGTTGTTTACCTTCTAACACTTTATCAATTGTTGGATTGTATGTGGATAATTGCAATTCCCTTTATCACCTATTGCATTAGTACTATGGGGAATGTCAAGGTTATAGTGTAGGCATGGGACATACAAGTGATGGCCACACTAGTGGGTCCTATCCCTACACAATAGTATTAACTATGTAGGGTTAAAATATTAATATTTTAATGGCATGAGATTCATAATATATATATATATAATTCAACAAATTAAGATTAATTAATCATGGATTAGGGGTTGAAAAAGAAAAATAATAATATATATATAGATTTATAAGCTATTTATCTATTATAATTTATTATTGCATGGCATTATGACATATGGACATATTTTCATTCTAGGACAGCTTTAAAAAAATGCTTAAATAGGAACAGAGAAAATGGGATGGGGGTTCTTCTTCAATACTTGTTCCTCTTCCTTGAAGTTCATGGTGTTGGGAGTAAATGGAGGTTTGGAGGTTGTGGGGAGGATATAAGAATTGTGTTTCTAAGATGCGGCTATCTTGGTATTTTTGAGTGAGTTCTTAGGGGATCTTAGTCTATGATTGAGGGGTTGGTTAGGAGAAGAGTAGTTTCCCCATATGTGGTTTTCATGAGAAGGTGTTGCTAAGTCAATGGTTGTCCCGTTAGCTTCAAATATGTGACTATAATTTAAGTCTTTGGTCAAGGTATGTTTTTCAGAATGTTCCCCTGTTACCTATTAGTTTTTGTCTCTGCATTTCTTGAGAATAAATGGATCTTGGGAAAACAATTTTTTATGTTTACATTTATGGTTAATGAGTCAAATTACATATTCCATGAAATAAATTTGATATTTTATATGTATATTTTTTCCGCCTTTTCACACACCTGAGTCACGTGGCAAAAATATTCAAGCCACTCGGTGTGTCCTTGGGGGCAAGTCTTGAGTCAAGGCTGTCACCTTGTTCTTGACTCCTCCGTTTAGGCTCAACTCCTAACGGAGCCAAGGGGGGTAGACCCTATTAATTTACTAAGGATAATTACTTAGTGTGGTGATGTTAAACTGAATGAGTTACTTAGGAGTTTGGAAATTAACTATAGACAATCAACAATGACAAGATATGAAAATAAACACATGAAAGCACAATGCTGAGACACAATATTTATATAAAGCAAGAAAATAACCAGTGCCTTAGAATGGAGTTAAACAATAATATCAATATGCTTGCATGTTCTTGGAGTGAATGTTTTGCGATTGCCTCTTGGTACATTTTAAGTTAAATTTGAAGTGTGAGTTGATTAAAATTAGGCGAAGGGAAGACTCCAGATATACCCGAGAGTACTTGGAGTATGTCCAAAACTAAACCTTCACGGCTACCCGCAAGGAATATGTGGGCTGAAATGGAGTCTCTAGGGCTATTGTTCATAACGCACCCGTTAGGGTGTGACAGAGATCAGTGCCCCGAGGTCACTTTTCAGAAGTTCCTCTTCCTTTGGGTATTTTGCCACCGTGATGGTTTGATCTAGGTGTTGGATTTTCACCTGTTGGTTTGTTAATTTGGGAGAGTGAGTCCTAATTATACTAGTCACTCAAGTGATTTTGATATAGCTTGACTGATCGGATGAACCATAGCCAATTGTAGAGCATACACACCGGATTCTTGTCAATTTTAGTAAATTTTACAATGGGTGTTCTTGTTTAAAAGAAAACCCTACAGGAACCTCTTTCGATCCAAGTGGATCTCAATCGGGGAATCAAAGAGGGTTTAATTTTATAATAGCTGAAAAATAAATGATGAAAATAAAATAAATCCACAATTCTAGTTTTCCAATTAGTCCTACCACGAATCTCTTTCCCCTTTCGGGTCAATCGGGAAGTCGTGGGGTAAGTATTACAATTACTTTGAAATATAAAATATGGAATATGAAATTTATAATGAAATAAATTATACTAACCTACAGATTATATCAATACTAGTTTTAAAAGAAATAAGCAAAAAACAACTAAAAGGACACCGACGCAAATCCCCCCAGGGGGGATGGGGAATGGGCTCGAAAGAGCCTATTCAAAAAATTAATTTTATTAAAAGTGGTTACAATATCAGAGAACTGATATAATTCCTCTTGATCCTTATATGGAGTGAAATCAAGAGCTTACAAAGTGTGAAAATTAAATGTTTTGGTCAAAAGGGAGACCCCTGGGGGGATTTGAACGCTCCTGAGGCCACTTCCGAACAGAAGCTTCCTTTATTTCTGTCAAACCTAATAAAAACCAGAAACAATATCAGAATTAAAGATTCCAAAAATCACTCTGAAAGAACCTTTGGGTCAGCTCACTTTTAACCAAAAAAAAGTAAGCTGAAAACTAGTTAAAAGGGGAAAACAGGAACCAAGGAAAGCAGGCTTTCCTTGGGATCTTGAATTGCCTTTTGGGAAGCCAATAATATGTGCACTTTTATTGTAGAATATTAAATTTTATCATACAACAAATGAAACTACCTTAACAGCAAGCTACGAATTTTCACTAAAATGCTTGCGAAAATAAGGTAATTTTAGCTAGATCTCTTAAAATTGAACTTTATGTGCAAAACAAAACTAAGATATAGACTTAGGAAGGGATATTACTAACTATATCTATGTGTATTTTTCTTAATGAGACAGATCAGAGTAATAAGAAACCTTAAAAGTAACCAGTTTGAAGAAAATTTAAGATTTGTATAGGAGAGAAAGGGGAAGAGAGGTGCTTGTTGTTGAAGCAGATCTGCAGAGGAAACTTGGTAGTGAAGCACCAAGGGGCACGATATTAGAAATATCTATTGGAAATCAATGGAATCAAACCTAAACCATATATCTTCCAGTCACAGAAAACCTGTAAGCTACAAAACAACTCATGCAAACAGAACCATTAAATCTGAAGATACATATGAGAAGTAGATGATACAGCATGCAAATAATCTTATTTAGCATACAGGTATTAGCTCATTCAAACATATGCAGCAAAATAGAAGTAAGTAATATTGCTTACAATGATCTATCCCTATGATTTCAATAACCATTCAGGCAGACAATAGTTAAGTGCAAAAAATTGAAAAAATAGCAGTTTCACCTCGAATGCAGCATGACAATGACAATCCACACATGAAAGGTACTCCACAATTGAGCCTCCAAAGCTTCTCTTTATTTCAACAAATGATTATCAATACATAGTTACAATGGCAAGCCCTTCAGTCCAGCTCTAACTAGCTTGGAAGAGGGAGCCTCAAGCAGGATATATACAAAATATAGGCCATCTAGCCCAGGGGGAGCGCAATTCCTCATGGAATCAGGTGAAATCAGCTGATGGAGAGTCCATCAATGCAGAACTGAAGATAAACTAAGCCTACTTGTCAACCGGGGGCTTGATTGAGCTAACACCTCAACCCATACACCGACACATTAGTCCACAGAGCATCTAGGAGAGTCCACATGTGTGGAGGAGAGAGAGAGGGCACAATTCCCCATGAAGACAGCTGAAGATCAACTCTGGATCTGATTTGATCACCTCCTTCAGTCAAGGATTTGTCAGATCCAGTCAATCTGCTTCAGATCTGACTAATTTCAATCAAATCGGCTGAGAATCCACTGATTTTGGATTTTGGATTTGCTCCATTATTCATCAATTTATTAATTAAAATAATCAATAATTGATTTTTGGGGCTTTCTGACCTGAGTGATGGAAAATCACTCAAAACTAGGAAACAGTGGGTCCATGGGTTTACATGGTGCTCTTAGCTTGAAAATGAGCACCTACATGACTGAAACTGATTATTTGGCCCACTTTTATTACAAAATCAATTTTTCCAATTAAACTATTAAAAAATAGCCTAAGTTTTGGAAAAATTAAATTTTAATAAAAAACACTGAAAAAACTAAAAAATTGAAAAATTGAAAAACACCTAGGGGGACTTATACATGTTCATATGACTCAATAATGATGTCTAGCATGTTTATACATTGACACATAGACTCTAATAACCTCAATAGGACTAAATTCCAAGACGACCACCCCAACTTTGGAGGTATGGAGTGAAAAACTCAAAAATTATCAGTCGTTTATTCAAAAACCAATAATAACCAAGGGAAAAAAACACCCTGGGCTGATCAGATTGACAAATAAAGTCTAAGAGACCGAGCCTTTTATAGACACTATCATGCTAGAACATTTATTACAACTCCCCCATGGGGTATGAACATGTGATATAGTACAACAAGCACTTCCCAGAACTACTTCCAAAGGTCTTTTGAAGTCCGAACAAGTTAACCCTGTCCAATTCACCAGGCTCACTTGATAAAAAACCACTAAGTATAACCTAGGTGGTAACATATATTATGTATTTTTTTAGGAGCATTGGGTCTCACATTTGGTATCAAAGTTGAGGCTCTAACCTTAGGACCTATGGACCTGCTTATTAAGCCATTCTTTGGGGGGTTGGATCGAGACTTGAAATTTAACATCCAAGGTTTTATTTCCAGACCCAATACTTGATTAACTTACCAAAGAGTGATGGATATGAGAATTGGAGATGTATCTGCGTAAATATGGACTACCATGAGTCACTTCATTTCACCCCACACCTATTTATGGAAAATAAATCATTTGTATATCAAAGTTATTTTACCAAGTCACGCAAGGTCATCCTTTTAAAGAAATATTCTCTCTAAAATTGTTGGATTTCACTTAGCCCTCTTAGCCTTCTTTCACATTATATGTCTAACAATGTTATAATGACCACCTAGTTTTAATCCTGAAACTCAACTATAAGCACATGGATATGTCTATTTCATTATTTTAGAAGACATGTGCAAGACCTATGTGGGTGATACCACAAATTTTGAACACAGGTAAATCTCTATCGCATGTTGTGTCTGCATCTGCATTTGCATGTGTGTTGGGATTTATGGTTGGTTGTCGTTGTGACTACCAGGGATTAGGATTTAATTAGTAGCGGTGACTAACACATACACACCTATGCAAACATTAACCTCCATTGTGATCTAATCTATAGTGGTTATGTACTAATTATTTAAGGGATCTGTCCTGTATGCAGTTACATCAATGGGTATTGAACTGATGAGGCCAAATCATTGCAAACCATGCCACATTCACTCAGTTATGAGACCTAGTTGTAACCAATATTTTGAATGTGATGACGATACTTCCATTTGCACTTCATGTTATCATATTAGAGAATCAGTTTCCAAGATTGTTTTCATCATTTTATTCTCTTATCCTAGCCTACATTCCATTTAAATCAAGGTCTATCAAAATGAATTAGTAGTCTAATAATGACCCTAATAAGGAAAATAAAACTATGGAGATAGGTTCTTTCAGCTCTGAGAATCAAATCTAAAACTACCATGAATTAAACCCTGTTGTGTATATGGACATTGCACTTCTTACATATGGAACGCAGTCCTACATAAATACTAGCAACTACACCAATGAATGCATTGATACAATGCATACCGCAGAACCACTAGAATATATCTAAATTAATAACCAACAAATCATATCACTTCTTATGACAAAGACACAAAAAACAGTATTTGATGTTTCATTGGAAATATGGATTTTGTTATATCTGGGATGTTTCATTTATGCATACAGGATTTATGATTTCTATCATTCCTAGTTCAAAGTTCGCTTCTTTTCTCATTTGAAGAAGTCAAAATCTTATGCTCTAAAACATGCTTTTGTACAACTAAATAAATGTGTTCCATTTTATCTTGAACCATTACCTTATTAACTTTTTATCTTTCATTTTTTTTGTATTGCATTAAATTCAGAATACAAAAATCTCTAAAGAAATATCATCACCATCTAACACATCTTAAAGAAATTGGGAATTCACACTTCTTCTATGCATGTCTTCTTCTTTTATGATTTTTTTTAAAAGTAATGTCAATGGAGAACATTATGGACTTTCCTAGGATTTTCCTAAAAAAAATGTAAATGTATGGAAGATATATTTATTATTATTATCTAGATTTACTATGTAGTTATATATCCCATTTTAACCATATTGTTCCTAACTGCTCATTATCACAACCCATTGATTTTGCATCCAATTTGTATACATGTCTATCAAAATTCCCTCCAACAAGCAAACTAGAGCTTAAGAATTAAGCTTAATCCTTAATCTTGAATTGTTTACCTTTGTTATTGTGCGGTGAACATATTTTTTTACAGGCATGAAAGACTTTCAAAGAAACAAATTTGTTGCATTTATAGTTATTTAGGTTCTATCCTTTAACAACCTAATTGGGAGGCAGTCTAGCTTAGCAACCTGATCGTCCATAACAATTCCCATTCCCCTACAATGGTGCATTGCTTGAGTGAACAAATATTTTTTTAAATATAATAGTGAAATTCAAGGTAATTTATATAACTGGTTCAACTTCTAATAATATAAATTAGAATCGATGAGACTAAACACTTTAACAAATATAATTAAGGAAAAAAAATGACAATGCAAATGAATTGAATGGTTTATATTCCATCAAATTTTAAATCAGTCTTCTCTTGTATGGTAGTACATCAAACTCAAATGACTTTTAACAGCCTTGTTTAGGCCTCTTGAATTTAATAAGAAATTGAAACAATAATTTTGATTAATACCATTTCTAGTACGATTTACGATGTGGAAATTTATGGAGACAATTGTGGTCTCCAACAATAATGATCCTGCTATTTAATGCGGCAACAACAAGCATGTCCTTGTTGGATATTAAGCTGCTTGAGATCCAACGAGGGACATTCCTACCACCGCTGCATTAAATAGCCCACAGCAGGCTAATTATTTTTCACCGATAATTGTGACGTACTCTAATGATTTGTTTTAAGATCCACTTCAATAATTATCGAATTTTCAAGGCAGTGGACCAAGTCCAACTTGTAACTTTTCTACTGGTTCCAAATTGAACTTGTGTTATTTATTCTCCAATGTGTCCATGGTTGAATCAAGCGCAATTATTTTGAGATAGATTTGCCTTCTTGATCCAGATTTATGTAGGAATGCAACAAAATACACAAATAACCATAGAAACAAATATGCAGCGGAAATAACACTTCATTTCATTAATCAAAGAATTGAAACTTGTTTACATACAGAGTGGAAATAAACTAGCTAGAGTGCTGGTAGCTTATCTCTGAGAAGAGATGTGGCAGCTACATGCCTCTGAACTCTATGTTACAATGAGGCTCGAAGTCCTATATATTATTGAGAAACAATGTAAACCCTACACATCCAAAAACCTAACCCTAGGAGGTGAAACGCCAGAATGTGGGCCTCGTTGGGTAACTTGGTACATCAATTTCCCAGGGTCATAACTTTGGCATACTACCTATGTTTGATGTGCATGATACATCGTTAGAAAAATATATTCAAGGAGTACATCCATATATAAAAAAATATTAAGTCTAGAACAAACTCATATTTTCCCGACCATTCGATGCCGAAAAAACGTCATTTAGGGCCTCAAAACAGCTCTGGAAGTTTAGGACCCGAAAACTGCCAAAAATAGTAAATTGTGCTATAATTAACGAAACTGGAAAACTGAAAGAAACAATGGTGGGGGTCCAAGTGGAATAGGTGGGTGGCCACCAATATCCTCCTATATCATTCCTCCCCCCTTAGGAAGCAATGGTCCCCATTGCATGGAGTTCCTCCATGAGATGAGGAAACTTCTGCTGAACTTGATCTCTGGTGAGCCACGTCCCTTGGTGAAGGAGTTGGCATGCTTTGACAACTCGATATAGATGGATCTTCTGTTGGCAGGTGTTCTTGATCAATGTGTCCATAATCCGATCAATTATGGCTTGTTCCATGCAGTCAAGGTTTAACTCTGTTGGTGTGAGTTGTTCTGCCACGTCTGAAGTGTCCAGTAGAGGTGGAAAGTAGGGCCGAAGGCAGTCCACATTGAACACTGGGTGATAAATAAGGAATGGTGGAATACTGAGCTCAAAGGCATTGTCCCCAACAGCCTTGGTGACGGTGTATGGCCCATATCGGAGCAGACAAAGCTTGTGGTGGGGTCCAATGAGGCGCTCCTTCTGCAAATGTAGCCACACTTTGTCACCCACCTGGAAGTTGTGTTGCACCTGATGTTGATCATGCCACTGCTTGTACTTAGCATTGGATCTATCTAATATGTCATGAACCTATTGTCTAATGTGTTGAATTCTCTTAATGAAGTTGTTCGCCTTAGAAACTTCAGACTAGACATGAGCTGAATCAGCTTGAGTAGCTGCAAATGGAATGGCTACGTCAATGGGGCATAGTGGCTAGAATCCCAAGCCCACCTGAAAGGGGTTGTGGTCGGTGCAGTTGTGGATGGCCCGATTATAGCTATGTTTTACATAGGGGAGGCTCTCATCCCATGTGCATGGACACTTTGAGTTGTACATGTGCAAAATGTGTACAATCATTCGGTTGACGACCTCTGTCTGGCCATCAGTATGGGGATGGAAAGCTGTGGACTTTGTTAGCTTGGTGTCTAGCATTGACCATAGGCTAGAACAAAATGTACTAAGGAACATATTGTCCTGATCTGAGATTATAGACTGTGGGATCCCAAAGTGTACCCACACTCGTTCAAAGAAGAGTTTAGCAGTGAATTCTGCTGTGATATTCTTCTCACAGGCCGCCATTATGGCCATCTTTGAGTATCTGTCGACGACCACAAACACACAGTCATTGTCATGCTTAGTATAAGGAAGGACCGACATGTAATCCATGGAGATGGATTCCCAAGGTCGACTAGGGGTAGGAAACAGAGTATAGAGGCCTTGCTTCTTGATGGACGGTTTGGCAATGGCGCAGGTAGTGCAGGATCGGATGTACTTCCCGACGTCCTGTCGAAGGTTTGGCCAATAGAATTACTTCTGCAATACTGCCACTGTTTTCTCGACCCCGAAATGCCTAGGGACCCAACTATAGTGCGCTTCCCAAATCATCTTGGCACGCTCGCTTGAAGGAACACAAAGGTGTCCCATGTGACACAGGAGTGCATCCTAGAGGTAAAAATTTGGAACTTGGTATCCCTCCAAGAGCATCATGTATGTGTGGTTGAATTCTGGATCGCTCTTGTAGAGAATTGACTAATCAAAGGTCTCGTGCCCACAAGAGTTGAGCACAGTGGTTATCGCCATGATCGGTGGTCGGCTGAGGCAGTCTGCAACATTATTGGTGCTTCCCTTCTTGTATTTGATATTCAAATGAAACTGTTGTAGATATGTGGACCACTTCTGATGGTGATCATTCTATAACTTCCCTTGTGTCTATATGAACTGCAGGGGTCGATGGTCTATGTGGATGATCGTTTCCTTCCTCAAAATGTAATTCTTCCATTGTCGGCAAGCCTGTACAAAGGAATACATCTCTTTGTCATAAGTAGGATATTTGCAAATCATGTCGGACAGTGTCTCACTGTGATATGCCACTAGATGCTTGTTTATTAAGGACTTCCCCAAGAGCATAGTCAAAGGCATCTGTCTTGATCTCAAATGGTTGTTGCAAGTCTGGTAATGTGAGCACTGGAGCACAACAAAGGCGAAGTTTCAATTCTGCAAACACCTTCTGTTGAGTTTCTGACCAGAAGAATTTTTCTTTTTCTCCTCCCTTGGTGACTTGACTCAAGGACCAAGTGATATGAGAGAATCCCAACACGAACCTACGGTAGAAATTAGCAAGACCCAAAAAGATGCAAAGCTCTGTTAGAGTAGTTGGGGCTAGCCAATCCCGAATGACTTGGATCTTGGTTGGATCCACATGTACCCCATACTCATCAATAATGTATCCCAGATACTGAACATGGGTCATGCTAAAAGTGCGCTTGTCTAAATTGGCACACAACTTGTGTTGCCGCAGCATTTGGGGGACCTGTCGGATGTGGTGGAGGTGCTCTTCCCAAGTTTGGCTGAATATCAGTATGTCATCCAAGTACACTAATACAAATGAGTTGGTGAATGGATGCAAGATGTCATCCATCAGTCTCATGAAGGTTACAGGAGAATTCGTTAGCCCGAAAGGCATGACCAACCATTAGAAAAGGCCCTCCTTGGCTTTGAAGGTAGTCTTCCACACATCAGTCGGTTTGATCGGTACCTAGTGATACCTAGACTTTAAGTTTATCTTGCTAAAATATTTTTCCCCTTTAAGCTAGTCCAGGAGGCCATCAATCTATGGGATCGGGTACCTATTCCAGACAATGATCTTGTTCAGCACTCGATAGTCAATACAGAGTCTCCAAGTCCCGTCCTTATTCTGTACCAACATGATCAGGCTCCCATAGGGTGATGAACTTGGCCAGATGTGACCCTTCTACAACAACTCCTGAATTTGCCTCTTAATTTCATCATTATCCAGAACAGAGCATCAATAGATTGGTCCATTGGGTAGCGGCGCACCTGGGGTCAGATCGATGGGGTGCTTGACCTGACATTGCAGAGGAACCCCTGTGGGTGAGGTGACTATGTCTCGGTACTCCTCCACAACTTTGTCCATTTGTTGGTGTCGTGCGGATGGGCCCTATCTAGAGGTCATGGCCATGATATTCTTCTTTCGCTGAGGGTGGATCATCAAGAAAACAAATTTTTTGGTTTTGGAAATGAGCTTACTGCATTGTTTTGCAGTAACCAAAGAGATAGTGGCAGGAGGTGGTACCTCTGGTATCCTGTACAACTTATTTCCCAACATAATAATAATAGCATGAGGCCGAGACTCATACATAGCTTGTCACTTCCATAAGTATGGTTGACCCAATAATACATCACAAACATCAAGAGGAGCAATATCACATAATACCTGTTCGATGAAGGGCTCGATGCTGTAGGGAAGGCGACACTGCTGGCTGACGCAAAGATCTTGTCCTTGGTGAAGCCACCCAATGGTGTATGGCTATGGGTTTGCTGCAGTCGACAAGCCCAACCGCTTCACGACCTCTACTGAAATGAGGTTCTTTTGGCTCCCATTGTCGACAATGAACTATAGCAGGGAACCCTTTACCCACATCTAGGAGTGGAAAAGACGCTCCTCCTCCTCTGAATCTTCTGGTTCTTCCTTTTGGATCTTTGTGGTGGAAACAGTGGCATTAGTCTCTGCATCGATAATATTCTTCCCTTTGTTAGAGTATGCATCTGATTCAGAATCCTTTATCTCGGCCACTAGCGACTGCTTGGCCCGACACTCACTGGTGTTGTGAATGGGGCTCTTATGGAACTCGCACCACTTTCCCACTTCCTTCTTCGACTTCACAATGTTGTTCTTTGCTTGCAGCTTTGGAAAGTTGTATTGACTCACCATGCCTTGGCTGTGTCCTTGGTTCTGCGGTTTAGGGGCACCTTTTGCTTGCTTCTGATTCGTAGATCCAAAGTCTCGCTTTTTCTGTTTGAATTTTTGCTCAATTTTGGCAGCATACCGGTATGCCGTACCAAGATATGAGATGTCGAGGAACTCCATTTCCTCCTGAATGTATCTATGCAAACAACTGCAGTACTTCAGCACCAAATGTTTCTCTAAATCTTTGATACCCAACTTGGTGCGTAGGGTATGGAACAGATTCGTCATCTCATGCACATCTTGATCTCTTTGCTACCGCAACATAGTCCATTGTATGTACTTGTCCTCATAGCTCACCACAGGATAATATTGTCCCTTTATGGCATCTCGAAATGAATTCCAAGTGGGTATGACTGAGAACAGATAGGGTTCCTCCTCATCCTTTCTATTGTGTCATGAACATATTCAGAAGGAGAAGGATCACATATTGCATTCCTGCAATGAAGTGGTATCAGAGCAATTTGCTCTTTCTCGATCCTTCTTGTTGGAGCAAAGTCCCGCAGCTACAGGAGAAGCTGCCATTTTGGCGGATAGACAGTTTGGTGAAGACGAAGAGATAAGGTAAAGCTACGACGCTGTAGCATGTTTCTAGCTGCAGAGCAGAGCCAGAAACTGTGACTGTTTGGACAGAGAAGTAAAGAAAGAAGACAGTACCTAAGCGGCCAAGAAGAGAGAGCTCAACCACTGCATTGAAGGCAGCGGCGAAGACAGGAGGGATCAGCTACCCTCATAAAGGAAAAGGAGCGATGAGGCCGAGGTATTGAAGATGAAGGACAGAAGAAGGGAAGCGGTGCATAGTACCCATGGTCAGCGTCAGGAAGAATGGAATACTGCAGAGAGAAGTGGTGTGACGGAAAGCGGCTACCCCAAGTATAGATATGCCGACTGTCACTAGTTAGGGTTTTGGGTTACTGTTGGGACAGGCCCACATTGTTGTAATGGCGAGACCTTCGGGCCGCCTATAAAGGGATATATTTTGTATTGTAAAAGGTTAGCTAGTCAGATGTAAACTGTATTGTAAAAGGTTAGCTAGTTAGTCCTTCTGGAGCTATTAGGGTAACCTGTAGCTATTCAGACATCAGCGGGTCTGAGAGTCCAGTAGTCTGTTAGCTCACTGTTATTTTGTATTGTAACAATCCGCAGGGATTGACAAAGAGAGAGAGAGAGAGTGAGAGTATATTGTAAGAAGGCAATATAGAGAAGAGATCTAAGAGAGAAGGTCTCCAGGATATGTGCGGAGTTACCCAGAAGATCTCTAGCTGCATATGCGGTGCAACAGAACTATGTACCTCTCTCAAGTTATAATATAGAAACACAGTTCTGTGGACGTAGCTTCTACCCTGGAAGTGAACCACGTAAAATCAGAGTGTTATGTGATTGATTCATGTGATTGTATTTACTTGTTATATCTGTCATTCATTACATGAACTTTGCTTACAGTAAATGTTATATCTGTTATTCATTACATGAACTTTGCTTACAGTGTTCAATGTGGACCGCCTTCGGCCCTAGTTTCCACCTCTACTGGACACATCAGACGTGGAAGAACAACTCACACCAACAAAGTTAAACCCCGACTGCATGGAACAAGCCATAACTGATCGGATTATGGACACAGATCAACACCCGCCAGCAGAATATCCAACTATATCGAGTTGTCAAAGTAGGCCAACTCCTTCACCAAGGGAAGTGGCTCACCAGAGACCAAGTTCAGCAGAAGTTTCCTCATCTCATGGAGGAACTCCATGCAATGGGGACCATTGCTTCCTAAGGGGGGAAGAATGATCTAGGAGGATATTGGTGGCCACCCACCTATTCCACTTGGACCCCCACCATTGTTTCTTTTAGTTTTCCAGTTTCCTTAATTATATCACAATTTACTATTTTTGGCAGTTTTCGGGTCCTAAACTTTTAGAGCTGTTATGAGGCCTTAAATGACATTTTTTCGGCATTGAATGGTTGGGAAAATATGAGTTTATTCGAGTCTTGATATTTTCCATTTTTGGATGTATTCCTTGAAGATATGTTTATAACGATGTATCATGCATGTCAAACGGAGGTAGTATGCCAAAGTTACGACCCTGGGAAATTGATGTACCAAGTTACCCAACGGGGCCCACATTCTGGCATTTCACCTCCTAGTGTTAGGTTTTTGGATGTGTAGGGTTTCCATTGTTTCTCAATAATATATAGGCCTTCGAGCCTCATTGTAACATAGAGTTCAAAGGCATGTATCCGCCACATCTCTTCTCAGAGATAAGCTACCAGCACTCTAGCTACTTTATTTCCATTCTGTATGTAAACAAGTTTTAGTTCCTTGATTAATGAAATGAAGTGTTATTTCCACTACATATTTGTTTCTATGGTTATTTGTGTATTTTGTTGCGTTCCTACATAAATATGAATCAGTGGTATCAGAGCAATCTCCTCTTTGTCAATCCTTCTTTGCATGTCCCCAATGAGGGCAGGGTATAAAGAGTTAGGGCTCGATCTGGTTGAACCTTTGCAAGATCAGCCTCGCAAATCCCGATGGCCTCCCATGGGGGACAAAAAGAAAGACGAGGGCGCAGAATATCCTATCAAAATGTTGCTCAAGGAGACCCTTGAAAAACAAAGGAACGCGATGATGGATAACTTTTCCTAGAACCTTCAACAACTTCCCACTAGCGTTGCATCTGCATCTAGTAGCCATTCTAGAGGAGCAACCCCTTTTAAGGTACTAGTAAACTTTGACATTCCCATATTTGATGGTCAAATAGATGTAGACATCGTAGATAGATGGTTGAATCTATTAGAAGGATATTTATTGGTTCAAGAATTTTTCGACTGGGAAAAGATTACTTTTTCACTACTCAAAGCCGCCCCCAATGTGAAGGACTGGTGGGAAACCTACTGTGAGAGAAAGGATGAGTAGGAACCCTCTTTGTTCTCAGTCGTACCCACTTGGAATTCATTCTGAGATGCCATAAAGGGACAATATTATCCTGTGAGGAGCTATGAGGACAAGTACATACAATGGACTACGCTACGGCAACAAAGAGATCAAGATGTGAATGAGATGACGAATATGTTCCATACCCTGTGCACCAAGTTGGGTATCAAAGATTCAGAGAAACATTTGGTGCTGAAGTACCATAGTTGTCTGCATAGATACATTTAGGAAGAAATGGAGTTCCTTGACATCTCCTTGCTTGGTACAGCATACCGGTATGCTACCAAAATTGAGCAAAAATTCAAACAGAAAAAGCGAGACTTTGGATCTGCAAATCAGAAGTAAGCGAAAGGTGTCCCCAAACTGCAAAACAAAGGACGCAGCCAAGGCATGGAGAATCAAGACAACTTGCCAAATACGCAAGCAAAGAACAACACTACGAAGCTGAAGAAGTAAGTGGGAAGTGGTGCGAGTTCCATAAGAGCCCCACTCACAACACCAGTGAGTGTCAGGCCAAGCAGTCACTAGTGGCCGAGATAAAGGCTTCCAAATTAGATGCATACTCTGACATTGAATCAGAACCTGAGAAGGGGAATGATAGAGGGAAGAAGATTATCGATGCAGAGCCCAACTCCACCATTTCCACCACAAAGATCCAAAAGGAAGAACCAAAATATTCAGAGGAGGAGGAGCATCTTTTCCACTCCCAGATGTGGGTAAAGGGTTCCCCACTACAGTTCATTGTCGATAGTGGGAGCCAAAAGAACCTCTTTTTAGTAGAGGTTGTGAAGTGGTTGGGCTTGCCGACCACAACACACCTGCATTCGTACACCATCGGGTGGCTTTGACAAGGACAAGATCTTCATGTCAGCCAATAGTGTCGCCTTCCCTACAGCATCAATCCCTTCACCGATGAGGTATTATGTGATATTGCTCCTCTTGATGTTGTGATGTATTATTGGGTCAACCATACTAATGGAAGCGACATGCTATGTATGAGTCTCGGACTCACACTGTTATTATTATGTTGGGAAATAAGTTATACAGGATACCAGAGGTACCACCTTCTGCCGCTATCTCTTTGGTTACTGCAAAACAATGCAGTAAGCTCATTTCCAAAACTGGGAAATTTGTTTTCTTGATGATCCACCCTCAAGGAAACAAGAAGATCGCTGCCACGAACTCCAGACAGGGCCCATCTGCACGACACCAACAAATGGACAAAGTTGTGGAGGAGTATCAGGACATATTCACCTCACCCACAGGGGTTCCTCTGCACTGTTAGGTCAAGCACCCCATCGATCTGACCCCAGGTCTACTACTGCCCAATAGACCGATCTATTGATGCTCTGTTCTGGAGAATGATGAAATCAAGAGGCAAATTTAGGAGCTACTATAGAAGGGTCACATCCGGCCAAGTTCATCGCCCTATGGGAGCCCGATCATGTTGGTACAGAAGAAGGATGGGACTTGGAGACTCTGTATTGACTATCGGGTGCTAAAAAAGATCACTATCTAGAATAGGTACCCGATCCCACGGATTGATGACCTCCTGGACCAGCTTAAAGGGGTGAAATATTTTAGCAAGATCGACTTAAAGTCTGGGTATCACCAGGTACCGATCGAACCGACCGATGTGTGGAAAAATACCTTCAAAGCCAAGGAGGGCCTTTTAGAATGGTTGGTCACGCCTTTCGGGCTAACGAATGCTCATACAACCTTCATGAGACTAATGAATGTTGACCAAAATGTTTCACCTCCTATAGATAGCAAGGTGTTCCCCTGGTCTGAATGGTTCAAATCCAGAACAAATAGATCACAGAGGCTGATAACTCTCCCTAGACGCTGTAGATATCTGGAATACAAGGCTTTGATAGTTCACCTGTGTACCTACAAAAGAGTTCAACATGAAATGAATCAAAGAAACTAGAATATGATCTACTAATCTATGCTAGTGACTAAGGAATCTAGCAATATATATCTGAAATCAAACATCAACAATATATATGGGACAGAAAATCAACTTGCATTAGAAATATGAAGAAGTTTACAACCAAGCCTTAGTGTTAACATGCATCTCCATGAAACCAGCTCTTCATACCCAAAAGCTCCGACTCTAGCTCTCTATGCTCTCTCCAAATGATCTTGGGCCAAGAATCAATCCAATAGCATAACAATACCTTCTATGTTCTCTCCTCAACCATGACTATGAGCTCATATTTATAGGTATTTAATGGATAGAGATGGTTAAGAAATTAGTGGGTGAGGTGGCCTCTAAGATCCTAGGATGAGGGATCTCAAGCTCAACCAACCCACAATAGCAAGGATAAGGCAGTACATGAGGCTTATCATCTAGAAGCCTCGAGAAACTTCTCTTTTTCCCTTTTTACCCAGGGTACTGTGCTTCTCCTTCTATGACAGAGCAGTTTGGTAATAACCATCTATGGACCAAAGGAAATGGGTGGTGGCATTGCTTGTGGACAACTGATGAAAGGAAGTCTGAGCAGGGGTACCACTCCTGGACAAAGGGGCATGAGCGGTGCTGGGAATTTGTGTGATAGACTGATAAAAAACCATTTATTTTTCACTCCAGAAGCTGGGATTCAAGGAAAGTAGGTATGTAAAATGTCTTATCACATGATGGTGGCAGGATTTTAGTATAACAGGATGCCCCCCAAAGCATGAGTCTTATAGTGATACGATAAATGAGAGCTTTGAGAACAAGTCATTGCCAGGAGATGAAAATGTTGGCTCGATCGGAGTATGCAGTCAAGTAGGCATCTATAGTACATCAATATGTTGACTCATAGACACAAGTAACCAAAATAATAGCTGCAGACCAATACAAGGCAAATCCATGAGTGGAATAAACAAGCATGGCTACTAGAATATAGCATAGATCCATGTGATATAGGACTCAAACTTGGACATAGCTACCAGACATACAATGTAGATCTATGTCATACAAACGCAAATTTGAGCATAGCCACGACCATAAAAATGTGGATCCATGCTAGATATACAAAACTTCATCGCAATCTGAGGAAAAAGCAATGATCGCTTTTAAACAAATGCCCAGGGTCTTCATCTCGTCTTCCACAAAGTACGACTCTATCCATGTGATTACAATGATCTGAAGTCAAACATGGTAGAAACCACTTGATTACTAGCCAATGATGTGAACTGTTAACAAGTGCAAGGGAGATCACCATTAATGTCAATGATTCCCAAGGTAGCCTAGTACAATCTACTGAGTGTGAATAGATGTCCTGATGTCGAACACCCAGTCGATTCTATCGATCAAAGGTCAATGATGTCAATCTATGTCAAGAATGAGAGAATATGTCATTAAGGCATATAGATCTCAAGGTACTAAATATTGTTTCTAAGACTATTTCCCGAATGATGAGTTGATGTCGACAAGAATAGTCTCATCAAAGGAGGGGCCATGATGAGTCCCACATCGACGACATGAAACTCAGAACATAGTTCTGGAATGATGTGAATGTAGTAACCATATGACTTACTCAAAAATACTGACACAAAGACTGTGTAGACTGCAGAGGTAACACTTCTTTAGATTCCCTTTGAACATGGGGCGGCATGAAAAAATGAATTGGCATCATGACTAAATAGGACAGATACACAATGCGACAGTGGACAATGCATTCTTTTGAAAGACTCAAAGGATTGGCATGACTCATAAAAGTGGATCATGATGGAGATCAGATGAATACCCAATTGACTGACATGATTGTGTAGACAAGTACCATGTTCAAAGGTAATGACAAACAACTTCCATTATTTGCAAAATGATTCCCTTTCCCATTTCCCCCCATCATGATTGATGAGTGCCTCTTTTTGGTTTTACGAGTTCAAAGAGGGTAACAAACACTCGATATAGCTTGTCAGAAGACAAGTCCAGTCTCATATGTTTTACGAACCTGAGAGAGGAGGGGTTCATTCCCAAAACAAGTCTCTCAATGTTTAATTTAATGAGTCCATTGAAAGAAAACTCAGTATCGTTCATGTTTATAGATTCTGAATGAATAAGGAAGAAGACTCCATGGGGGTCCTTTTTCGTATGATTTAGTCTCTAAGGCCCAAAAAAGTGTAAAATCATACCTTAGAGAACTCTTCCTGTCATTATTGGATGGAGTGTTCCTTTCTCATAAATAGACCTATCCGAACCGAGAAATAGATAACCTATCATTGGATGGATGAATCTTCAAATACGTTAACGAACGTGAAGAAGACAAGATCGCTCGACAATCTTTTCATATTTAGGGAGACTGAAAAGGGTTTAAAGAGAACTCCATGAGGTTTCCTTACACAATGTCTCTTTTTATGAGCCTGGAAAGATTCAGAAATGGACTTGACTATCTTTTCATGTTTAAGGAGTCTGAAAGAAGATGTGAAAAGAAGACTCCATGACGTTTCTTTACACAATGTCGTATTTTATGAGCCTGGAAAGAAACTTGAACTAGACTTGAAACTTTGATACTAGATTTTAATGAGCGTGACAAAGTGTCGTAATAAACACTCAATGACCTTTTCCGTTTTGTGAAAGTATGAAAATTCATAAACAAACTTTCCAAATATTTTACTAAAGTCAACCTGCAGACGACTCATAAACAAGTGTTAAATGCAACCAAAATCAACATTAAGGGATTATGAAAAATAGATTTTGACTAGAACATGATGTAATATCAAAACTATACTAAGTCAGACCCAAAAAATGTCTATATAAGGAAATTAAATAGTAAAAAATCAAACATTTCACTATTTACCTCTAGCAAAGAGCACTTGAAGCATTTTCTAGCCAGATCTTCCATAGCTGATACCGGGAGTTTCCACCGTTCATTTTCAGTCTCGTCAGTTGCAAGTAATAGCTAAGACCCTTATATTTCATTTCATAGCTTTTATTTTGGGATTTGGTGGGGTTTTAGGCCTATTTGGTAAGCCCTAAAATCCAATTTGCGAGCACCGCGGCTACCCCTTGCGGGATAGGCGGTACCACCCGAGAACCACTCCAAGAATATGGTGGACAGGCGGTGCCACCACTTGTCTCCAATGGGGCATAGGCAGTGCCGGCCGTGGAGAAGTTAAACCAATGATATGGACAAAATTTACTCATTCTTTTGATTTGCAATGACTCAAGGATGATATTGATACATACCATTGTTGTTTTTGGTAGGTCTAGGCTTCCAAAATATGGTGATATGGAAGGAAAGAACACATGATGACGAGGATGTTGCTGCTAAAAGGAATCCGGTTTGTATTGCCGCACTCCGAAACTATGGGCTTTTAAAGTTATTCCAGACACCAGGCATGGTGTCCCATGAGAGACTATTGGAACACATACTAAGAATGTGGAATCCAGAACAGCAGTATTTCGAGGTGGGGGTAGACATACTTACAGTGGAGGTAGAGGATATCTACTTCCAAACTGGCCTATCGAGACGAGGTGCCCCTATCTCACTGACAAGTTCCCATGGTGAGGACATTACCACCAGAGAGATCATAGATCGACACTGTGCACCAGGTACAGGCACATCGGGGAAGAAAATCCCCATTAGGGCAGTGACAGATAGGGCTCTAAGGATTGTTTTGTTCACCATGAAGAGGGTGGCAAGGAGCCAGGGTGTACATCAGGCTTCAAGGGCACATATTTTGTATTCCCTAGAGGCTATGACACCTACAGTGTTCAACAAGATGGAAGCATTGCTTCCAATATTCAAGGATCAGCTGACTAAATGTCGGCAGGGAGAGCTGAAGCAGTTCAGTTTTGGTTCCATCTTAGCTCGCTTCTTCTTTGAGCCGGTCCCCAAGATGATACCCTAGGTGACTTTCAGGAGTCTATGAGCACAGGACCCCCGCATGCTGAGGTGGGTCCAGGTCATGGCTCGCACAGGAGCGGGTAGGGGTAGAGTGAAGTTAGGTGATGTGTTCTTCAGATGGCTGCGGGATCAGATGCTCATGGTCGAGGACTATGCCTATGCAGGCACAAATTTTACAGGTGATCCTGACCTACCACTCCCACCTAGAGGGAAGTGGGGTGCCATTGGTAAGAAACAAGAAACCCTAAAGATGGAAAATGTTTTTCTATTTTTTATGTTTTATATTTTTTATGATAAGTGACGAGACCTATTTGTCTTCATGCAGATGTTGGAGCAACGAGGCCTGGAGGAGCATCTCCATTAGACAGGAAAGCCTAATCTCGCTTCATGCCATAGGGTGATGATATCACCAGGGAACTAAAGGAGAACCTAGAGAGGTTGACTCTAAACATCCCAGATGCTGACATAGATGACCTCCCGACTAGATATCAGAGATCTACGGTGGGAGTACCAGGCCAATTCAGTAGGCTACTACGCAAGGTGGCTCGAGCAGTGATGTGCTATCATGAGCACCACTAGTGGATGAGACATGTATACTGAAAGCTTATAGCTTCAGGATTTTTGTATGATGATTTTTCCTGAAAGCCTACGTGCTTCAGATGAGGTCTCAGGACCTATTTTTGTAAAACTTTTTCGTATATATATATATATATATATATATACATATACATACTTTTACACGGTGTTTATATGTTTCAAATGGAAAAATGCATTTTTCTATGAGTTCTATGTGTCTTTAAATGTTTATTTACAATGTACCATGTTTGATTTAACGTCATGAATGGGCAATATGCCAATCTAGGATGTAATTAGCCAATGAATCAGCAACTACATTATGTTCCCTAGGGATATGCCTATATGTAATGGTTCCAAATGATCTTTCTAACAAACGTACCCTTCGAAAGAGGCGGAGGAGCACTGGGTTCCTAATGGTGTAGACATGGTTTAAATGACAAACCATGAGCTAAGAGTCCATCAAAACTACTAGATCATGGACATCCTGGGAGGCAGCTTCAGTCAGAATACCGATGACTGCTTCATAATTGGTGATGTTATTAGTAGCAAGACCTAAGAAAAATGCTCCTAAACTGACCAAATCTTCAGCTAGGGAATAGAGAACCCAAGTATCCAAGGCTAGATTCAAGGTGTGGCGAGAAGCACCATCAGCGAAGCCGTAGAAAGCCATCTGCATGACCAAAACATGGTAGAAACATATGCGGACACTAAAAACTCAAAACCATCTTGAAAATATTGAAAGTCAATCAATATACATATATACAAGATACCATCCAAGAAGACCTAGGCATAGTACCTTTTTAGGTACAACCCATTGCGAGGTTGTCCCAAAGGGATCCCATCATAATCAACTAACTCATAGGCTCCTTTCTGTAACACCTTGGAAATAATGAAAGGTCCATACCATATGGACTCGATCTTACCCTTTCCTAGCTTGTCATATCTCTGGTCATAAGTCAAAACTAGGTCACCCTCGTTCAAAACACGAGGCTGGACAGAATTATCGTACTGCACCTTGACACATTTCTTATGTGCCTCATTAGCCAAGGAAGCATCTCTACAAGTCTCATCAAGGTTATTTAAGTACAAAAATATTGCTTCCTCTGCAGAAGTGTCTGGGAAAATTTCGACGGCAAGTTGTAAAGATGGAATCCGACATTGGATCGGCAAGACAACTTCAAGTCCATAGACAAGCTGAAATGGCGTGAAACTAGTAGATGTTTTCATAGAAGTCCGATAAGCCCAAAGAGTGAAAAAAAGAACGAGATGCCAATTGGATTTATGATCTCCAACCATCCGACAAAGCATAGTTTTCAAAACTTTGCTAATGTCCTCTACCTGACCATTATCTTGCGGATAATACGGCGTAGAGTTTTCATGGCGAAAACCTAGCTTAGCACTCAATTCCTCCATCATTTGATTATGGAAATGAGATCCATGATCAGTGACGATGGACTGCGGAACTCCAAATCTAGCTATGATATGATTGAACAAGAAGAGGGTGGCAGTCTTACCATCTTCTGCATATGTAGGCATGGCCTCAGCCCATTTTGTGAAATAATCCATGGCTACAATGATGTAACCATGCCCCCCGGCTGAGGTTGGTTTACAATGCATGAAGTCAATCCCCCATTTGGAAAAAGGGCCAATGGCAATGATGGGGTGAAGCGGAGTAGGATGGGTACGCTTTTTGGGATAAAAATGTTGGCAAGGTAGGAATTTCTTAACAGCCTCATGACAATCTTTGAAGACAAAAGGCCAGAAATAGCCAGCGCAAAGGATTTTCTGGGCTGTAGCCATCCCAGATAAATGACTGCCACATGCTCCAGAGTGGCAATCATTCATCACGTGTTCATCCTCCTCATGAGTGAGGCATCACCGGAGAATGGAGTCAATCCCACGTCTATACAAGGTATCATTCAAGATAAGGTAGTATTTTGTGTGGTGACAGATGCGGTGACGATCATCATGAGATAGATGCGGTTGAAAACACTGGGTCTGGAGATAAATCAGTAAATATCCATACCAAGGATCAGTAGTGCTAATTAGGAACACAAATTCATCTGGAAATGAATCGTTGGGCTCAGATTCCGTGGTAGCACAGGGAAGGTCACATATAAGCTCGGCAAAAACCAAGGATTTCTTTGATGTAGCCTTGGCAAACTCAAGATCGAACTCCTGAAGGATGACGATCCAATGGGAGTACTTGCCCCTGAGTACCTGACAAGTCAGAATGTAGTACATCAGGTTCTGTTCTGCCAATACGGTGGTAGTGCGAAGCAGAATGTAGTAACAAAATTTTTGCACAGCAATGACCTCAGCAAAAGCTAGCTTCTCCACATGTCAATAACAGGTTTCAGAATCAATAAGATTCTTACTAGAGTAATAAATCACATGCTCCTGACAATGGAGATTGTCCTGCACTAGAACCTTGGCGATGGTAGTAGTGGAGGCAGCAATATAAAAGATAAAATCCTTTGAATAATCTGGGGGGTGTATCACAGGTGAATGAGTCATAGCATGCTTAAGACTATCAAAGGCGCATTGGGCCTGGTGATCCCAAAAGAATGGAGTGTTATTCTTGAGGAGATGCATATAACCGTGTGTTTTCTTAGTGAAATTGCACATGAAACAGCGGAGAAAGTTTGCCTTCCCCGGCAAACTTTGGAGTTCAAGGATGTTGGTTGGGGCTGGTAGATTAATGATAGTGGCAATCTTCAAAGGATCGATATGGATGCCATCTTTGGATACCACAAATCCAAGCATACATCCTATCTCAATGCAAAAAACACATTTATGTGGATTGAGCCGTATATTATAATGACAGCATCTCAGGAATATGTCTCTAAGATGACCAAGATGGTCCTCCCGACGTTGTGAATGAGCGGGGAGGTCGTCAAGGTATGGTTCAACAATATGTTTAATGTCGTGAAATGCATAGGACATCGCATGTTGGAACGTGGCTCCAACATTTTTCAAGCCGAAAGGTAACTTCTTATATGCAAAGGTTCCCCATGGCCAAATGAATGCGGTCTTATGCTGATTGGAGGGCAATTTCTCAATCTGATTGTAGCTAGAGAATCCATCCATGAATGAAAAGATGGCACTTCCAGCACAGTTGTCAATAATCTGATCGATGTGCGGGGTAGGAAAGTTGTCCATGGGACAAGATTTATTTAAATTCCTAAATTTGATGCAGTCTCTAATGGTGCCCTACTTTTTATTGACAGGGACAATGTTCGATACCCATTTTGTCAGAGGTACGGGATAAATAAAACCAGCTTTCAAAAGTTTCTCAATCTCAGCATTAATAGATGCGGCCTTCCTAGGATGGACTTGCCTAAGTTTCTACCTGACAAGTTTAGCCATGGGATAAGTTTTAATCTCGTGGACCACAATGGAAGGGTCAATCCCCGACATTTCTTCATAGGACCAGGAAAAAATGTCACGGAATTCCTTAAAAAGTGCCTTATATGCTTCAGATTCATCTGTGGAGCAGTTCTGCCCAACATGAACGTGCTCAATAACATCAGGCTTGGCTGATATGTCAATTGGGTTCGTCTGAGTAATGTTGCAAAGGTTTCCTTCAGAATCTATATCTTGCAACAATATAGGACTTTGTGGAATGTTGAAAATATCAGTAGGAAACAAGGATGCAAAATCATAGCTGCCCGAAGTGGTATTGGGGAGGAACATGGATCTATGATGGCGATCCTCCCAAATGGGCTCATCCATATTCATGATCTCTATAATGGACTCGTCAGAAGGAAAAGTCTCAGAGAGATAGTCTGGAATCGGAAGAGAAGGTTCTAACCAGTACGGTAAATGGTAAGGATCCTGTAGCTAGGGTTTTACCCCTAGCTTGTGCGAATGAGCACCTACTAAGGAAAATGGATTCCTTAGTAGCAGTTCAATAAAATGTAAACTAAAAGCTATAACATAAATAAAAACTAAATCTAAACATGTGCATGGGACAAAACAGTAAAATATAAAGAATGGTTTTTTATTGATATTACCTCCGATGTGGAGGTTGGTGAAGCCCTTTGCGCTGATCCGAGAGGTTTCTCCGAGCTCCAGCTGTTCCTTCTCTTTCTCCGGTGGTGGAAATGGGCCAAAAGGGGCTCTCAATGGTGAAAGTAGCTCAAAGGGTGAGCTAGGGTTTCAAGAGCAATTTTGGCAGAGTAGGGACGCTTGTGATTGTGGATGTGAAATAATGGGTCTCCATCACTTATTTATAGTTTTTTAGTGGTGGAGTGCTGGCCCATGGTTTTGGGAAACCATATGGTTTAGGGAAGCTTGTTTAGGGTTTTTTCCTCCTTTTTCCTCATTATTTTTTATTTTTTATTTTTTCTTCCCTTTTTAGGGGATTTTGCTATTTTTAGAGGAATTTTGGATATTTTGGAGGAAAAAGGTGTTTTTATGGCCTTTTGGAGGCTTTTTGATGGTTTTATGGCCTTTTGGAGGCATTTTAGGCCTTTTGGAGGCTTTTTAGTGGGATTTTCAAGGTTTTCAAGGGAAATATGGTAGGAAAATGGACAAATGAGCCATATAGTGGGGTAGATAAGGTAGTGAACACTTTTTGGGTGTTAACAGATTGCCCCCTGATGTGCGAGGGCAGGAGCTCATCGTATGGCCGATGGACATCATAAGTCATAACTGGTTTGCAATGGGGTATGGAGAAGAGAAGAAACAAACTGAAGCCCGGAACCACGATCCCGAACCACCTGCAAGAACTAAAAAGTACATAGCCTCAATAATGGATGAGGAATCATTTGATCATATGGACGAGGCGAGCATTCCCATGCTCGTATCAGGATATAATCAATAATAACAATGGGGTCCAAAATATGGGGACCTGACATATACATGGCCTCAAATACTGAATGAGGAAGAATCTCAATATATGGATGAGGCGGGCATACCCATGCTCCTATCAAGATACATAAAAGTAACTGTGAGGCCCGAAAAGAAGGACCTGTAGGATACATAGAAAACCGCTGTGTATATCATAAGGGTCCAGAAGGGACGCAAATCTGGAACATACTGTTGGCCGGACCATGTCTGAGCTGAACAACTGTTGCACTGGAATGACATCAGTGCTACTGAATGTGGTCCCAAAGGAACTGATGAGCTGCTGGATCAAAGTGACAAGGGTCATACTCGCAATGGTACACTGAACTGGAACTGAACTGGGTACTCAAGGAAGCATGGAACTGGATGGCTTCCAAATACAATCGCCAACGCAGCCCGGACATCCACGGGAACATATAACTGAGCGTTCCAAAGTGATTCACCAATGTGCTAGAGTCGGGGGAAGTCCGGGGTCTTCAACACATAATGGAAGGGATATACATCCTGCACGATTCTCAATGATGCAATTAAGGTGCTGAAGTCAAGCATGTGAGAAACAACCATTCGAAGAGGCAATTATGACTCCTCCCAAAATGGTCCGTAGGCACTCACCACAGATGGTGATGGGTCCAAGACACAGGGACCTCTGGGTCTATCCTCTGGAATAGAAGGGCTGTCGTCGATAGAGGGAGACCTGCAACTATCAAGGCAATGATGTTTCCTTGACAAGAGTGCGAGGTGCAAAAATGAAATGTGATAGTGCTGATGGCAGGGTTGATAAACTGGGGTAAATAACTGGGCAAGTAGAGTGGGTGGACTCAAACTTCCTTTGTTCAGAGTATGATGGCGGGGACGATCGGGAAACATATGAAATGGACTGGTGGTAAGGGGATCATAGCTGTATTGCATCTAGAAGGCAACTGGGCTGAGGGAGACTCAAGCTGTGGTAAAATGGCAGGAGACTGCAGAATACTCTGAACAAAGGCGACCTAATTGGGGGTGCTGCCGAGAGGATCGATCATAGTGCCAGAAGGCACGGGGGGACTTCTTCATGTGTTAGGGAACTAGAAGAAGTGTGTATATAATATGGTACTGTCATGTGGATTTTTTGAGCCTAGGACAGTTCATGCTCATGGTTGCTTTCAATTTTAAGGAGTCTGAAAGCAATAAGAAGACTCTGAAGTAGTGAAATGGTACTGTCGTGTGGATTTACGAGCCCAGGACAGTTCATGCTCGTGGTTGCTTTCAATTTTAAGGAGTCTGAAAGCAAATAAGAAGACTCTAAATTAATGGAATGGTACTGTCGTGTGGATTTTACGAGCCTAGGACAGTTCATGCTCGTGGTTTCTTTCAATTTTAAGGAGTCTGAAAGCAAATAAGAAGACTCTGACTTGATAGAATGGTAAGGCAAGAAGGAAGCGTTCAATCAAGGAATATTTATGATGACCAGGAACGAGGGTGGGGGGGAACACTGGTGGGCCTCCTTGCGGGGTGAACGAATGGTGGCAAAATAATGGAACATTTGCAGTATGACAGGAGTGGATGGCTCATGGAAAAAGTATGGAACAATCTGATGGCGGCCGATGTGGCGCGTACATTGAGGCAGCAAGATGTCAGGACACAATGCTAAAATTGTACCAAGTGAGAGCGAGAAATGATCTCAAGCATCATCACGAGCTCAGAAAAATGAATTCGGCGATATAAAAAGTGTTAAAAACGAAGAGCGGCCGAAGTGGCACGCAAACCGAGGGGACTAGCGGTGTCTAAAAAATGGGCAAAAAATGACGTAGAAAAAATAATGCAATGAGGTGACCATCGTGATGGTCTCGTCGTGCTGATTCCAATGGTGGAAACAGTTCGGAGAACGGACTCCGTATGGGTTCAGAATGGCCAAAACAAGAACAAAGTCAATGGACTATAAATAGTAAGTGGGCCCAACATGACAAGTGTCATTTGTACTATTTGACTTTGACTCGTGATCAGAGTGGACCAGAGCTGAGGTGGCATTTCTGGACGATCCGACCGGTTGTTTTCAGATTCGAGAGATACAGGTATTCTGTCAAACTCATACCTGCTTTGTAATTGGGTTCGGGGGGAGGGTAGTGGGTCCCAGGGTACCGTTTGTGCGGTCCACGTGGGTGGACCGTGGGTTTCGGTTGGACAGCCGTGGTTAGGGACCACGATTGTAGGCCTAACAGTAACAGCTAGGAACTACGACTGTAGGCCTGATAGTCGCGGTCGGAAACCGCGGGTTAGGGCCTGGCAGTCACGGTTTTGGACCGCGCTAGTCGGGTTTTGGCGGGGGAAGGGGAAGGACTATTTGTTTGACATGATTTTGATGAGTCTTCTTTGTGTGATTGGCAGGATGCTGTAGGTTCAGTGGAGAGAGCGGGAGATACCGGATGATCTTATGACCATCGTCCGAGAGGACCGTCGGGTGCGATCTATGCTGGGGCTACTCGGACTGCTAAAGTTCGCTCAGGTGCCTATGATGCGGTCAGCAGGATTGCTGCTGAACCGACTAGTTAGTTTCTGGGAGCCAGACACACAGGCTTTCCGAGTGCAGGGTGAGAGGGTGGACCTCACCCTAACTGATGTATACTTCTTGATGGGGCTGCCCTATCTGGGTAGGGTGGCAGATACACAGCCGCGGGTATCCGCAGACCTAGATATGGATGACATGTTGGAGCGGTTCTGTGGGCCAGAGGCTCGGGTGCATAGGAATGCACTTCTGGTGAGAGACTTACGGGAGCTGGCAGTGCAGGCCATGGCAGCATGCGTGGTGCGTGTCTTGGGGTCCCAGTCACCGGAGAGGGTATCTGGTGGCCAGATGCAGCTGGTAGAGCGCGTACTGGGCGGTGTGTACTACGCGTGGGGCCAGATGTTCCTTACTTGCGTGCAGTGGCAGCTGACAGCAGCGAAGGAATCTGGCAAGGGGTTTTGCTATGGTTCCTTCTTATGTGCATTTTTTATGGAGCGGGTACCCACGTTGTGGCCACAGGTGCCGATCAAAGCAGGAGGCGTGCAGGAGCCGCGGATGGTGCGGTGGGGCGAGATGATGCGCCGCCGTGGTGGCGGTGATGTTGGTAGGTACTTCACGCAGGAGTTGTACCTGCAGTGGCTCCAGTTACCGTTGACACTGGATGACTATCCATACAGAGATATGGATTATACCGGGGATCGAGAGGCACCACGGCCGCCGGGACAGGCATGGGGACCAGATGGTACATATGGTTTAATTGCATTGTCAATTTTTATATATGATGGTTGATTGATATATTGTTACTGACAAATGGGTGATCTACAGATGTGGGCCCGAGGCCGCCGCCAGGGCATGTGGCGCGGAGGGGGATTGTGGCCATTCCAGCTCTGCCTGGGTGGGGGGAGGTGCGGCGCCGAGATGCGGAGGGGACGCTCGAGTCTGTACGGGAAATACTAGACCGTTTACTGGTGGGGGTGATCGACGAGGGGTGGCGAGACCTTGATCCGGACATGGTTCAGGAGTGCATGAGGGCACCCCGGGATTTCAGATTTATTGCGATCTGGGTGGCACTCTTGGTGGATAGGGCATGGGAACAAGAGCCCGTGGGGGATGAGGATTTTCTGAAGGAGGATCGAGGGGAGGATTCGGAGGCGGCAGATACCAGCAGTGAGGCAGGGTATGACTCTCCTTAGGGAGTGCAGGGGACTCCCCCCCGAGTTTTGTAGCTACGGCATGTATTTTATGAGGCTTGATGGATGTATAGTCATTTTTTGGTATAGTTGAGTACAGGGGTACTCAAGTCATGTATAGCGCTGTGACATGTATTTTTTGATGTATATATATATATGCACATGGATGCACATTTTTGTGATGTTGTCTCAGTTGTACACACGTGGATGCGCTTTATGATGTGTTATATGTTTGTATTGCACGTGGATGCAAGTGGTTTAGGATGTTGGGCACGTGGATGCCCCTTTTGTATTTTATGTGATGCGACATGATGTATGTATGATTAGGCACGTGGATTCCCCTATGGATGCAAATATGATTTTGATGGTTTTATGTATATGGATGCAAATGTTGATGCAATGCAATCTTTTTGGGTTTTTATATATTTTGATGAGATGCTATGCAGGATGGAGGTGTTACATGGTGTGATTGATATGCCAATCTAGGATGTTATTTGCCATTTGATCTGCGACACTATTGTAAGCTCTTGCGACATGTGTGAATGTGATGGATTCAAACTATCGGCTGAGTTGTTTTGTACGCAGGAATTTTCTAAATAGGCAAGGATCACGCACCTGGTAGCAGTTGTTGAGCTGGGAGACAAGTAGCTGGGAGTCCAGGAACACATGAAGGTGACATATGCCCATCTGGAGGGCAGCAGTCAAGAGACCGGTCACAGCATCATACTCCGCCTGGTTATTGGTCGCGGCGCCTATACATATTTCGTCAAGGTGAATCAGTTTGTTGGAAGGGGAATATAAGACCCATGCTGCAGAAGCCAGGTTGGGAGACCAGCGGCTTGCTCCATCAGTGAAGCCAATGTAACAAGGTGGAAGATGGTCCATCTGGAGGCATGCAAAAACCGATGAGTGTGAGATTATGGTAAAAAGGGTGAAAAACAAAAAGAGAGAAAACTGTACAATGCGGACCAATGAGGTCATGGTTTCAGTTATGGGTAGAAACGTTTAAGATACAACCCATTATGGGGGTTGCGTAAAAGGTGGCCTTCAGAGTCGGCTAAAATGTATGCCCCCTTGCCGAGGCAAGTCTTCACAATGTAAGGGCCTTGCCACATGGACTCAAACTTTCCTTTACCGATTTTGTTGTGGGCTTGGTCATAGGCGAGGACGAGGTCCCCTTCGTGGAAAGTTCGAGGGTGAACATGTTTGTCATAACCGGCTTTGGATTGGTTTTTGGCAGCTTCAATGTTCTGGAGAGTGGCACGACGATCTTCATCGGCTTGTTCGAGGGATAGCAGACGTTGCTCAAGGGGGGAGGTATCAGGGAGAAGCTCAACGGCAATATGTAAGGCAGGTATCTGACACTCGATGGGGAGGACAGATTCAACACCGTGAACTAGATGAAACGGGGTAAAACCAGTGGTGGTCTTGGTGGAGGTACGGTAAGCCCATAAGGCAGGGAATAGCATATGGTGCCAATTGGACTTATGCCGGTCAACAGTGCGTTGGAGTATGGTTTTCAGGATTTTTTTAACAGCTTCTACTTGACCGTTCCCTTGAGGGTAGTAAGCAGAGGAAAATTGGTGTTCAAACTTGAGGAGGGTGGATAATTCGCGCCAAATGGAATCTTCAAAGTGTGATCCATGGTCTGAGACCAACTGTTTAGGGACCCCGAATCGAGTGATAACATGGTTGAAAAAGAAACGGGTAGCAGTGTCAGCGGTACAGTTGAAGGTGGGCATGGCTTCCGCCCATTTGGTGAAGTAATCGACGGCGACAATAATATACTTATGGCCATTTGCAGATGGGGGTCGACACTCCATGAAGTCGATGGCCCACTTGCAAAAGGGACCAACGGTGACGACTGGGTGTAATGGAGCAGGTGGTGTCCGAGCCTTGGGGGCAAAAAGTTGGCAGTTATGGCAATGCTTGACCGCAGTGATGCAGTCACTGAAAAGGGTGGGCCAGAAGTATCCGGCGCGGATGACCTTTTGGGTAGTGGCCATCCCGGAGAAATGGCCGCCGCAGGCACCGCTATGACAATCATTAAGGACCTGTTTAGCTTCCTCGTGTGTAAGGCAACAACGAAGAATTGTGTCAACCCCTCACCGGTAGAGGACGTCTCCTAGGAGGAGGTAGCGAGAGGCCTGGTGACAGATACGACGACATCCATTACGAGTGACTGTGGGTCGGAAATTCTACGTGCGCAGGTATAACAAGACATCACCGTACCACGGGTCATCGGACGAGATAGTGAACAAGTGATTGTCGAGTAACTCATCGGAGATAGGTGGGGCCAGGAGAAAGGAAGGGAGATCAGTGATGAGCTGGGAAAGCGCAAGGGCTTTAGTGCTCTTAGGTGTTCGAAACGTGAGGTCATATTCCTGGAGGATGATGACCCATTTAGCCACACGACCTTACAGGAGCCGCTGGTTAAGGAGATATACCATGGGGTTAGAATCGGTGACAACTATGGTACGACTAAGTAAAATGTAGTGTTGCAATTTTTGGACGGAAAAGACCACTGCTAGGGCTAGTCTCTCCTCATATGGGTAACGTAGGGGTGGGCCGGACAAGGTCTGGCTGACATAGTAAATGACATGCTCTTGGTGTGAGGTGTCTTCTTGAACCAAGACTCCAGATACAGCATGCTCAGATGCCGAGACATAGAGGATGAAGTCCTGAGAGAAATCCAGAGGGGAAATCAAGGGGGCTTGTGTGAGAGATTTCTTGAGGGCTTCGAATGCGGCTTCTGCATGCTCGTCCCAGACAAAGGGTATGTGGGTACGGAGCAGGCGCAAGAAACTGTGAATGGTTGTGGCGTAATCAGGAACAAAGTGTCGAAGGAAATTGGATCGCCCTTGCAGAATTTGGAGTTGCCGGAATGTTCGAGGAGAGGGAAGGTCTAAGATGGCTTGGACTTTCAGGGGATCAACAGTAATTCCTTTCTGGGAAACAATGAAACCCAACAATCGGCCTGCCGGAATGCAAAAGACACACTTGTGTGGGTTCAAGCGGATCTGATATTTGCGACAATGCAGAAAAACTTGCCGAAGGTCGTTAAGGTGGTCTGATCGTTTTCGGGAACGACCTGTAAGGTCATCAAGGTAGACGAGCAGGATATGGACCAAATCATGAAAGAAATAGGTCATGGCTCGCTGGAATGTGGCACTAGCATTTTTTAGGCCAAAAGGCATGACGCGATAGGCAAAGGTGCCCCATGGGGTAGTAAAGGTAGTTTTGTATTGGTCTTCCTTTCGGATTTGGATCTGATTGTATCCGGAAAAACTGTCCATGAACGAGAGGACTTCATGCCCCGCACACGCATCGATGAGCTGGTCAATAAATGGCATGGGGAAATTGTCTTTGGGACAGGCGCGGTTTAAATCTCAGAAGTCAGTGCATACTCTAAGGGTGCCTTGTTTTTTGTTAACGGGAACAGGGTTTGAAACCCAGGTGGTATAGGCAATAGGATAAATGAATCCTGCCGTACGAAGTTTCTCAATCTCTGCTTTGACAGCTGGGAGTTTTGAGGGATGAATGGGACGTTGTTTCTGACAAACGAGGGGGTACATCAGGCCATGTGTCAATGTGGTTCTCTATAATGGCAGGGTCAAGACCGGGCATTTCAATATAGGACCAGGCAAAGACATCACGGAATTCTCTGAAGAGTTTGTTGTATTCCTCAATTTCTTGCTTACTGCAAGAGGCTCCTAAAGTGATGAGTTCGGGGGTGCTTCCTGGGGCCGCAATATCAATTTGGATGACAGGTGAGATGTTGGCCATGTTACCCTCTTCGAAGGCGTCAGGAGCAGGAATAGGGTCCTTGAACCAGTCGACCTTGTGGGGAAGGAAGTCTTTGGATTCAACAGCGAATTGGGTAGCAGTGTTAGAGAAGGATACCTCTGGGAGGAAGTAGGAATGATGGTGCATGTCATCCCAGGGATAATCCGGGGCAGTGAGAGCCTCAAGAATCTCCTCATCAGTACGGAATGTTTGTGTCATCAAGTCGGTTGACGAGGGAGTAGTGATGGAAGAGATCATATATATGGTATTAACCTCTTTGGAAGAGGAAGAGACCGGGGGGTGGATTTCCTCAATGGTGAGTGGTGCCGTCTCTAGATCCAGATTGTTCATCTCAAAGAGAGCTGCTCTGTAATCGGGGAGATCGGGACAATGATTTGTGTAATGCCCATAGATACCACATATGGCACAGGAGTCGTTAGTGCGCAGGGACTTGTCGCGAGGCATAGGAGTTGGATCAAGGTAGACAACCGGGATAGTGGGGTCGTCGTCAAGCGTTTGCATGTGTTCCTGTAGTGCCGGTAACTGAGGACATTGGTGATTCGCATGGCCCAACTCATCACACAACGCGCATTTAGGAGGAGCACGAAACACAGGGGGGTTTTTGACTGTCTTAGGAGGTGGGACAACAGTGTAAGGTTGGGGGCCTCTGCCCCCAGTGGGTTTGGTAAGAGGAGGGGGTGGGGTCGTGGAGGATGACGGGGTAGCGATACCGGGAGGTGGTTGACTAGTAGTGACAATGGGTTGCACCAGTTGCAGGATGAAATTTGGTGTCAGTAGGGGAACGGGAGGCGAAAGATACCAAACGGGTAATCCTAATGTTAACCTCAGGAGGCTGAGGGTAGCCATGACTGGGGCGCTAACTACTCCTGAGGGAGGGAAGAGGAAAGGAATGGTATGGATGGGTGTAGCACCAATGTGACTAGGGACTAAAGGGGGTTTAGGTAACAAGGGCAGTTGATTAGTAGGAGTTTACGTGGTATGGGACATGGTACATAGGTCAGACACGTAAGTGTCGGGCGAAGGGGGTGGAATAGATTGGAAGGTCGAGGTCATTAGCGCATCTGAGTAAACTCCGGGCCCCATAGAGGAAACAAATGAGGTGGTGGCACCCAAAACAGGTTGTTCAATCATGGGGAGAACATTTTCGGGTGCCGCGGGGGCATTAGGATCATGGTATGTGAGTTGGTCAACCTTGACCATGCGTCCCTCATGGGGAAACATCATGGTACGAAAAACGGTAGAAGCAACCGCCCGCATGGCATAC
The DNA here is from genome assembly GCA_001517045.1 of Pseudotsuga menziesii. Taxonomy (NCBI): domain Eukaryota; kingdom Viridiplantae; phylum Streptophyta; class Pinopsida; order Pinales; family Pinaceae; genus Pseudotsuga; species Pseudotsuga menziesii. Next base: position 440,751 of record LPNX010155005.1, read on the forward strand.
ATGTAGCTGCGGCCAAGTAAAAGGTTATAATCAAGTGGTGCATTGATAACCTCAATGTTCATGAGGATAGTTTTGCCAGCCAGCTGGACGGGGACGTTAGTTAATAGGCCTTGTGGTTGAGCCAAACGACCGTCGTAGGCTCGCAACGCAGTAGTGGACTGCTGGAGAGTGGGGGATCCCATTTTCTCCCAAATGGAGGTGGGCATGACACATGTAGAGGCACCTTCATCAATAATGCATCGATGGACGACAAAATTCCAAATGGAAACAGAGACTTGGAATGCTAAAGTGGAAGGCATGCGAGGTTCGGATTGGTCCAAATCAAATGCCATTAAACTCGAATCATTTGGATCGATGGCCCTAATGGCTGAGAGTAAAGTCTTACACTGCGAAGGGCAGTTTTTTAAGACTTCTAACATAGACATGGCTGCGGGGGATTGGGCTAAATCATCAACAATGTTGTAGTTGGATGCAGCGCGCGCATTGGGGTTATTGTTAATACGGTGAAGTGGGAAACGAGGTGCTTTGGGAGCGCCATCTAGTGGAAGTGGAGGTATACGTAACTCCTAATCAGTGGGATGAGCGTTAGTGGGTTTATCGGCAGGAGGGGATTCAGGGGTGGAGCCATATTGGTTCCGCCAGGTCTGGAGGTTGACCTCATCGGAGGACATCATCAACAATTGGTGGGTACCTGAGTCAAGCATGGGTTGATCAGGAGCAGTGTAAGTGATTTGTTTTTGGGTTGGCGCATTGGCTTGAGGGGGAGCCAATGGTTGAGTGTTCACTACGCCTTGGTTTGGTAAGGGGTTTTGCAATACCAAAGGTGGCTGCTGAGGTGGTGGAGGGTTGGGTGGTGCTTGAGGAGCCACATGCCCTTGGCATTGTGCATCAGCAACCCAAAGTTTCTGAACTCGTTCCATGTGTGGACAAAAATTTGTGTAGTGGCCATAGACCCCGCAAATAGAACAAGCATGGTTTGTTCGCCAATTGGGGTTTTTAGCCTACTTGGGAGGGCGATCAGGGTTTTGGTGAGCAGGGGCCACGTTATTATTAGCGGGGGGATTAGGGGGTTGACCAGCTTGCTCGGTAGGTTGGTTATTCCCACGATTTCGACCCCTGCCGCGGTTTTGTTGGCCCTAGTTGCGTTGGTTGTTCTGGTTTTGCTGCGGGTTTTGTTGGGCATAAAATTTCCCTTGGGAAGTAGGTGGATTCTGAGGTTGCGCAGGTGTAGGAGCAGGCTACGGTGGATGATATGTAGGTGGAGGCTGCGCAGGTGCAGTAACTTGAGCGGGTTGCTGATAGGGCTGCAGAGTAGGTTGTGGGGTTGCCGCAGGGGCTGCCTATGGCGGGTAATAAGTGGGTTGGGCTTGTGAAGGCGCAGGAGCTGGTGCAGCCTGCTGGTGGTAGTAAGGCTGAGGTGCGACTGGGGGGGCGTAAGCCAGAGTCACATGACCGAAACACTGAGGTGGACATGAGGGTCCATGGGTATGGTGGTGATGTGTCATGGGAGCATACGAGTTGGTGGCTCCAGGCTGTGAGGTAGCCCGCGAGAGGTTAGGGCCAGGGGTAGGACGTGCTATGGAAAAAGGTTGAGGATGCAAAGAGATACAGCCAATGATGCTGTCGGTAGCGTGGGATGCCCCCGGCGCATCGTGCTGGGAGGACTCACCGCGAGGGGTGTCAGGTATGATGGTATAGAGATAACCTAACTGGGCGTAAATGAGGTCGAATTGCTGGGCCTTAAGGATGGCCTCTTCTTCAGACTGGGGTCTTTCGGATGCCACATCCTTAGCAATGATAGGAAGAAGGGATTTGAGGAACCAATTGAGGAAGATCCAGTCGTCTAATTTGATCTTGCATAAGCTACGGCATCGACACCACTCATGAATGTGGTCCGTGATGTGGGTAGCCGTGCTTTGTCTGCATGATAGGAGGATCTCAATGCCTGCGTCATCGCGGACGGGTAACTGGAAGAACTACAGGAAGGTCAAGGCAAGGGAAGCAAAGGTGGCATGGGTTCCATGGGCTTGCTCGATATACCACTTGGCCACAGAGCCAGTGAAGGTGCGCTGTAAGAGACGGAGGCGAATAGAGTCATCCACTATGGAGTTGGAGGAACACCATAGATGGAAGGACATGATGTGGTTTTGCGGGTCCTCACCGGCCTTGCCCTCAAACTTAGGGATATCGGAGGGGAGCTTGGTGGGCATATGAGGCCATGCAGGGTCATGTCGGATAGGGTCGTTGGTCAATCTGGCTAGATCGGGCAGGTTGAGGCTAGCCATGAATGGCAAACTGGAAGACAGATGTGACACAGTAGTGGGTTGGACCGAGTTGGGGCCAATGCCCCCAAGTGGAGGGGTGGTGTTAGGGAGGTTGCCCCCACGTGGGGGGACTAAGGTGGTATAGGATGGTCTTGTGCCACCATGGGTTGTGTGAGCCACTGATGGAGTGGGAATAGGTAGTCCCGCTGCGGGAATAGGTGCCGTGAGGGGAACGGTAGATGGGGGCCCCGTGGAGGGCATACCCATAGCAGGTGTGATAACTGGTGTAGTGGTGGATGTGCCACCAATGGTCCCTACCAAGATGGGAGTGGGAGTCACGCCAGCCATGGGGCTAGTAGGGGCAGTATAAATGGGGTTCTCGGACTCTGGCTCAGAATCGGAGGTAAAATAAGGGGCGTCAATATCTAGTGACGGAGTCCTATGCTGCTGACGAGTGGAGTCAAGTGACAAGGCTCGAGATCTATGATAAGTGGTATCAAGTGAGGATGATCTGTGTCGATGACGGGTGGTGTCAAGTGAACCGTGCTGAGGGGGCTCGCCTCTGAGGCGCCGAGAATGTCTTGGGAACTCAATGGTGACAAATGGTGTCAAATCTCTGTGGGTTGAGGTGAGTAAAAAACATCTCAAAAACCCTAATGCAACTGAGTGTGCAGAAGGAGAGCTCAAAAAATAGGGCACTCAAGCCAACAACCAACTCAAAACACCCACTATAATGGCGTGCTACAATAGGCGGAGTGTCAACAGAAATGGTCAGAATACCAACAAGCAGCAGGTTGCCTACAAATAAAAAATGGTGGACTCGCTAGACCAAAAGGAGGTAAGGGAGCATGCAAACACCTAACTAAAAGTATTCTGACTCAACTAGACATATCCTCTGCAAGGTGATGAAATCCAAGTCAGACAATATGAATAGGAAAGCCAAGTGGCTGAGATATCCCCCTACCGGGAGGGACACCGGGAAGTCAATCCTAGAAGAATGGAAACTAAGATACCCCGTTCATGACATGTCCAGAAAGGTAAATCTGCCGCTTGGTCCTTTTACCGCAATACCCCTATATAGGGATATCCCAAGAACTGCGAAAGGTAGCCCTTCAGTTACTGAATGGAGTTCGGTATTCCACTCAGGCCTCCGGAACCAATCTCACAACTTCAACCCTCCTAAGGGAGAGGCCTTTTGGTAAACTGGTTGTGACCATGCCAAAAAATACTAGGGGATTTTGGTTCCCTAAGTGGACAAGAGCTATGTCTCAAGTGTAAGTAACCGAGGGGTGTTATTGGAAGCCTATCCCCCCAATCCTACCTAACTACAAAGATTCTTTTGTGTTCCCCAAGTGGGGTTAGAAGGTTGGTTGAGTTAAGTAGTTTTTAAGTCTCACTTGAATTAGGTGACAGAGTGTGTGCTCGTGAGGTGATCAACTAACAGTAATATTGAATTCAAAATTTAAACATGCAAAATTTTCTGAAATAAGAATGCTGAAATTTTAAAAACAATGCTGTAAAAAGGTAATAGAAATAATGGTGCAGAAAAGGCTATAGGGGAGGAGGGTTGTAGGTAGAATAGATGGTTGTGTAGATGCAGAAAATATGGCAGCAAAGGGGCTGGGGTCAAATATAGGAAAAACTGCAGAAATCAGACCGCGGGTCTGTGGCTGGATCGGGCAGTCGGACCGCGAGTTTGAAGGAAACAGGCGCGGACAGGTCGCGTGTTTCGGGCCGACAGATGCGGTCGGGCCACGACTATGGAAGGAAAAGAGGCGGTCGGGTCGCAGAGAAGGGCTCAAAGGCGCGGTCGGGACGCAGGAAAATGGCTGACAGGTGCGGTCGGACCGCAGAAAACAGGCTGATTAGCCACGTCCGAATCGCAGGTAACAGACTTGAATCCATCGGTAGGGCGCGGGAAAAATTCTAAGAGCTGCGGGCTGGTCGCAGGTAAAGGCCTGAAACACGCAGTCGGGCCACGACTACGGAAGGAAAAAATATGGTTTACGGCAGCCGAAAGGAAAAAACAAAAACTATTGTAGAAAATAAAACAGCAGATTCGCCAAAACTGTAGCTTGGGTTTTACCCCTAGCTTGTGCGAATGAGCACCTACTAAGGAAAATGGATTCCTTAGTAGCAGTTCAATAAAATGTAAACTAAAAGCTATAATAGAAATAAAAACTAAATCTAAACATGTGCATGGGACAAAACAGTAAAATATAAAGAATGGTTTTTTATTGATATTACCTCCGATGTGGAGGTTGGTGAAGCCCTTTGCGCTGATCCGAGAGGTTGCTCCGAGCTCCAGCTGTTCCTTCTCTTTCTCCGGTGGTGGAAATGGGCCAAAAGGGGCTCTCAATGGTGAAAGTAGCTCAAAGGGTGAGCTAGGGTTTCAAGAGCAATTTTGGCAGAGTAGGGATGCTTGTGATTGTGGATGTGAAATAATGGGTCTCCATCACAAATTTATAGTTTTTTAGTGGTGGAGTGCTGGCCCATGGTTTTTGGAAACCATATGGTTTAGGGCAGCTTGTTTAGGGTTTTTTCCTCCTTTTTCCTCATTATTTTTTATTTTTTATTTTTTCTTCCCTTTTTAGGGGATTTTGCTATTTTTAGAGGAATTTTGGATATTTTGGAGGAAAAAGGTGTTTTTATGGCCTTTTGGAGGCTTTTTTATGGTTTTATGGCCTTTTGGAGGCTTTTTAGAGGGATTTTCAAGGTTTTCAAGGGAAATATGGTAGGAAAATGGACAAATGAGCCATATAGTGGGGTAGCTAAGGTAGTGAACACTTTTTGGGTGTTAACAGATCCGAAGCCACTAAATGAATGTCAACAGTGTGATCATCGAAACAAGTTTGAATGGTGTCATACATAGCTTCATGCGGGCTCAATGAGGTGGACTCAACAACATTTGTGCCTTGGGGCTCAATATCAAATGAGGCAATCATATGTACTGTCACGGTATCCGTGCTAGGAGGAGTAGAGGGAAAAATCCCCATAAGGGATGAGGCCTTCAGCATACCTACCCCAATCAATTGGTAAGGAGGAGGGGACTGACCTAACATGGGGATGTTATTAGCTGTGGAGGTAGTAACATCTGGCGTACAGAAATAAAGCTAGTCAATGGTAACAATTCTCTCGAGATGCGGGAATTGGATCGTTCGAAATACTATTGAAGCAATAGCATTCATGGCATAGAACCAATTCCTTCCTAAAAGGAAGTTATAATCTAAAGGGGCATCTACCACTTCTACTTGAATGGAAACGGTTTTTCCCCCCAGGTCGACCGCGAGGGCTGATATGAGCCCATGGGGTTGGAAACCCCGTCCATCAAAGGCTTTAAGGGTCGTAGGTGATATGACAAGCTCAGGAGAGCCTAGATATTTCCAACAAGTCAGCGATAACACCAAGGTCGAAGCTCCTTCATCTAGTACCGTTCTAAAGACTTTCTTTCCCACTACTTTCGTAATGATCTAAAAATCAAGTTTATGCGGTAATCTAGGTTTATAGTTCTCGACATTGAATTGAATCAAGTTAGTGTTATCCAAGTCTACAGCTCCTAATGCGGTCAACAAATTCTTGCACTATGTAGGGCAACTTTGGAGTACTTCTAAGGTAGACATCACACAAGCTTCCTAAGCGAGATATTCAACCACATTATAGAATTGAGCAGCTCGAGCATTGGGATTAAACAAAGCCTTCCGAAGAGTACTCTTTGGTGGGCACAAAATCATGTCGAGAGTAGGCTTCTCAATAGACAAGGGAACAGTAGACAAGGATTCCAGAGAACTAGTAGAGGGAGCTTTCCTTGAAGAAGATTGAGGACATCATACGAATTTCTGGCTTTGAGTTTGCAAATGGATGGTAGATGAGGACATCATACGAATTTCCTCCAATAAAATAGAGTTACCCTGGTTCAACATGTGGTCTACTAGCTGTTGTTGAGAGGGAAAGGGATCCATAAGTATTGTAGGTACAGGATTAGACTTCAAAAACTGGGAGATTTCGTCCCAACGAGGACACTCCTTTGAGAAGTGGTCACCACCACATAATAGACATAGGTATTTAGCCTTCCTTTTCCCTATGTTGTTGTCGTTATTGGTTGACTGTGGGGTCTCCTACTGGTTTCTAGGTTTTTAATTTCGATTTTTACCTTTATTTTTATTACCTGATGTTTGAGTAGTTTGAATAGACTTGACCTCGGTAGAAACCTTAAGAGTTGAAGGAGAAGCAATTTGGGTTGGCTTGGTAGGTTTTGTTGCGGATGGGGACTGGATTGAACCAACAATCCCGTCAACAGGTACCTCTACTGATGGCTTGGCAGGGTCGGTGCTGGGGTGAGGAGCTTGAGGAATCAGGTCATAAAGAGTCCCAGACTGAGAATAAACCAAGTCTAGGTACTGAGCCCGACTAATACCCTGCTCTTCAGTAATGGCACCGCCCATGGCCACATCTCGGACAATAGGAGCTAACAAGGACTTAGTGAACCAATCAACTAACAACTGATCTGGAATAGGGGCCTTAATAAGCCTTCTCTACCTTCTCCACTCATGAATATGATCAGAAATGTGGGTGGAGGTGTTCTGTTGCAGAGAAGTTAAACGATCGGTGCCTGTTTCATAATGAATAGGGAGCTAAAAGTGTGTAAGAAATACGGTTTCCAACGAGCCAAAATCCACAAACAAATGTTGTGGGATTTCAATATACCACTTCGCGGCCGTACCGGTCAAAGTTTGTTGAAAGAGTCGTAACCAAACAAAATCATCCATGAGGGAGTTGGAGGAACACCACAAATGAAAATTCATAACATGGTTACGCGGATCTTCACCCTGCTTCCCATTGAATTTTGGAATATCCAATGGTAACTTTACTAGAATGGGAGGCCATGAGGGATTGTGTCGAATGGGATCATTAATCAACTTGGACAAATCAGGCAAGTCCAACGTTGCTAGGAAAGGTAACTGTCTATTGGGCTGCACATACTGGTAATATTATATGGCATATAATTACTAGTAGGGCCATGGTTAAACTAATAAACAGGTTGTTGTGAGGAAGAACCACCAAAAAATCTTCCCATGGGGGGTTGATTTCCAGAATTAGGACTGCTAATACCACCTGGGCCTCCAGGAGGAGAACTGCTAGAGCCACCGGGACTACCAAGCCCACCGATACCACCAAGACCACTAGGACCACCAAGAGGCAGACCACCAAACCCTCCAGAACCTCTAGGAGGTGAGAAACCTCCAGAGCCACCAGAACCACTACGTGGAAGGTCACCAGACCCTCCCGAGCCATGAGGAAAGCCACCAGGTCCCCCAGGACCACTAGGACCACCAGGACCATGAGGAGGACCGCCAGATCCTCTGAGACCATTAGGTCCCCCAGGGGGAGGACCTCCATAAGGTGGTCCTCCCGCATCTCCCGCAGTATGTATAGGTATCCCTCCCATGGCTGGAATTTAAGACCAGTTGGGTTTCCCCCATGGCATAAAAGTGTTGCTAGGGTATGGAATTACAGTAGTATTAGATGGATGATTACCTACAGGTATTTGATAACCATAACTGCTAGAAGACTGAATGGTAACAGGTTGTGCCCCCAAGGGCTGACCTGAACTAGATGGGGGATTTACCACATTAGTGTGGGTGGGAGGGACAAAAACTGTAGATGTTTCTATGTTAGAGGTCTTCTCTTGACTAGGTACAACTCTGGGATCATATAACATAGGTCATGCCGAGGGTTGCCCCCCGGCATTCAAAGGTACTGAAGAAACAAGAATTGAAGGTTGGGTCACATATGCAAAAGATCTGGGGGTATTTGGAATAGACATAACATAAGAGGTGAGAGGGGTGGAAATTTGACTTGGGTTGTGGGTTGTTAATGGACGATCTATAATCGGTTCAATGGGTCTCATAGAATCAGCTAGTGAACGATATCCCACAGGAAGGAATGTGGAATGAACTGGTGAAGAGCCTAATAGGTTGTCAATCTTCTTTTCTACCTCCTGTGCACGAAGGATAGCAACACGGTATTGCCTGCATTCTTCTTCACTTTCAGGAGAACTTACATGGGTGCCAAATGAGGCAATGGCCTGTCCAATAGGTGTCTCCCAAAAAGGATCATTAGGACCAAAATCCAGACGGGTATCATCAACATTACCTTCGGTGGGAGGATGGAATGATGAATCTTCCAGGGACGATTGTTGGACCAAGGGAGGCAAGTGTGAAGAATATGGTACTCCACTTTCCACCACCACATTATCTCTCACTTGGGATGTGGTAGTAGCTCCTTGGTCGATAGCTTCCATTGGATTTTCTTCTGAAATAGAAGTAAAATCAGGTGGCAATCCCCATACTCTCCTATACTATCTTAACTCAGCCAGTGTGTACAGTTCCTATCTAACCTAGGTTCTGAAAATCTAGAAAAAACACACCAAAAGACTTCCCTACTCAAACTATAGGTCAAAACAAGCAAACTTAAAATGACAAGAGGAGTTCAAAAGTCAGGTCTCTCACTAGGATCATCAAGCAGGTGCCACTCGCGATATACCTTGAGGGTACATGCATAGTAATCTCCCCAAATGTTGTTTTCAGTGTATGGCTCCAAATGAGATGGCCAAAGGGCTTTTTTGAGATAGATAAGGTACCCTAGTGGGGTCTCCTGATATACTCAAGGTACGTGGGAGCTCGAATCAGTAGTAGTGTTGTCTAATGCATAACCGTACACAAGGGGCCTTCCGATATACAATTGACTACATGAAGTACCTTTTTATATACTTCAAGGGTACGTGAAAGGCCATTCGATATACCGATGGTATGTGGAAGAACCGCGCGAGTCCTGGAATGTAATGATGACAAATAATGACAGCTCCTACATTTTACGACGCCCGAACACGTCTCTAACCTATCACTCAAGTTACTACATAAATTTTAACCTACAACTACCGTTAATTTTAACTTGTACGGTTAGGTGAATGCATGATGTTCTGACAGAAAAGTAAAACCATGCAATATGCCTGTGCAAATTTTCACTTTACCTTTCAATATGCCTACTTATAGGAGGGAAGAGAGTGTTTTCCTTTTTGTTTCAAAAACAAAAATCATTCCAACCAACAGTCATGAACATCAAATAAAAGACAAGCAAACATTTTTAAAAACCAAACTCTTCTTTTCGAAACCAAATGAGAAGGGTGAGAATATCTTTTCCTGAAAGAACAACACCAAACACACCTATATGCCAATGCACTCTAACTTTTCAAATTTCTTAAAAACATAAGAAAATCTAACTTAAAACTACCATTTTTTTTTATATTTTGATCGAGATAGTCCTATATGCATGAGAGACAAAATATCATAAAGGTCCTGAAAGATTATGAACCCAATCAGAAAACCCAAATCCAACACTCAAATATGATGTCCTAATCTCAAGCAAAACTTTTCTTTTTTGAAGGGAAGAAAAAGAAGTTTACTATGCGAGCAAGAAATGAAATCTAGAAGCTAATCTAGTGTTCTTCTTTCAGTATATGCAACAAAAAGAGAGTTCAATGAACACCCTAACTTTCAGAAAACAAGAAATACTTATTTAAGCACAACCAACAAGCAAGAAGCAGATGAACAATCTTAAAAAGACTAAACAAATTTTTGAAATTCCACTCAAATCAATATTAAACCATCAAATCAGCAAGCCACACACATCAGATTCAATAACACAAGCCTGATAACAGAACTAAAAGCAATGAAAATTCCAAATTTTTACAAAGAAAAAAGAGGAAAAAGGGTTTTGGACTAATGCCTACCTGCTACCGCTCTTCGTAGGTGTTGTAAGAGCGTTTCCAAAGCAGCACCGCTCCTCACAAACCAGATACAGGCGATGGCACCGCTTACTGCTCACTGTGTTCAGGTGGTGGCACCGCTCCTCGTACAAAGATTTTTTGCGATTCCCTGTAGATGGCCAAAACAAGAAAGAGAATGATGGATCAGATCAAAAAATACTAGATCAAGGTAAATGTTGTCGAATTGAAAGTTGTAACAAAGCATAAAAAACCGAAATGACTCAGATCTGAACAAATCTGAAAATTTCAAACCTAAATAATACAAATTAGAAAGTAGATTTGAATGAAAAGAGTTGAAGAAAATGGAGCCTAGATTCAGACAAGAGTTGCAGACTGAGGACGATCGGAACAATTGAATACAACTACTCCCCAGCGAAGTTGCCAGATTTATTGACCGAAATATTTCACCTCCTGCAAACAGCAAGGTGTTTCGCTAGTCTGAATGGTTCAGATCCAGAACAAATAGATCACAAAGGCTGATAAATCTCCCTAGATGATGTAGATATCTGGAATACAAGGCTTTGATAGTTCACCTGTGTACCTGCAAAAGAGTTCAACACGAAACGAATCAAAGCAACCAGAATATGATCTACTAATATATGCTAGTGACTAAGGAATCTAGCAATATATATCTGAAATCAAACATCGACAATATATATGGGACAGAAAATCAACTTGAATTAGAAATATGAAGTTTACAACCAATCCTTAGTGTTGACATGCATCTCCATGAAACCAACTCTACATCCCCAAAAGCTCCAACTCTAGCTCTCTATGCTCTCTCCAAATGATATTGGGCCAAGAATCAGTCCAACAACATAATAATACCTTCTATGTTCTCTCCTCAACCATGGCTATGAGCTCATATTTATAGGGCTTTAATGGTTAGAGATGGTTGAGAAATTAGTGGGTGAGGTGGCCTCTAATATCCTAGGATGAGGGATCTCTAGCTCAACGAACCCACAATAGAAAGGATAAGGCAGTACACGAGGCTTATCATCTAGAAGCCTCGAGAAACTTCTCGTTTTCCCTTTTTACCTAGGGTACCTTGCTTCTCCTTCTATGACAGAGCAGTTTTGGTAATAACCGCCTATGGACCAAAGGAAATGGGCGGTGGAAGCATGGGTACCGCTCCTGGACAAAGGGGCATGAGCGGTGCTAGGAATTTGTGTGACAGACTGATAAAAAACCATTTAGTTTTCACTCCAAAAGCTGGGATTCAGGGCAAGTAGGTATGTCAAATGTCTTACCACATGATGGTGACAGGATTTTGGTATAATAATTGACGACATCTTGCATCCATTCACCACCTCATTTGTAGTAGTGTACTTGGATGACATCCTAATGTTCAGCCAGACTTGGGAAGAGCACCTCCACCACATCCGACAGGTCCTTCAAACACTGCGGCAACACAAGTTGTGTGCCAATTTGGACAAGTGCACTTTTGGCATGACCCAGGATCAATATCTAGGATACATTATTAATGAGTATGGGGTACATGTGGATCCAACCAAGATCCAAGTCATTCGGTATTGGCCAGCCCCAACTACTCTAACAGAGCTTCGCAGCTTTCTAGGTCTTGCTAATTTCTACCGCAAGATTTACAAATCTCGCAAAGATCAGTATTCCACCATTTCTGATACCAAATCGCAAATCTCACAAATCTGGTAGTGGACCAAGTCCAACTTGTAACTTTTCTACTAGTTCCAAATTGAACTTGTGTTATTTATTCTCCAATGTGTCCATGGTTGAATCAAGCACAATTATTTTGAGATAGATTTTCCTTCTAGCACTGGAAAACACCAAATAACTTAGGTTGAGTTAGGGTTTTACTTTTTCGTTGGTAAAATATTGGATTAACTTGAAATTATATTGTCATCTTCTTGGGACAGAGGCGTTAGTATTGGCGTTGAGTTACCTTGTGTTATTGGACACCACTTTTGTGTGTGAAATGTACAAATTATGAATTCACATGTGGGAGATAGAATGATATCCATACTCTTTTCTATTCCTAAATTTCCACTCCACACAACTAAGTTATTTCAAAGGTGCTTGTTTCCTCGCATTTTATCTATTCGACGAAAGATGAAAAAGGGGAATTGCTCACATTAAATTGAATTCTTATAGAGTGAATTAAGATTGTTTTTATGTCTTTTCATTTCACACACACACACACACACACACACACACACACACACACACATATATATATATATATATATATATTGTGCCATCTATATGACCATGTTATCACATATACATTCAGCAGCTGGGCTACCATGATGCAGCATACAGACTTGTCTCTTCATCTATTCTGGGCTATTTTTCACATGACGTATTAGCATGGTGTTGCACCTGCAACAATTTCCCAAAATTCTAAAAAAATTTAGGACCCTCCTTTACTTTGAATAAGTTGGTTTTCTTCCTGTTTCAGTCTGGTGACTTTTGGTCTATGGATTTCTGGAATGTTTTACAGCACTTTGAATTGATAGTAATTGATCTGTTTTGCTCCTTTAATGCTTTAAAATGATCCCTTCCATTATCAAGCTCATCGTTGTTTTTTGCATATCTGTGAAGTCATTTTACGTCGGGAGTTGAGTCATTTGTTCTTCCCGCCGTTATGGAGGTTTCCTGCTTTGTATTTCACCGTTGCGGGTGGTTGACGATTCTTCACTGTTGCGGGTGGACTTTTGTTCTGAGTCGGAAGAGGATGAGTGTCTCTTTGGCCGCCGTTGCAGACGGGTTATCGTTTGGTCTCCAACGTTGCGGACCATTTAGGGGTTCTAAGGTTTCATTTCCTCGCCGATTCGTATGTATTGGAGCTCTTTACCTTCTGTTCCCTCTGTCATTGCAGGCGGGTCTGAGTTTCGGTTTTCCAATGTAGAGTCTCCGAGTGGCCGATGTGAGTTATGCACGTTGTTTGTTATGCATGCCCGCCGTTGCAGAGGAGTCTGGGATCTTGGCTTCCAATATAGGTCCGCACCGATGCCCGATATTTTGTTTACACGCTCTATTCACCGTTGCGGGTGAATTGATGCTAGGAACTATCCACCGTTGCGGAAGATCTGGGATTCTCCCCGCCCGATACGACTTGTTACTTGTGCGACTCTTTATATATATGGGGGCAAGGGTTTTGGATTTTTTATTTTTGTTTTGCACCTGAGCTGTCGTTATCCTCGTCGCGCTGTCGACCCTGCGAACCTTGTGGAGCTCCGTGCTTGTACCCGTGTCCAGGTGTCAGTTGGAAGCTCAACCGTTGTCGCCTCATCAACTGCACATCACTGCCAGGTAGGATCTTTACCACCCTACCTCGTGCTTTTCAAGGTTTTGATTGGGTGATTTTTGCTGCGGTTGGGGTATTGCTAGGATTATGTCCCCGTAGTACCTTTTTCACTCGCACATGGAGTTTTCACCCGCGGCCAGGGTTTCCATAGTCGTTTCCCCTTGCATGGTGCGCCTACATTTTGAAAATTGCCAGTTGGGATAGCAATTTGCGGTTAGAGGGGGGGAGTCGTTTTTCTTTATAGAGCCCGCATAGTATTTTTGACCTCGGCCATTTTGGTTCACCCCACGCACAGTGGATGAAGGCGCGGTGCAGGCGGCCGTTATGCCCCCTGCACTTGGTTTTTCCTTGTAATAATGAGGCCCATGGAGAGGTTTTACAGTGGTTTTCTTATGATCGAATGTTTCCTCTGCTGTTGATTTTCCTATTTACCAGGTTTCAAACCCCAACCTCTGCCCACGCCGCCCTGCGCAGTCCGTCATTTTTTAGCTGTTTGAAACCCTAGGGCTGTGCCGCTATATTGTTTACGATTTGGAGGTAGCATGGATGTTAGCACTGGTGGGAGCGTCGTGTGCAAAAAATTGTTGTTGATGCCCGCAGTATCTAGCCGCACCGATGTAACTACTTTTTTGCGAGCCGCATAGGCTATTGCAGTCTTTATCCTTGATAAAGCCATGTCGTCGAAATATTTGAATTGTGGACAGTTACATTTGCACCTTGCGTTTAAGATTCATACTTGTGCTTTATGAGTTATTTTCATGAGAGAAGTGGCGTAATGTCAAAATACTATATATTTAATGATAGCCCAATGATGATTGATCAAGTTTTAGTATCATATAGAAAAAGGACATTTCTCATTATATTTCCCAGGACTGAGTCTGTTGATGCTAGTAGTTCTGATAATCAGAGCATGCTTGGGTTGTGCATACATGCATTGGTTTCTAGGCCTACTTTCACTTTAAATGGCACTCTGCATATGATTTACATATTTTGCTTCAATGTATTGCTATCTTGGGAAAATGGCATGTCACATAATGGTGTAGATTTAATGCTGTCTCAAACATAGTTGATAAGCTTGATATTATGCAACAATGGTAGATTGTTCAGAACTGTGTATGCTTCACATAAATCAAGTCATGAAATATTGCACCCTAGTCTCAAGGCATTATAGAGCTGTGCAATGCATGCGTTTGTTGCACAGATTATTATCATACTAGACATAGGATAATAGCACATTGCACAGTATTGCATACGAGCTCAATTCTTCAGCCTGAAGGGCTTATGTCTTAATTTCCTTACAAGTCATAATACACTTGAGAATGAATAAACTACTGCACAATGTTTGAAAATTCGAATTGCTTAATGTCATAATGTTATACATGGTAGGAAGAACTTACAATGTCCAAAAGGCAGAAAAAGAAGGCCCCTATGGTCGAAGAACAATCAGCAATAGAGGTCATCACACAGACAGAATATATATATGAGGACACCCAATGTGTCTCGGGTGTTGAACCTGAGTATAAATGGGATGAGATATACAGATTGATTTCCCGCAGGGAAGTCCCAGACATGGGTCTCGAAGAGGAGCCCATTTATGCCAACATAGAGAAATCCGCCATCATGAAGGTGGCTACCAGACCAGAGCTGTTCCCATGCTCTGATGTTATGAGATGGATTCTTCCCCACACAAACATCAACACAATGCTTATAGGAAATGTCGAAGGTCAGGGCTATGCTGCATTTATCCCAGGATATGTGGCGCTGGCTTACCACCTGCCAGAGCCTCAAATATTTCTATCAAATGATTGGTTGGATAACCATAGGATGGATTTGGTGGAAACCCTGAAGAAAATGCTCTTGCCAGGAAAGCTCTATCGACACAGAGCAACCGAGGATTATGATATAGCGAGCTTAAGAGCTACTTACAGATTTGTAGCTCTGATGCTAAATAGGATCTTTGGTAGAGCCAATGGCAGACTCTTCAAATTTGAATGGGTCCCCATTATGTTCCATGTGGCGACCCAAGGAACAATCTTCAACTAGGCCAGCCTCGTATCAAGCAGTCTCTCTTCTTGTGTAGCTGCAGCCTTGGGAGGAGGAGAAGCCCGTAAAAAATCTGAATTCTATATGAGTTCAATTTTGATAGACTGCATACTATGTAACCAGCCTTTCCCCGGCCTCAAGTGTGCCTGGGACAGGGAGAGAATGCCTGTATATGCAGCTTACAAACCACTATGGGCTCATCAGTACCACAGTTATTACAGAGAAGTATGTGAGAATTTCATTATGCCACTATACAAGCTTATCTTCCGGAAGGAATGTGACTGCATGTCAGAAGATGCTATGCAGGTAATAGAGGAGTATGGAGATTATTTCTTGATAGACAATGGTATGTATCTTAGAATGTATGGAGGCTCGAAGACACCTTATCTGCTGCCAAAGTATGCAACGGATTATATAATCCATAAAGAGGCGGTCAGACAAGTATTCATTGACGGAGTTGGTCATTTCCTATTCCAGCATAAGAAGGCTGCATATCCCCCTTTACCTTTCAAGTTAGGTAGCTGCAGATTCGCCAATGTGAAACAAGCTACCGAATTCATAGAAGAACTAGGGAAGTTCCATTTTGGGGAGATGCCTTTCTGGTGCAATGACACTCTTGGTAAAGTGGTTGAGCACTGCAAGAAGCATAAAGTGTTCTTTGAATATTCCCATCATTATGATAAGGATGAATCTATTTTTTGGAGAGCTCCAAACATGACGTCACTCAGCAGAAGATTCAAACCAAAGAACCCCACCAAAGGTGGAAAAGGGGCAGAGCAGGCCAAAGCTGAACAAGCCAGAGTTGAAGAAGCAGCCAAAAGGATAAGGGAGGAAGCTCAGAGGCTGGAAAATGAGGCTGAAGAGTGGCTGCAGAAGGGAGAAGAAGAGAAAAGGAAAGCTGCCCATGAAGTAGCTGAACTAGCAAAAGAAGCAGCCAGAGAAATAGAAGAGGCAGCCAGGAAAGCAGCTGAAGAAGCATAGAGAAAACTAAATGAAGAGCTCCAAGGGCAGGAGGCTGAAAAGATAAAGTTAACACAAAAATCAGCCTATGAAACACCAACAGGGCAGAGTCAGGAAGAAGAAAATCCTGAGGTGAAAATCCTTCAAGTACCTACTACTAGCACTCCTATAACCCCTATGCTCCAAATAGTGCCTTTCGTCCAAAAGAAAGGGGAAGAAGTCCCTAATTTCAGTACTGTATATTATGACAGGACCACTAAAAGAATAATGAGGAGGATGGAAAAGAAGGTGGAGGCGAAAGATCTATCAGGGAAAATGGTCACAGATATAGCAGTCATGCTAGGGATAGACAAAGACCCTATGTTCACGATAAGAGCCGGGGCTGCACTAATTGATGCCTCCGCTGATAACATAAAGAAGGTGATGTTTGAATTAGAGTCAGCTAAGAATACCACTGCTCAGCTAAAAGACACACTGAGACAAGAAAGAGGAGAGGGTAGCAGACTTAAGAGGAAGTATGAACACGTGCTAAGGGAAATGGAATCCACGAAGGGTGAAATCCATGTCCTTCAGGTGGAGATCCAAGCCAAGGGAACAGCACAGGAGGCTCTAGAAAGGATGCAACAGGAAGTGCAAGATCTGAAGAATGAGAAGGAACAATTTAGGGCAAAGGTAGAGGACCTAGAGGCACAGCAGACTATCATCTATGAGTCCAATACTGAATACACCAAAGAAATGAAAGAGCAGCTGGCTTCTCTGACTGCTGAACTGGAGACAGCAAAGGAATAGCAAGTCAATCTGCAGCCATTTAAAGAATATATCCTAGCACAAAAGGCTAAAATGATGCAGCTGCAGACTGCTCTAGAAGAAGAAAGATGCAAAGTTCTTCAGATGGACAGCAGGTTAGAGGAGATCATAGAAAATTCCTCCTATTTCGTAGACAGGTCCCAAGATGTTCTTGAGGTTTTGAACGCCAGAATGGCAAGACCAGAAGATGATTCCTAGATTCCAGGAGAACTACCAGCCAAAGATCATCAAAATCTCAGGAGAGATCACAGCCTAGTAGAGTTTGCCATCAGTACTGCGGAAGACTTTAAGAAAGCTGTAAAAAAGACACAGGGAGCATGCTCAGAGTATTTCAGAAGGCTCCTGAACACATACAACCGATGTCAAACAGAGCCTGAGCACAGGCTGTAGGGGTTCCCGGATCATGAAGCCTTTCTGGAAATATTGCAACAAAGATATCAAGAGGTGGAGGCCAGAACGTAGCAGGTGAAATCCATTGATGACCAAGTGCTGAAGAATGAAATAAGCCATGCAGCCATTAGCCTGCAGTTTTTAGAAGATCAGCTACGGCTGAGCCCAGCAAGAATCGAGGCCATCAGGAACCAAGTCGAGAAGTTTGGCATAAACGTTCAGTTCCTGGAGCCATGCGCTTTTGAAGGCCTTGCTACTAAAGCAGCAGCATGGAAGAAGTTCCTAGAAAGTCAAGTGGGACCCTCCTCATAGAGGACCGGTCAATTTTGTAATTGATTTAATAATTTGTAAAAGCCTTTTTGGAAAAATGAAGCGTTGGGAAAACAAAGGGTTGGGAAGCCCAAAGGCCACTTTGGGCAGCCCAACCAATCTTTACCTTTTTGTATAAAATTAGGAAAGGGAGAGAGGAAAGGGGATTTTTTCCCCAGTAAGACTAGAAGGTTGTTGTAAGAAGAACTATTTCCTTTTGCAATAAAAATTACAGTTTTCCTGTTGAAAGAAGATCGGTGGGATTTCAAATGTTTTTGCCATGGATAGTCGAAAGATGAACTACTTTGTTTTTCAGCATTGTATCTGTGAATCGTGAGATCGTTCTAACTCATGACCTATGTCTTGTTTAAATGATTTCTGATTTATTTTATGGAATAACCACCATGAGTAATGCATGCTTATTACGAAACAATTGGTTAGCTAGTTGTGGAAATATCTCTCATTGTTCATGCCTGTAAGAGTAAATGTCAGCTATCTGTAATTGCTTTTATCATGTGTGCACACCCGCATTGCTCATATTTATTAAATATAATTTGGATCCCCAAGGATAGGTAGATAGAGATAAATAGATAGACAGATAGCTAGGTCAGTACATAGATGCATGTGTGATTTTGGTGTTGGTGAGCCTAAGACGATAGGTAAGAACCTGCGCATCACATTGTGACTGCTCCCCGCATCTTTCACCACCCTGCATGTTTAGTTAGATTCTTCCATATCATTCTTAAGTCAAAAATACAAATTCCAGTGCACCGGGCCGCAACCGGTAAACCCTTGTTGTTACTTTGACCTACGGTAGCCGGACCGTAAAACCGGACGGATTCCCTATACCAAACAGTCAACGGGCTAGTTGGGAACATTGATTGGGGATAATCCCTTACTATTGTCACCTACGAATTTCCAGGCACCAATAGTTTTGGCGCTAGAAGGAGGGCCGCCAGTAAAGTCTGGCCGTGGAACGTAGTTTCCCGAGACTATCCTACCAGCAGATGTTTGAAGCTTTCAACCTAACCCAAGTGTTCGCAGTTTTCGGTACTATCCTTGAAGGACTGTTTTTCCTAGCATCACCCTCGTTTACCTTTGCTTATGGCTGGTAACCAACCCAATATTGTGCCGGCATGGAGAGCTAGGTCACCTCTGAACCTAACTCCTCCTTTGCATAACCTTCCTCAAGCCTTTGACAAGCTCTTGCCCAAGTTTGACCCTGTGGAAAATATCGCTGTAGATGATCACCTTCAAAGCTTCTACCTAGCATTAGAAGGGCTAAGGGCCAGGGAGTATGAAGATGTGGTTTGTAGACTTTTTCCACACACTCTGAAAGGAGCAGCAGCATCTTGGTACTTTGGTCTACCTGCAAATTCCATTCCGGATTGGGACACCTTTGAGAGGGTTTTCAGAAGTAGATACACAACTCAGAAGACACATGCCTCGTTGATGAAAGGGCTTGGTTTGTTAAGAAAAGAGAGGAATGAAAAGGTACATAGTTTCACTCAGAAATTTTCACTGTACTTAAAAAAAATTTCCGCTGTGGACAGACCTTCAAATAAAGTCTTGATTGAGTATTATACCTCAGCCTTAGGACCTGAGCTGGCCATGTTTTCCAAGATGAAATTCAAGCCTACACTGGTAGAGACTTATCAAGAGGCTGAAAGTGAGAGTGTAGAAGACTATCCTGACTCACTTGAAGAGAAGACCACTGTAAGAAGAAGATCACTGCTGTTTAAATCTAGAGAAGATCAACCACATGATTATCATGAGATGATGAAAGTGCTTCAGAAAATTTCCAACCGAATTGTAGATCTGGAAAAGGAGAGGGACATTCAAAAAACCAATAAGCCACACTATCCAAAAAAGGAAGATAACAACCAATGGCAAGTCCCACCTCCTAATTTGGCATCAATAAACATAACAGAAATAGGAGGGGATAATTTCTGTACTTTTCATCAACAACCTCATTCTGAGAAGAAGTGTCTTCAATGGTTACATTCAATGACATTGGTAATGAACAAGTTGTTGGATCCTAAACTGATTAGGGACAGTGGTGAGGAAGAAAAGGAGAAACAGATCATAAGCAAACCAGAGGATGATACTATGTTCTCATGGAATGGTATTTCACTATTTAACATTAGAGATGACACTCCTAAATCTGAATGCACACCCATAACTAGAAAGGACAAAGTTGTCACAAGCCAAGACAATAAAATGATTTCTAAGGACAATAGTTTGCAGGAGAATGTTAAGAAGCTGGACGAGGGCAAAGCGCATCCAAACAATACCCTCAACCTGAGGACAGAACCAACCACTGAGACTGTCGATCCTGTAGAAGAAAAGATAGGGGTCAGTGGAAAAAACTCTGATGAAACTCAAGAGCTAGCAAAGGACATACCTATTCAAAACCAACTAGGAAAAGAAGACCAAGAACCAGGTTGGAAAGAAAACCTTGACACCCCTCCTTTTCTTTTGACTCTAGAGATGCTGAATTACAATGTGCATAATTGCTTAGTAGACTCTGGAGCAGCAGTAAATGTGATGCCCCTTGAGATTTGTAAAAGGATTAATGGACAACTAGAGTCCACACCTCATGAAGTAACGCAATTAGATCACACAGGAGTCAAGGTGGTGGGTGAAATGAAGAATGTCCTCATTCGTTTGGCTGCAAACAACAAGATATGTCAATTTATTGACATTATGGTGGCTGATATACCAAGGGGATATGGGCTCATTCTCAACCAAGATTGGACTACCAGGCTGAAAGGATATTTTGCTTCAGATTGGTCTCATCTGTGGTTGCCTCTCAAGGGTACCCCAAGTCATATAAAAATTCTAAGAAAACCATATATGAAGTATACTGTCACTAAGTTAGGAGAAGGAAATGAGTCTGCTGATTCTATCCTGGGAAACTATATCACCGAGCTTAAGCTAGAGCATCATACCTCAAAAAGGGCCAGTCCTATGACAGGCACTCAGCCTGAGCTCCTCCAACTCCCTCAGGCTGAAAGAAGTGACTGCAGGATCTTAGATTTGGGTTCCATTTCAATAACAACACAGTTGGACCATGGTTAGGAAATCCATGTCTAAATCCATCTCATTCCTCAGTTCTTTTAATTTTATAATTTTTCAGGAATGGGCAAGTTTTGTTTTCTTTTGTGCATAAATAAATTGCTTTGTTGCTTATGTTGTTTTCTTATTTTAGTGCTTTGATGTTTTCTTTCTTTCGATTACTTGCTTCGCTGCTGTTTTCTTTATAGCTTCGCTTGTTTTCCTTTTGATTTTGAATAAAGAGGCAAACTTTTGGTTGCAGTAGAAACATCAGGGTTCTTTATTAACTAAAATCTTGACTGAAAGACTGTGCTTAAAAATATAGAATGTCTTCTAGTAACTGTATTCCTAACTGGCAGAACATTCATTTGAAGTCTTACTTAATCCCTGTAAATAACTCAGAAGTGGAAAGGGTCTGAAGTACTATTTCAAGGCTCCATCTATTTCACATCTTAAATACCCAAGGGAGTGACAACAAAAGACCCATGGAAAGGAAGCAGAGTGGAACAGTTTATCATATATAAATGATCCCATGCCATAAAGTACAAGAAAAGGATGACAGATATTAAGAGTCAAAACTCCTAAAAGAAGCAAGATATCTCAAAGCGAAACTTGAAAAAATATTAATCTCAAAGCATTAAGTACCAAATGGCCACAAGATCCTCTCCGTCCGTGAATTGAAGTATGAAATATATCATTCACACAAAAGGACACTATGGGATAGAGGATCCTGAATTAAAATTCAGTAAGAAAGGCCTACAGGAAGACTCATATCAAAAGAACTAAAGTTATAGAAGGCACAAAAGTGCAAATTGGCATGGGAATGAGGAGCAAAAGGATAATACTGTTGCCCTCTATCACAGTCCTGTGGTGTCTAAGCTGTAGCTGCCCAAGGGTAGGGAAAATAAACCTCATCCATTTGGCCTCAAAAGAGTTATTCAGACTTGAAATACTGCTGATGTTAGCTTCTCCCGAAAAGATGGGCTTCTTCTAAGTAATTTAATGCATAAGTTGCCTTGCTTAGGAATACAGACATTTAGAAGATTTCGATTTTATTCAGACAGTCTTAAGCTGGGAGAGAGAGTTAATTCAGAGATCTGGGGTTCACTAGGTAGTCGCCAATTGTTACACCTACAACAATTTCCCAAAATTCTAAAAAAATTTAGGACCCTCCTTTACTTTGAATAAGTTGATTTTCTTCCTGTTCCAGTCTAGTGACTTTTGGTCTATGGATTTTTGGAATGTTTTATAGCACTTTGAATTGATAGTAATCGATCTGTTTTGCTCCTTTAATGCTTTAAAATGATCCCTTCCATTATCAAGCTCATCGTTGTTTTTTGCATATCTGTGAAGTCATTTTACATTGGGAGTTGAGTCATTTGTTCTTCCCACCGTTGCGGAGGTTTCCTGCTTTGTATTTCACCGTTGCGGGTGGTTGACGATTCTTCACTGTTGCGGGTGGAATTTTGTTCTAAGTCGGAAGAGGATGAGTGTCTCTTTGGCCGCCGTTGTGGACGGGTTATCGTTTGGTCTCCGACGTTGTGGACCATTTGGGGGTTCTAAGGTTTCATTTCCTTGTCGATCCGTATGTATCGGAGCTCTTTACCTTCTGTTCCCTCCGCCGTTGCGGGCGGGTCTAAGTTTTGGTTTTCCGATGTAGAGTCTCCGGGTGGCCGATGTGAGTTACGCACGTTGTTTGTTATGCATGCCCGCCGTTGCGGAGGAGTCCAGGATCTTGGCTTCTGATATAGGTCCCCACCGACACCCGATCTTTTGTTTACACGCTCTATTCGCCGTTGCGGGTGAATTGATGCTGGGAACTATCCGTCGTTGCGGAAGATCTGGGATTCTCACCGCCCATTTCACTTTCGTTCCCCACCCGATATGACTTGTTACTTGTGCGACTCTTTATATATACGGGGGCAGGGGTTTTTGATTTTTTATTGTTGTTTTGCGCCCAAGCTGTCGTTATCCTCGCCGCACTGTCGACCCTGCGAACCTTGTGGAGCTCCGTGCTTGTACCCGCGTCCAGGTGTCAGTTGGAACCTCAACCGTTGTTGCCTCATCAGCTGCGCATCACTGCCAGGTAGGATCTTTACCACCCTGCCTCGTGCTTTTCAAGGTTTTGATTGGGTGATTTTTGCTGCGGTTGGGGTATTACTAGGATTATGTCCCCGTAGTCCCTTTTTCACTCACACACGGAGTTTTCACCCACGGCTACGGTTGCCATAGTCATTTCCCCTTGCATGGTGCGCCTACATTTTGAAAATTGCCGGTTGGGATAGCAGTTTGCGGTTAGAGGGAGGGGAATCGTTTTTCTTTATAGAGCCCGCGTAGTATCTTTTGACCTCAGCCATTTTGGTTCGCCCCGTGCATAGTGAATGAAGGAGCGGTGCAGGTGGCCGTTATGCCGCCTGCACCTGGTTTTTCCTTGTAATAATGAGGCCCATGGAGAGGTTTTACGGTGGTTTTCTTGTGATCGAATGTTTCCTCCGCTGTTGATTTTCCCATTTACCAGGTTTCGAACCCCAACCTCTGCCCACGCCGTCCCGCGCAGTTCGTCGTTTTTTAGTTGTTTGAAACCCTAGGGTTGTGCCGCTATATTGTTTATGATTTGGAGGTAGCATGGATGTTGGCACTGGTGGGAGCGTCGTGTGCAAAAAATTGTTGTTGATGCCCGCAGTATCTAGCCGCACCGATGTAACTACTTTTCCATGAGCCGCATAGGCTATTGCAGTCTTTATCCTTGATAAATCCATGTCATCGAAATATTTTAATTGTGGACAGTTACATTTGCACCTTGCGTTTAAGATTCATACTTGTGCTTTATGAGTTATTTTCATGAGAGAAGTGGCGTACTATGAAATAATGTAGATTTAATGACATCCCAATGATGATTGATCAAGTTCTAGTATCATACAGCAAAAGGACATTGCTCATTATATTTCCCAGGACTGAGTCTGTTGATGCTAGTAGTTCTGATAATCAGGGCATGCTTGGGTTGTGCATACATGCATTGGTTTCTAGGCCTGCTTTCACTTTAAATGGCACTTTGCATATGATGTACATATTTTGCTTCAATGTATTACTATCTTGGGAAAATGGCATGTCACATAATGGTGTAGATTTAATGCTGTCTCAAACATAGTTGATAAGCTTGATATTATGAAACAGTGGTAGATTGTTCAGAACTGTGTATGCTTCACATAAATCAAGTCATGAAATATTGCACCCTAGTCTCAAGGCATTATAGAGCTATGCAATGCATGCGTTTGTTGCACATATTATTATCATACTAGACATAGAATAATATCACATTGCACAGTATTGCATACGAGCTCAATTCTTCAGCCTGAAGGGCTTATGTCTTAATTTTATTACAAGTCATAATACACTTGAGAATGAATAAACTGCTGCACAATGTTCGCAAATTCGAATTGCTTAATGTCATAATGTTATACATGGTAGGAAGAACTTACAATGTCCAAAAGGCAGAAAAAGAAGGCCCCTATGGTCGAAGAACAATCAGCAATAGACATCGTCACACAGACAGAATATATATATGAGGACACCCAATGTGTCTCAGGTGTTGAACCTGAGTATAAATGGGATGAGATATACAGATTGATTTCCCGCAGGGAAGTCCCAGACATGGGTCTCGAAGAGGAGCCCATTTATGCCAACATAGAGAAATCCGCCATCATGAAGGTGGCTACCAGACCAGAGCTGTTCCCATGCTCTGATGTTATGAGATGGATTCTTCCCCACACAAACAACAACACAATGCTTAGAGGAAATGTTGAAGGTCAGGGCTATGCTGCATTTAGCCCAGAATATGTGGCACTGGCTTACCACCTGCCAGAGCCTCAAATATTTCTGTCAAATGATTGGTTGGATAACCTCAGGATGGATTTGGTGGAAACCCTGAAGAAAATGCTCTTGCCAGGAAAGCTCTATCGACACAGAGCAACCGAGGATTATGATACAGCGAGCTTAAGAGCTCCTTACAGATTTGTAGCTCTGATGCTAAATAGGATCTTTGGTAGAGCCAATGGCAGACTCTTCAAATTTGAATGGGTCCCCATTATGTTCCATGTGGCGACCCAAGGAACAATATTCAACTGGGCCAGCCTCGTATCAAGCAGTCTCTCTTCTTGCGTAGCTGTAGCCTTGGGAGGAGGAGAATCCCGTAAAAAATCTGCATTCTATATGAGTTCAATTTTGATAGACTGCATACTATGTAACCAGCCTTTCCCCGGCCTCAAGTGTGCCTGGGACAGGGAGAGAATGCCTGTATATGTAACTTACAAACCACTGTGGGCTCATCAGTACCACAGTTATTACAGAGAAGTATGTGAGCATTTCATTATGCCACTATACAAGCTTATCTTCCGGAAGGAATGTGACTGCATGTCGGAAGATGCTATGCAGGTAATAGAGGAGTATGGAGATTATTTATTGACAGACAATGGTATGTATCTTAGAATGTATGGAGGCTCGAAGACACCTTATCTGCTGCCAAAGTATGCAACGGATTATATAATCCATAAAGAGGCGGTCAGACAAGTGTTCATTGACGGAGTTGGTCATTTCCTGTTCTAGCATAAGAAGGCTGCATATCCCCCTTTACCTTTCAAGTTAGGTAGCTGCAGATTCACCAATGTGAAACAAGCTGCCGAATTCATAGAAGAACTAGGGAAGTTTCATTTTGGGGAGATGCCTTTCTGGCGCAATGACACTCTTGGTAAAGTGGCTGAGCACTGCAAGAAGCTTAAAGTGTTCTTTGAATATTCCCATCATTATGATAAGGATGAATCTATTTTTCGGAGAGCTCCAAACATGACGGCACTCAGCAGAAGATTCAAACCAAAGAACCCCACCAAAGGTGGAAAAGGGGCAGAGCAGGCCAAAGCTGAACAAGCCATAGTTGAAGAAGCAGCCAAAAGGATAAGGGAGGAAGCTCAGAGGATGGAAAATGAGGCTGTAGAGTGGCTGCAGAAGGGAGAAGAAGAGAAAGGAAAGCTTCCCAGGAAGCAGCTGAACTAGCAAAAGAAGCAGCCAGAGAAACAGAAGAGGCAGCTAGGCAAGCAGCCGAAGAAGCACATAGAAAACTAAATGAAGAGCTCCAAGGGTAGGAGGCTGAAAAGATAAAGTTAACACAACAGTCAGCCTCTGAAACACCAACAGGGTAGATTCAGGAAGAAGAAAACCCTGAGGTGCAAATCCTTCAAGCACCTACTGCTAGCACTCCTGTAACCCCTATGCTCCAAATAGTGCCTTTCTTCCAGAAGAAAGGGGAAGAATTCCCTGATTTCAGTACTGTATATTATGACAGGACCACTAAAAGAATAATGAGGAGGACAAAAAAGAAGGCGGAGGTGAAACATCTATCAGGGAAAATGGTCACAGATATAGCAGTCATGCTAGGGACAGACAAATACCCTATGTTCACGATAAGAGCTGGGGCTGCACTAATTGATGCTTCCACTGATAACATAAATAAGGTGATGTTTGAATTAGAGTTAGCTAAGAAGACCACTTCTCAGCTAAAGTGTAGAAATTCAGGCCTGCAGTAGATTAATTTCACTCACAGCAATTAACAATTGATCATGCAAATTATCAACAATGGAGACTGAATATGGAGCTGTAACACAAAATTATATTAACTGAGTGTATAATAGCCAACCCTGTAATAACATAGGCTGCTGAATATATAGAATACATGAGCAAATCGAATGCATAAGGAAGCATCCAAATCTAGCATAAAGCAGGCTTACCCAAAATAGGCAAATCCCCCATAGGTGTAAAAAGTTGATCCCAAATCTATCAAGGACCCCACGAATTAGAAAGGGTGCATGGGAAAGCTAAAGAGTGGTCAAATGGCAGCTCATACATGCTTTTGCATGGAGGAAAGAGTGGAGGATGAAAGGGGAATAAAACAGGTTCACCTCACCTAGTCTAGCTTTCCTTATGTGCTTTAAAAACTGGAAAAGCAGTCAACAAAGCAGAAAAAGTAGAAGGGTGCCTAGGAGGCCAGGAATAAAGTAGATTTGATTCCCAATACTTTCCCAAGCACTCCATGAGTCAATAATGGCAATTTTGACCTCTATGGATAGGCAATTGACAACTTGCACATGGTGGGACTCATGGACTAGGCAAATAAGACAAAATAAATGAAATAATGTCTAAGTGGGTAAATACTATGGGTTGATTATTCTAACATAAAGGACACACTGAGACAAGAAAGAGGAGAGGGTAGCAGACTTAAGAGGAAGTATGAACACGTGCTAAGGGAAATGGAATCCATGAAGGGTGAAATCCATGTCCTTCAGGTGGAGATCCAAGCCAAGGGAACAGCACAGGAGGCTCTAGAAAGGGCGCAACAGGAAGTGCAAGATCTGAAGAATGAGAAGGAACAATTGAGGGCAAAGATAGAGGACCTATAGGCATAGCAGACTATCATCTATGAGTCCAATACTGAATACACCAAAGAACTAAAAGAGCAGCTGGCTTCTCTGACTGCTGAACTAGAGATAGCAAAGGAACAGCAAGTCAATCTGCAGCCATTTAAAGAATATATCCTAGCACAAAAGGCTAAAATGATGCAGCTGCAGACTGCTCTGGAAGAAGAAAGATGCAAAGTTCTTCAGATGGACAGCAGGTTAGAGGAGATCATAGAAACTTCCTCCTATTTCATAGACAGGTCCCAAGATGTTCTTGAGGTTTTGAATGCCAGAATGGCAAGACTAGAAGATGATGCCGAGATTCTAGGAGAACTACCAGCCAAAGATCATCAAACCCTCAGGAGAGATCACAGCCTAGTAGAGTTTGCCATCAATACTGGGGAAGACTTTAAGAAAGCTATAAAAAAGATGCAGGGAGCATGCTCAGATTATTTTAGAAGGCTCCTGAACACGTACAACCGATGTCAAACAGAGGCTGAGCACAGGCTGGAGGGGTTCCTGGATCATGAAGCCTTTCTGGAAATATTGCAACAAAGATATCAAGAGGCGGAGGCCAGAACGCAACAGGTGAAAGCCATTGATGACCAAGTGCTAAAGAATGAAATAAGCCACGCAGCTGTTAGCCTGCAGTTTTTAGAAGATCAACTACGGCTGAGCCCAACAAGAATCGAGGCCATCAGGAACCAAGTCGAGAAGTTTGACATAAACGTTCAGTTCCTGGAGCCATGTGCTTTTGAAGGCCTTGCTACTGAAGCAGCAGCGTGGAAGAAGTTCCTAGAAATTCAAGTGGGACCCTCCTCATAGAGGACCGATCAATTTTGTAATTGATTTAATAATTTGTAAAAGCCATTTTGGAAAAATGAAGCATTGGGAAAACAAAGGGTTGGGAAGCCCAAAGGCCACTTTGGGCAGCCCAACCAATCTTTACCTTTTTGTATAAAAGTAGGAAAGGGAGAGAGGAAAGGGGCTTTTTTCCCTAGTAAGACTGGAAGGTTGTTGTAAGAAGAACTATTTCCTTTTGCAATAAAATTACAGTTTTCCTGTTGAAAGAAGATCGGTGGGATTTCAAATGTTTTTGCCATGGATAGTCGAAAGATGAACTACTTTGTTTTTCAGCATTGTATCCGTGAATCGTGAGATCGTTCTAACTCATGACCTATGTCTTGTT
Organism: Pseudotsuga menziesii; assembly: GCA_001517045.1. Taxonomy (NCBI): domain Eukaryota; kingdom Viridiplantae; phylum Streptophyta; class Pinopsida; order Pinales; family Pinaceae; genus Pseudotsuga; species Pseudotsuga menziesii. Next base: position 469,321 of record LPNX010155005.1, read on the forward strand.
TAAATGATTTCTGATTTATTTTATGGAATAACCACCATGAGTAATGCATGCTTATTACGAAACAATTGGTTAACTAGTTGTGGAAATATCTCTCATTGTTCATGCCTGTAAGAGTAAATGTCAGCTATCTGTAATTGCTTTTATCATGTGTGCACACCCGCATTGCTCATATTTATTAAATATAATTTGGTTCCCCGAGGATAGGTAGATAGAGATAAATAGATAGGCAGATAGCTAGGTCAGTACATAGATGCATGTGTGATTCTGGTGCTGGTGAGCCTAAGACGATAGGTAAGAACCTGCGCATCACATTGTGACTGCTCCCCGCATCCTTCACCACCCTGCATGTTTAGTTAGATTCTTGCATATCATTCTTAAGACAAAAATACAAATTCCGGCGCACCAGGACGCAACCGGTAAACCCTTGTTGTTACTTTGACCTACATTAGCCGGACCGTAAAACCGGATGGATTCCCTATACCAAACAGTCAATGGGCTAGTTGGGAACGTTGATTGGGGAGAATCCCTTACTATTGTCACCTGCAAATTTCCAGGCACCAACACATGGATATTTACAACTTCATCTATTCCAGATCCTTGTTCATCAGATTTTCCTTACCAGGACTGAGAGTCAGGGGTCCATTGAGATTCTTTTGGTGATTATCTAGTTCATTGTAGCAGAGAAGGAGATCAGATTCGGTACACATAGTTATAGAAGGGCTTATTAGTTAGAGACAGGTATATTTGGTGAGATCAGGTATACACTTTCATGCTTTGATTTTTCTCTATGATGTATGTCAGAAACCTATGCTTATCAAGTTAGGATGGTTATGGTGACCTATGCTTATATATATTGTGCTTTAACGAGTGTTATGATTAATTAAGGAATTTGATGTGAAGACTATTTCCCATGCCATGCTTCTACAAATTGTAAACCTTCATCCACCTTTGATTTTATTCCATGACTTAGACTGATTAAGAATTCTGAGATTGAAGATCCTTTTCACCATTTTGACCCCTATGTACGATAGACTCCATGTTTTTTTTGTCTATGGCTATGAAGTATGTGGCTTTTCCAGTGTGGCTAGGTTCACAAGGTAGTTCTCCTTAAGTCCTCAAAACAAGTGTTCCACCATAACATTGTTGCTAAACACTAAAGCATTGGAACACATAAAAGCTATATCTAAAGGATGCAAAAGTTTAAATGTTTAAAAGGTAGTCAATTGCCAAGGGGTTAAGCACTCATTCCTTGTATAATGTAAGGATCAATCCATCATCCACAAGGGTGGCATGGAGAGGAAAAATCATCGGGGCTATGGATTGCTCGCTGGCAGCGGGTCTAGGCCTTAGTCATTTACTGGATCCCAGAAGGCTTTCCAGGGCACCTTATATTGTAGGTTGGCTACTATCTTTTGAAATGTAAAGTGATTTGAAAAGGTTAATGTTCAAAGGATGAGAACTCACTCCTTGTATAATGTTCATCTCATGTGCCCCCATATGGCATCAGGGTGAGACTATCTTGCAAAGGCTGGGTCTTTGTCAGTACTAGAGCCCATAAGGAATCCAGGGCACCTACCTTTGAAGGTTGACCTACATTGTAAATAAGTGCAAAGGAAAACTTGCTAGAGTCTAAGGGAAACATATCCAAGTACTTTATCCATCTATGAGACACCTCCATCCCCTATTACTATATGTCATACTTATGTCACTTTGGTTGAGTGTATTGTTTATCATTCAAATAGATCACCTCATCAAAGTTAGTTAAAATTCATTCCCTTTTTCCTTAACCTTTTTTTCCCATCCTCACTCCTCTATAGCAAATTGTTTACCCTTTGTAAGTATGGCATGAACAAGAAGACTTCCAAAAAGTTCCATGATTCTTTAGAAGCACATGTACATCTTATTATTATTATTATTATTATTATTATTATTATTTGTCACCATGATTATGAATAACTGATTCAAGTTTGGTTTTGATATACATTCTTGGAGCATTTTTTACCCTGGATGTTTACAGGATCATATTGATACAATTTCTCACCTTTAGTTTGGGTACTTTGACTTGGTCAATCCAGTTTGACCAAGTCAAGCATGGTTCCCAAGGTAGTGACTCAAAATGCAACATGGTCTATATTTGTTCCAAAAATGCCCAAGACCAATACTACGGTTTCAGTTTTGAGAGTTTAGCCTTGGTTCTCCTAATAAGTGATTATTATCACTTAATTATTGGCCAAATGATCAAATTTTATTCCAAATGGTAGTATGTTTGGTTCTCCTAGAGAAGATCAGTGTTCTAGGGGGTATGAGTAGTCACTTATACCATTATTCTATGTCTCTAGATCATCTAGAGTAGTCATTTTTCACCCTTGACAGAGTTATGGTGGATTTATCATTTTCCAGATATTGTACCAGCAAAAATGAACTAGAGAAATCACTAAAAAAATCATTTTCGCCTTCTAGGTCAATGAAATGGCTTGGAATTTGGACAGATGATGTATCTTAGAATACCAAACAATCCTCTAGCAGTTTTTAGTAAGCAGTTGTCTGGATTATTTTTATCTTGGCTCATCTGGTGAGGAAAGCCCCCTAAGGGGTGCCCCCTCTACTTGGATAATGATGTATTGTATTGTTATATCATATGATTTTAAGTTATAAAGGGGACTAGGGTGAATTAAGCCCCTATTGACCCCCTCCTATGTATTATCGTGTGACATATTATGTTATATTGTGACTTTCACCTAAGATAGGTGTCCTTGAGTAAAGTGTGCCCCCTCTTTGACTTAGTCACTTGATCCATGTATTGATCTATGTATTGTTAATCTCCATTGTTGAAAATGTTTTAATATCAACAATTGGATGTAAAAGTGAGTTAGGTTTTACATCTCTCTCAAAGTATTTAAGAAAGGTGACCCCCCATTAGATTCATGAGCTTTGGCACCGAAATTTGAATAAAGAGATTTTTGTTTGGGATTACTCTTCTATGTATCTTATAAATGATTTGATGATATGATGAATGGAACTGCTACTTTTCTACATTGAGTTTTGTTCAGGATCTATCTTGCATATTTTCCTTTTCCCATTTCATCTGCAAGTTGAAGGAGGTGCGCTAGAGAGGGAGAGAGGGAATTTTTGTGGGGGAACTCACCATCGTCCTGGCTTTGGGGTGTCTAGATCAGGGAGTATTTCTATATTGATGATTTATTACTATATATGTTTGATTTATTATGGATATCTCATTTGTTTTTCTTACCATTTGCTTCTCACTGATCTGGTAGGTTGAAGGAGGCACTCGGGTGACTGGTTGTGGCTCAACTACATCTAGATCTTCTCCGGAAAGGATCATTTGAATGGTAAATTGGAATTATTCATCATTTCTGAATTCATCTACAAGATCCAAGTACATATCGCGGGTAATTTATTCTTCTTTTATTTTCTGCATGCATTGCCCATCACCTCCACAATTATAAAACCCTTGTTTCTTAGATCTGCAAGTTCTAGTTTACAGTGAGCTATTAAACTTAAAATCCACTTTGGAATAAACATAAAACCCCTAAGTTTAAATTTTCATCACAATCGAACTCCATTTTCCCATCCAAAGCACTGGCCTGCTACTTAGGGAAAATGCCCCTCCTTGGGAGAAGTGGCTATCTCCAAAAACGTAAACTAGGTATTGTTGGTTTTTCTTTCATTTTCCTAATCCTACATCCAACAATCATTTTGAGTGTCCAATTTCATCATTTTCCCCTATATCCCATCTTTCTGCATAAAACCTTAAGGTAAATTTGGGGCTTCTCACCTGGATACTCGAAATCTCTCAGTAATCGAACTAAAATCTAATTAATCATTATACTAAGAGATCCCACCAAGTTTCACTTGGTCATTTGTTCATTTTCCTTGTTTTTAGGGTTTCTTGGTCATAGGGACCCCCCCTAGGCTCTATGTTTTCACTAGGTCTAAAGTGTCGATATCCTTGACTGGTGTGACATCTGAGTTCTTTCATAGGTCTTGGATATCATAGGTCATGACTTTAGTTTCATTTCCTCTATCGTCCTAAATAGGATCACCTCATGGGAAAACTACAAGATTCGATCTAATAAAGCCATCAACATGATTTGAATCGAACATAGGAAAATCAAAATTATAAGAAAAACTAATGGTGTTAGAGAAAGAGTGTCTGCGTGGCTACCCCTAATTATGTGTGGTGCAGCCTACAAGCATTAGTTGTAGAAGAGATCATTGTGTTTTTGGGTTGTGAACCATCATTTTCCTTTATAATATCCATCAACATGATAGGACGAACACAACTAGTTGTTATTTTCGTATTTGATGGGCTATTCATGTAATTGCAGTTCTGCACTAAGCTAAGTGATTTCTATGCACAACACCTCAGCCCTTTTTTATGGTTTTCACTTAGGCCAATTCTACTAGTCAATGAGATTTCATTTCCAGTATATTTTTTTTTCCAATTATGCCAAGCCTATTTACGTAAGATATTTCCATTTACAGTCTATTTTTAATGGTTTTCAACTATATCACAACTCTCTCATGATATTTCATTTTCTGGGAGCAGTAGCAATCAAATAACTTTATTGTACTTTGTTGAAATCTCAAGAGTTTCCAATGTTGTTATCTTTCTTTGTAGAACGTGGATTGCTCAACCTAAAATGAATTCATGTTTCCCTTCTATCTATGTGGTTCTCTTCATATGCTTTGGCAATTGTGATTTCCATAAGGAAATATAAACAGTGGGTGGATAATATGTGTGTGTGTGTGTGTGTGTGTTCAGGTACACAGGGTACTCCCAAAAGACTGAACACCAAGAGCAGCCACTCACACAAACAGATCACAGATCAATACACCAATGTTTGTCACGTGGTTAAAACCCTCAAGAGGGAAATAGTCCATGGCCCCAGCCAAATAGCTACTTGGAGCAATTTATTATGAAAAATAAAGAAATATACATGAGCTTCTCATAATCGATCAACTAGCCAAGGACCCTCCATGCTCTTTAAATAGAGATCATGGACCAATCGAGTGTTAATCCACGGATCAATGGCAGGTATGATCTAAGAGAAGTTGAACCGGTGGATCACTGTATGTCAAGAACATATCTTGACCATCGGATTAGAATATTTACAAATGCATACTAATACATACTAAAGAAACACACTTTACCTAACGGATATATTACACAAGTTGATCTTAACTAACTCCTAAGTGTCTAAATATCCTAACATCCCCCCTTAAGAACAACTTGGGATAGGATTGAAGGATTTACAAAAGTGAAACTATTAGGAGAAGGAAGGAGAAATTAGAGCCTATCCCCCCTTAACGACACATTCCTAAACTCCTAACATAAATTGAAGTTTAGAAACTGAGAACGTGTTCGATGTTGATCTCTAGGATCACCGACAAGATCACCAGCTACTTCACATGTTGAACGGACCCATCGAAGAAACATTGGTGCTGGTGCAATTGGAGGAACATGAGAAGGTGAAGGTGGATTTTCATCCTCACTACCATCATCAGAAACTGGAGTTGGAAACTTGTCAAAGAATTTGGAAGAAGAACAAGAAGACACAATCACCGAATCAGGCTCGCAGGCCAAGAGATTTGCATCAAATTTAACATCTCTTCTAATGATTATATCATGAGAATGTGGCTAAAGAAGTCTATAACCTTTTACATCTTCAGAATATCCAACAAATATGCACTTTTCACTTTTAGGCTGCAATGCTTTCCATTTTTCATCCGGAATGTGAGCCCATGCTTCACAACCAAACACACGGAAGTGACTTACATCTGGTTTGATTTTACTCCATGATTCTTCCGGTGTTATACCTTGTAAAACTTTAGTGGGTGTGTGATTAACTATGTAATTTGCACAATTTATGGCCTCAACCCAATATTGAAGACTTAGTTCCTTAGATTGGATCAAACAATTAGCCATTTCTTTTAAAGTGTGGTTCTTCCGTGTAGCTACACCATTTTGTTGTGGTGTATATGGAACGGTGTGTTGTTGTTGGATTCTTTGTTCAATGTAGAAAGTACTGAACTTTTTGTTAACATATTCTCCTCCCATTTCAGATCTTAACTTAATAATTTGATTACCATATTGTTTTCCAACAAGGGCCTTGTAGGACAAGAACATGTTAAATACTTCGCTCTTAAGTTTTAGGAAGTAAACACAAGTGCATCTGGAGTAGTCATCAATGAAAGTTAAGAAATATTTGAAACCAGAAAAGGAAGCAAATGGAAGAGGACCACACAAGTCACTATGCACAAGCTCCAATGGAACCGAGGCATGCCAAGAGGCACGTTTGTCAAAACTATCTCGATGATGTTTTCCAAGTACACAACCGGAACAAACACCATCCTTGCAAGATACCATCAGAAGACTAGTCACCATATTGTCTTTACATAGTTGTTGCATTGAGCGATAATTTAAGTGACCAAATTGCTCATGCCAAAGTTTGCTCAAGTTATCACTATGAGCAACAAAAACTGAAGGAAAAGGTGATGATCCAAATTTGTTAAATTTGTACAACCTGGTAATATCATCAACAATTCTAGTAGCTAGGACATGTTGAGGATCTTTAAAATCCTTGATTACAACTTGGTGAGGTGTAAACGTTACAGTTTTACCTTCACCAGAATGAGTGATTTGATAGACTGGCATTAAATTGCAAGAAATTCTTGGAACACATAGTACATCACTAAAATGACCATTTTCTACTGGAACTGTTCCAGATCCTACAACACTTAGAGAACTATCATCACCAAAAAATATTTGTTTTGTGTTACATTCATTTAGTAGTAGAAAAGATGGCTTGATCCTTAGCCATATGATAAGATGCTCTAGAATCAATGAGCCATTCATTTGAAGTAGAAGAAGAAGATGCAGTATAAGAGTAACCAGAAGCACAAAGTGAATTTCCATGAGAGGTAGCTTCTGAAGATGAATCTAGTCTGATGTGATGCTTCTTCATTACTGCTTCTAAGGCTGCCATATTCTTAAAAAACTTAGATTCATCATGATTATCTTTCCCACAAAAATTGCAATGACGCTCAGTGTTCTTTCCTTTGGGCTTGGATCTTTTGTCATTTTTTAAAGAAGGAGTTGACTGAGAGGGTTTGGGACCCTTGTTTGGCTTATTATATGCATTGTTAATTATTCCAAGATGAATGAACTTATCTTGCTCTCCAATTAAGGAATCACAAAAGGATTCAGGACTAGGCTCTTGATAGCTAGCCGCATTCAAGGATTCTTTCATGGAGTAAAACGCAGATACAAAAACGGAATATGCAGGTCCAAGTTTTGAAAGAATATGATAAATACATTGTTTGTCTTCTTTCTTAATCTTGCATTCTTCACATAAGAGTCTAAGAGTTTTATACTTAGATAAATAGTCTTTAATGCATGAAAAAACACTTGGATTCAAAGAAATCAACTCATTCTCAAGTTGATGACCTCGAATTTCATTGTGTTTACCAAACATAGATTCCAACTTATCCCAAGCTTTATCAGGTTCATCAATTCCAGATATGTGGAATCACAAATCAGTAGAGATTGACATCCCAATCAATTCACGAGCTTCATCACATCTATTTTCCCATTTTATTTTCTTATCATCATCAATGGGTTATGTTTCTTTCCCTGAGGTAATTCTGAAAAGTCCCCTACTTCTTAGAACATCCTCCATACGAGATTTCCATGAGAAGTAGTTAGAACTGGTAAGTATAATATCACAAGGGGTGTCCATTCTTGAAAATAATGGTTGAAAGAACAGAAACTAACTTCCCGGATGCAAAGAGCTCAAAAAATTAGGTTGTTTTAAAAAAAAACGACACTAAAAACTGATTCCAATTGATGAAGTTATGCTTGAACAAAGAAAATGTTGAAGATGTCCCCAATAGTGATGTGGTAGATATTAACTTGACCAACTAAAAAAAAGAACCCCCATCTTCCCAAAATCAACCTTTGACAATCACTTTACAATAAAGTTGCTTTTAAGTTAATCACTTTTGTAGAATAAGGGATGTTCACTTTTACAATAATGTTACTTTTAAATAGTGCGACAATAAATTAAAGGACTTAAAGGACTCACTTTTTATTTTATTTTATTTAAGTGAGATGCACTTTTACAATAAAGTAACTTGAAAATAGAAATTCCATGCACTAAAAAGTAGCTTAATAAGACTTGAACTCAAGACCTATTAAGGAATAAAGTAACTTTGGACTAAGTGAGCTAAGTTTAAAAGGTACATAAAAGAATGGAAAGAGGAAAGGGGCTTTTTTTTTAACTCTTCTCTCTCGTTCTCTGTGCTTTCCTTTTTTCCCTGCAAATCACAAAAAAAAAAATGAAAAACAAAAAACAAAAACAAATTTTCACACTATGGGTGGGGTTAGATCTTGGTTAGCTTACCCGAAAAGTCTACGTTTTCAAGTTTTCTCGTTGTTTCTGATTCACCGTGATCGTACAAGGTGCATGGCAAGGTGGATACGTAGTCGAGAAGACAAGAAAAAAAAAATCTATTTATGTTTCTGATTCATCGCGATCATGCAAGGTGCACGGCAAAGAGCATACGCAGATAGAGAAGGCAACAATCCAAGACTAAAACAATAAATATCTACTGATAAAAACTGATAAAATATGAGAGATTTAAAAAAAATAAACAAATTCGTCCATGTTACATTATACCTTCAGATTTGCCAAATGGATGTTTCTAGAGCAAACAGAAACAATTTTCGATGAAACGAAATCTATTTCCCAATGGAAACAGCATTTCGGATGCAATGGAACAACTCCCATAGGCCACAAATGTGCAGAAACTCTATAACCGGAAACTATTTCAAATTTTCCACAACACCAGTTCCAGATCTTGATCACAAACGGAAGCATCTCTTCATAAACGCTCTGATACCATGTTTGGGTACACAGGGTACTCCCAAAAGACCGAACACCAAGAGCATCCACTCACACAAATAGATCACAGATCAATACACCAATTTTTGTCACGTGGTTAAAACCCTCAAGAGGGAAACAGTCCATGCCCCCAACCAAATAACTATTTGGAGAAATTTATTATGCAAAAGAAAGAAAGTTACATGAGCTTCTCATAATCGATCAACTAGCCAAGGACCCTCCATGCTCTTTAAATAGAGATCATGGACCAATCGGGTGTTAAGCCACAGATCAATGGTAGGTATGATCTAAGAGAAGTTGAACCGTCGGATCACTGTATGTCTAGAACATATCTTGACCGTCGAATTAGAATATTTACAAATGAATACTAGAGAAACACACTTTACCTAACAGATATATTACAAAAGTTGATCTTAACTAACTCCTAAGTGTCTAAATATCCTAACAATATATATATATATCGTGGCAACAAATATTTTGTTTTTTAAAAATCATTTTAGAAAGAGAATATCGATTGTGTACCCTTTTCGAAGAATCATTATACACTATTATTATAAGTAGAATATTATTTGGTGATTCTGAATAGTGTAGAATATCATCAATAATGCATAGTAATGTAGAATATCACGGATCACACCTTTTTCATTCCCATATTAACACCGGGATGTTCTGTTGGTTGCAAATCTAATAGTCCCTAGTTCTAATGTCTATTATTTACCATTTATCAGTGAGACACGAATGTCCATTTATTACTCCTCCTACCATAGTGTCTTAGCTCGGGGTTTAGTCTCCCTCTAGAAGATACTTTTCGAAGACATGTTTGTAGCATTGAAACAATTGAAAAGGTTGAGACAAAAAAGCTCCCCTTTTATTTCTATGTTTGTTTCAAATGCACCTATGTTGTTATTCCTACACCCTTGTTACTTTATATCATTAACTTCAATCACAATGTTTATTTTAATGTTATGCATGACTTGCTAATGTTGTTTTTTAATGCATTGAATGAGAGACTTTAAGTTTTGAATAAATAGAAGAGATGGTAATATAAGTGCATTGATTTCTTTAGGAATTCTAATTATTTTGGCTCATTTATGTGTATACAACTTCACTCATATTAGTACTGATGCCAGCATATTTTACTTGAGTAATTAAAAGATGTACTTATTATTGAAACAAAAATTATATTACAGAGTTGGATGGATTACATAAAGGATCCTTAGAAGATATGTATACTCAGACGTATGGACGTGTGATTAAACCCTAGCAATGGGGAAGATTCAACTCTAACAAAATACCCTAAATCACATGAACGATTGTCCCAATTCCTTGCCTACAAAACTGTGTTTTGGAGCTATTGGGTCAGGTTGTTGCTAAAAAAGGAGTTTAAAGGCCTTACGAATATGAGCACTAGAAACTGGTGTATATGCCCGAAATTGGGCCTCGATGGGTGTATATGCTTGTTGCCCATATATTCCTTATCATAGGTGTTTCTCTTATCAATTGGTTCATTCAAGGGACCTGGAATTGCATGGAAATGGACCTCTATATGTGTGCTTTAAGGAATCATTATAATGGAATATTGATCAAATCCTTATAGTTATGAAGCGAAAGTAGGTGAGAATTTATGGTGGGATGAGCCAGAGGTTTCGAGACAAGATATAACTAATAATACTAATCATTCTTTATTGTGATCTAAAATATTAGGGCGCGCTAATATGAAATGATCCATATGCTCTGGATTAAAGAATACCTCACCCTCCCTTTTGAAGGGGGGAGGTTAGTCCTGAGCATAGTGTTCTCTTACCTTCTAAGTAATAATAGATAGGGAGGGATTCTCTTCCCTTTCCTAGGTGTTTGTGTTTCTTTCATTTCACTGGAATCTCATGGAGATATTCAGTTAAGTTCCACCATAGCTTAAATATTTGCTTGATCGCTTTCTGGTGCTTTTATGGCATAAATAAGCTTCATAATCCAGTCCATATTTGGATAAGGGTGCTATGACCATTGATCTAAATGATAAATTCAAAAGGCCTCCAAATACAAAGTTGAGAAATTCTACGTTAAACCATCAGTTTATTCATTTAGGGAATGATGAAAATCCATGCAATGGTGAAGTGGACACTCTCCCTTCCCTAGGTAAGCAAATTTCGATTGATAAGTGAGTTGAATGCCTTAGTTGCTTTACCTGGAAAAGATAGTGGTGGGGATCATGACCAATGGCTCAACTGATTTGTTAAACATGGTGTTTGCACATATTTCCCATCATCTTGGTCCCACAAAATCAAAGTACTATGGGGGTTTTATATGCTAAATGTTATTGGTAGGGAATGAAAGTCTCAACTATCTATCGGGTAAGCAAGACGACTAGAGTGTTTACCACATGTAATAAGGTAAAAAAAATGGGTGCATGCTAGCAAGCATGGATGAGAATTTTAGTAAAAGCAGTTAATAAGGCTGCCCACAATCTTCCTTGTTTACGTACTACCACCATAACTTATGAGATCAAATGGGGATTGATTGGAACTTTGAATGACCTATAACTTCTCTTTTTCAGCTTATAATGCCTTAACTTTGGATTTTAAGAAATGGCTTAGATATTTTCGTATGTGAATCTCTTATTCCTTTGTAGAATGTAAGATGTAGTTATTTAGTATACCTTTGCACCTCTAGGAAGTAGATTCCTATCGAAGGTACATATATTTATTGGTTGTCATCCTCATTATTGAGATTGATATTTCCATATGGGTTCTACTTGAATATGTGAACATAATTTTGTAATCAATCAGGATTTCTCTGTATTTGGTATTGCCCCTTAGATAAATCCTAGCAAAATATGATAGATTGATGAAAATCCCAGGATAATAAAATAAAAAAGGAAAATATGTTACTTGGGAAAAGGAGGAAAAGAGGAGATAGTCATAGGCATTGGGAAGAAACTACCATATTCCCATGGCATGGTTTGAAATGTCTTTCAAGTTTTGTACATAATTTATTGGCCATATTAACAACAACATGGTTTGATTTTATCCACTACCAAATTTTGTCTGATACAACAACTTTCCAATTAGGGATGATTTGATTTCTAGAGATGATAGGTCAAATTGATATCCTTTTAATATTTTACTATATTGGACAACATCATATTGTATCATTTTCTAGAAAGTTTGGTAACATATGCAAACGTTCTCAAAATTGTTGTCTTTTTTCTTTTCACTTCTTTTTTTATTTTTATCTCATCAAGTTATTCATTCACGATGTTTGTACTATGTTCTATCATTTTCCTTCATTCACCTTCCAGGTTCATATATTGACTCACTTAACCTTCATGGACACCTTTTAGAACTCAATTAAATTTTTAATACAAATTACCACCCAAGAATATTTGAACACAGTCACATTGATACACACGTCCAATGTTCTTCACCATGTCAATGCATATTACATTAACTAGCACTCTTGAGTATGGGATCTCAAATGCAGACATTTTGTAGGCATTTGGAGTGTGGCTACTACAACTTAGTGCAATATAATTCAAACAACATATCAAGCAAGAACATGTAGGATAATACAACTCTAGTGAAATGCATCATTACATTGAAGTGCATTTAAAGTATTCCCTACAAGAGCGCATATAGAAATATCAAGAGCTCCAAACATACTCCCATGCATTACTTTTGGTGATTCAATACAATATTTTGTGGCATCACACTATCTGAATATTAGTTGTGTCAATCTTATAATAGTAACACAGGTTTTTTAGCAATTAATATCCAAACAAATAAAAAATAAAATAAAAAATAAAAAGAATTTAACTCAAAGATTGAAGGTGCCATGTAATACCTCCAATTTGATCCTTGTAATGTATTGAATGAAATTATGTAAATGATGTAAATGTGCTAGTATGTATTCCTAGAGTTGAGCTCAAGGCCAAGGCATGACTAGTGAATGGCTAGGCATGTATGATGTAAATAGTGTTATTTGGACCATATTGTTGGATTGCATTGCTAACTCGAAATGTATGTAAATATTATGTGCATAAATAATAAAATGGTCCAAGAATGGTTGTGTAAAGAGCACCAAAGGGGCTATGATTCCACCAGAGGGGAAGAGGAAAGGGGGTCCATGGGAGACCAAATCCTTGCTTCCAAGTGTCAACTTTAGAACTCAAAAAAATTATGTCATGTTTCATTGAATAATCCAATAATCTCCTTTTTTTAATATTTTCCAATCATTAAATGCATGTGTGGAGTTGGTGGAAAAGTCACCTCATGTAGTTATTGAAGCATGGGATTGACTTCACTTTTGTGGAAGTTCTATCAGTAGCCAAAAGTCAGTTTGTTGCTACCATGGGTCTTTTCTTCTATTGTCAGAAGTTATGTCAATTTTCTTGTCACCATTTTCTCATACCTATTGGAGTCAACCCTCATTCTCACACATGCTCATGCAAATCTACACTACTCATAGATTTGTATTGTTGTTCATGAGCTGTATAACCCAAGAAATTCGAATTTAGGGACAAATATGCAAATTTGGAAGGAAAAATTGATGGTTGTAGGTGAGTAGAGAGGCTGGGGAAATTAGGAACCCTTTCCCATTGTTTTCTACTATTCGTAGATGCTTGAGAAGCAATGAATTGAGGCTGCATGTGGTTCTCCAATAGCATTAGCAGGTTGGTCATCTTCTATGCACAAATTGGAAGCACTCGGTAAGATGGATTTCTCAAGAGATCCGTGGATCAATGAAGGGGATGCCTGAGCCAAGAAGGGTGTTGTGTGGGGCGGGTATTGTGGAAGCCAAGGCTATGAGAGCTGAGTGAGATCCATATAGAAATTTGTATGAGAATTTGGATAAGAATAGAGAGAAGATCATGTTTTGGGCTAAGAGAGAATCTTGTAGGTGTTTCCTTCGTCCTAGTGGCCTCATAGCTCAGCTTGGGGGTGGCCTCACAATATAAAGAGTATATGTTGGATAGACTTCCTACAGTTGAGTGGAAAATTTTTCTTACACAGCCAATTGCTCAAATCTGCGTTGTTTCAAGATAAGTATTCTTGTGTAATTGAATGTGAAATGTTTTTAAATTATGAATGTAATGTTTATGCTTGGATATGAATATTAATCGTGTGTGGATCAATTTCATTTTTTGTTGTGTATGTTTATTTATGTTTTGCACATGTATTTTATTTGTTATGGAATTCATAAGTTGTGTTTGCAGCAAAATTGAAGGTCTCGAATCAGTGTAATGTAGCATCCTAATGGCCGGATTGGATGAGGGGGAGACATTACATGCCATATTTATTACATTTAAATAGAATTTTTTTATTATAGATTTCTTGTTATTTTAATTTATATTTAATCATTTTTTATTTTTACGGAATTATTATTTTTTTAAATGTATTTTGAGTATGCAAAATTCTATATATGGAGACTATTTTAATTTAATTATATTTATTGTATTGATGCTTAAGATAAATAATATTAAATTGTATCTTACATTATTAAGAATGGGACATGTTTAAATTTCTAGTGTACATTTGGGCTAGTTATTAGGAAAAAATAGTTTGGACTTGAACCAATTAACAATAGAATAGTCCATGTAGAACTAGATATCTTTAGTTTCTATTAATATAGATGTTATTAAACTATAAAATTGAATAGCATATGAGATTAAGAATGATGTTGTAAAATTTAGAGAACTACATTTTAATTGTATTTATCTTTAGAATGCTTTGATTTCCTTGTACATTGAGTTTCAATTTTTGGTGTTTTCTTCAGCTTGTTCAGTATATAGTATAGATGTTACTGTTAGATTTTCATCATTTAAGCTAGCATTATCTTAGGATATTTAACTGAGAGAATAACAAGCACAACAACCAAACATAAGAGACAATGGACATAAATATTTTCCTTGGGGAAACCATAAAGGAGAAAACCTCACAAATTCCTCAGAGATAGAATCAGGACCAAAAGTAAAACCCCAAAATAGTAAGATGATCTCCTGACAGTAGTAGTCTCTCTCTCTCTTGTCCGAGCAACTTCTTCTCTCTCATTTATGCGCTACAACTGAGTGTGAGTGAGTGTGTGATAAATAGAGAGGCTCACTCTCTATTTATACTAATTCCTGACTTGACAATAACTCACTAGGTCCCAATTCTCTAGGAGAGTATAATAACCCTAGGGACCCACAACTACGAGGAATTTAACCCTTGATCAATAGGGGGGTTACCCATAATGACTTTACATGACTTGTTTACATTATTGAATCTCTTGGTAGGAACATCGGGGCATGACATGACTCAAATACATTATCGACACTTCCCGGAATAAGCATAAAGGTACAATACATAAAATATACAAGTGAATACATTCTGAAGTTACAATTACATCAACACTCCCTCTTAACTAGGAAGGTATTCTCTTGACACAATTTATCAGCACAAGTATTCTTCTTTGTATCATCTAGATCATCGTCAAGTTCTCATCATCTTCATCTTCAAGTCATCTTCATTACTGGATCTGGATCATCACTCTATCTGGATCATCTCTCGATATGGATCATCACTAGATCTGGATCATCTCTAGATCTGGAACATCTCTACTGGATCATCATCACAGGTGCTATCTCTCGATTCTTCTCGTCATAGGAATTTCTACAGAGCCAGCCCTTTTTCATGCTGGTTGTAGACCTAGCCTCCATGTAGGTCTTCTTCAGTACTTATATCTGACCCTAAGTCAAAATGGCCTACCCAGCACTTACATCTGACCATGCAAGGAACACATCCAACATACATGTCAAAAAGACATGCCCAGCACTCACATCTAACCATGAGAGGAACCAATCTAGTCATCTATGTCAAAAAGGCCCAGTACTCACATATGACCATGAGAGGAACCAATCCAGCATTCATGTCATAAAGGCTCTGCACTTACATTCGACCATGCGAGGAACCAATCCAACATACATGTCGAAAGGGCTCTGCACTTACATTCGACCATACGAGGAACCAATCCAACCTACATGTCGAAAGGGCTCTGCACTTACATCTGCCCATGCGAGGAACCAATCTAGCATACATGTCAGAAGGGCTCTGCACTTACATCTTCCCATGCAAGGAACCAATCCAACATACATGTCAGAAGGGATCAGCACTTACATCCGATCATGCGGGAACACATCCCACAATCACATTGGAATGGCTCTACACTTACATCTAATCATGTGGGAACACATCCCATAGTCATATCAGAATGGCCCTGCACTTATATCTGATCATGTGGGAACACATCCCATAGTCATATCATAATGGCCCTTAGCTCTAAGATGAGTATTCCTGGTAACTTACCAGGTGCCTCCATTCTCCCAGATAATGGCCTTTAGCACTTATCTCTGATCATGTGGGAACACATCCCACAGTCACCTCAGAATGGTTCAGCACTTACATATGACCATGGAAGGAACCAATCCTCTCACCATGTCAAAATGGCTAATGGACTCATCACTTCCCCTTGGAGGGAACCTTGATCTAGAGAACACCAAGCTTCTCCCTGAAGTACTCAAAATTCACTCTAGCCAATGGATTGGTCAACACATCAGCTATCTGTTCATCCATCACAAGATATTAGAGCTTCACTCCTCCTCTCCACACAATATCCCTGATATAGTGATATTTGATCTTGATATGCTTTGACTTGTCATGGAACACTGGGTTCTCTGACAACTTCACACAACTCTGGTTCTCGCAATATATACAAGTAGCATCTAACTGGAGATCAAACAAATCAGACAGTAGCTTCCTTATCCATACTGCCTCATAACTAGCTAAACAAGCTGTGACATACTCTACTTCAGCTGTACTCAGTGCCATGTAGGACTGCTTCTTGCAAAACCAAGATATCACACCTAATCCCATACTGAAGCAACACCCTGAGGTGCTCTTTCTATCGATGGAACTTCCTGCCCAATATAAATCAACATAACCTTCTAGGTTAATCTTCTGATCAGCGTTATACTTGAGCCCATAATCAACTATACCCTTTAGGTACCTCAAAATATGCTTTGCAGCAATCAAGTGAACATGTCTCAGATCCATCAGGAATTGGCTCAAGGTGTACACAGCAAAGCAAATATGTGGTCTCATATTCGTCAGGTACATCAAGGACCCAATCATCTAATGATACATTGTAGCATCAACCCTCTCTGATGAAGCATCACTTAGAAGCTTCAGATTTGATGCCATGGGTGTGGTCATGGCCTTGCAATCCATCATCCTAAACCTCTTCAGGATCTCTACTACATACTTCCCTTGCCCGAGGGATATTCCATTCGCATTCTCCCACACCTCCATGCCTAGAAAATAGTGCATCATACCCAAGTCCTTCATTTCAATCTCGAAAACAAACTTCCTCTATGTATCAGTAATCAACCAATCTCCAACTGTTACAAACAGGTCATCTACATACAGTAGGAGTATCACTGCATTCCCTTCTTCAACCTTGTAGTAAAGGTTGGAATCTGCTTTACTTTTGGTAAAGCCCAAACTAGATAGAAAACCATCAATTTTTTTGTACCATGCCCTGGGTGCCTGTTTCAAACTGTATAGGGATTTATTAAACTTACACACATGAGACTCCCTGTCATGTGTCTCAAAACTGAGTGGCTGCTCCACATATACTTCCTCTTCCACTACACGATTCAATAAAGAAGTCTTGACATCCATCTGGTGTATCTTCCATTTCATCACTGCAGCCAGAGCAAGTACTGATCTGATGGAAGTGTATCTAGCTACAGGTGCAAAAGTTTCTTTATAATATATTCCTTCTTTCTGGGAGAAGCCACAAGCCACAAATATTGCTTTATATTTTTCTATGATACCGTTTGCAGCATGTTTGATCTTATAGATCCATTTGGAAGTTACAATAGACTTCCCTTTGGTCTAGGGACAACATCCTAGACATCATTCTTCATGATCGATTAATACTCTTCGATCATAGCATGCTTCCATTCTTTCCTTTCTACTGCTTCTTCATAGTTGGAAGGTTCTTTATCGATGAAGTCACATAATAAGGCTACATAAACGAAGCAGGACCTGGTTCTTTTCCAACAACTATGATTTTCTTCTGGAGCCCCATATATTTCTGCACCTTGGATAGCTTCTCGTACCCAAGTAGGTTTCCTCTTGTGAGGATTCTTCTCCTAAGGTGGATTTACAAGTTCTTGAGGTTCTTCTATTTCTCGATCTTCTTCTTGAATTTCTTTGTTCATGGTTGTGTCATGAATTATGGGTACTTCTGTTTCTTTAGGTTCTTCAACAGGTCTCTTTCTGGATTTTTTGTAGGCTGAATCTTCATCGAATGTTACATCTCTACAGATGTCGATCTTCTTGAATCCTGGGAAGTATATTCTGTAAGCCTTAGAGCTTTCAGAGTATCCCACAGATATACCCTTCTTTCCTGAAGGATCTAACTTTGTCCTCTTTTCTTTTGGAACGTGTATGTACACTGGACAACCGAATATTCTAATATGGTTGACTTCTGGTTTCTTTCCAGAGAAGACTTCTTCAGGTGTTTTGTTTTCTAGTACTTTATGCGGAGTACGGTTCTGTACATACATAGTTGTTCTAGCAGCTTCTGCCCATAGATGTGTAGGAAGATCTTGATCATGAATCATTTCCCTTGCAGCTTCCATAATCATTTTATTCTTTTTTTTTGCAATCCCATTCTGTTGTGGATTATAAGGAGTGGATAACTCCCTCTTAATCCCTAAATCTTTGCATAACTCTTTGAATTCATTTGATGTGAATTCTCCACCATTATCTGATCGAAAGGTCTTGATCTTTTTTCTGTGTGGTTCTCGATCAAGGCTTTGAATTCCTTGAACTTGTTGAATACTTCATCTTTGTTCTTCATAAAGTATATCCATGTCTTCCTAGAAAAATCATCAATGAAAGAAACATAGTATACATACCCGCTGAGTTGGATGACATCGAACCGCATACATTGGAGTGAATGATTTCCAAGATTCCTTTTCCTTTGCTTTCACTACTTGGAAATGTCTTCTTTGTGTTCTTTCCTTTCGTACATCCTTTGCAAACTCCTTCATGTTTTGTCTGCATTTCTGGGATTCCTTCAATAGCTTTGCTTGCAAGTGGTAATGCTCTGTAGTGTACATGTGCAATCCTTCTATGCCAAATTTCATTTGTCTCTACTGAGTCATGAACCAAAACTTGTTTTGGCTGGCCCTTCAATTTGTATAATCCTCCCTCTTGTTCTCCAATTACTATTGCATCGTCAATAGTCTTTCCTTTTGGCCACATGAGGACTTGGCCATCTATAAATGCAACCCTCTTGCCTTTTGCATCCAATGCCGATATGGAGAGAAGATTCTTCTTTAGTCCTGGTACAAAAAAGACATCCTCTATTTTCATAGACTTTCCAAAGTCTAGCTTGCACGAGGATTCACCACTACCTTTTATGGGATATTGGTAGTCATCCCCAAGTTTCACCTTATGGGGTGAATTATGTTCGGATAGTTTCTCAAAAGATTCCCTGAATCCTGTCATGTGCTTGGAAGCCCCACTGTCAATAAGCCAATATTTGCTTCCATCTGTGATAGTTCACGTGAGAGCAGAGATCAGAACATATTCTTCATCACTTGAAGAGTCTTCACTTTCTTGTTTGACTCTTTTTCTGGGAGGATCATCATCCTCAGCAGTGTGAGCATGATGTCTTATTTTGGAGTTCTTCTTCTTTTTAGAACCACTCTTATTCATGGGACAATTACGGTAGCAAAGTGTCCTCTTTCATCACATGTATAGCATCTGAGTTTCGATAGATCCTTGTTTGTTCTTACAGAATTATCTTTCTGGTGAGAATGCTTACCTTGGTGATGATGATTGTCCCTTCTACTTTTCTTGGAGTGTACTATGAGAGCTTGATCTTCATTTCCCATATTTTCTTCTCAAGCTACTATTCGAGCTTCTTCTTGTGAGAATTCTTCCCACAACCTACTGAACTTGATTAGCTTCTTTCTAGCACAGATTCCTTGGATGAAAGAATCCCATGACCTAGGGAGACCATTCAAGGTGGTCATCATAATTTCTGCATTCTCCACTTCTTCATCCACTGCTTCAAGTTGTTCTTTGATCTAGGATACCCTTGTAAAGTATGACTATATGGTCTCCTCATTCTAGATCTTTACATTCTTCAACTGGTTCCTTAAAGTCATCTTCTAGTTTATGTTCTTCCCTTCAAACAGTTTGGTCAGGGCATTAAACATAGCTTTAGGTGTCTTTAGGGAAGACACATATGGTATGAGGTGATCCTTGATTGAATCAACAATAATCCTCTTAACCATGACCAATTTCTTGTTGTGTAAGACCTTAGCCTCATCTCCCTCTGGAACTAAAACCTCTTCAGTGATGTAAGAGTCCAACTCATTTTCTTCCATGACCTTGGAGATCCTATACTTCCAAGCTCGGAAGTTATCAACTCCCTCAAGCTTTTCATCAAGCTAGGTATGATAAGACATCTTAACAAAGAACCTCAAATGGAAATACAAAAGATTTAGATCTTACCAAGTCAAGCTATCGGAACTGGATCTAAAGCTGAATTTCTGCAGTGCTGGTCCAGGAGCAGATTAGGGTTTGACTTTCCCGAATTTATACCCAACCAAAAACTTTGATCTTGATCTCTAAACTTCGATTTATAGGAGGAGATCAATCCAAGCCTGGGTTCACTCAAAAATTCCACTTCTGTGGAAAGCCCTAATTTTCGACAGTAGTGTTGGGTCAAAAACTGAAAATGCTCAGAATCATATTCTACTTTGATAGAAAGATACACCCTAGAGAGGAGATTCATCCCAACCTTATTTTGCTGAAAATCTGTGGAGAGAGATCCAAAAAGTAGGAAGCCCTAGTTTCTGCAGTTGCATAGTGTCTTCTTCTTAGGTTAGCTTTGATACCATGTTAGATTTTTATCATTTAAGCTAGCATTATCTTAGGATCTTTAACTGAGAGAATAACAAGCACAGCAATCAAACATAAGAGACAATGGACACAAATATTTTCCTCGAGGAAACCATAAAGGAGAAAACCCCGCAACTTCCTCAGAGATAGAATTAGCACCAAAATTAAAACCCCAAAACAATAAGATGATCTCCCGACAACAGTAGTCTCTCTCTCTCTTGTCCCAGCAACTTCTTCTCTCTCAGTTATGCGCTACAACTGACAGTGTGAGTGAGTGTGTGATAAATAGAGAGGCTCACTCTCTATTTATACTAATTCCTGACTTGACAATAACTCACTAGGGTTGACTTCTCTCGGAGAGTTTAATAACCCTAGGGCCCCACAACTACAGGGACTTTAACCCTTGATCAATAGGGGGTTACCCACAATGAATTTACATGACTTGTTTACATTATTGAATCTCCCGATAGGAACATCGGGGCATGACATGACTCAAATACATTACAGACACTTCCTGGAATAAACATCAGGGTACAATACATAAAATATACAAGTGAATACATTTTGAAGTTACATTTACATCAACAATTACTTCTTCAACAATCTGTCTTCTAAGATCATGTAAGAATTTAGATCAATTAATATGAGTGAATTAGAATATTATGGAATACACTTCCATCTCATATTTCAAGGGATTATTTCCATCCATTGATGAATTTGCACCAACACTCTCCACCATTGCATGGAACCAACATGAGAACCAATTTGGATGCATTTGACATACCATAACTTCAAGATCATTATCTTGGCGATAAATTTTTTATCCTTGTTAGTGAAGTAAAAAAACCTAATCTATTGAATATATTCTTAATTTTGGGTTGGACAACCCATATTGTCATTTCTTGGGCTTAAAAGGATATAGGATATAAGTTTTATTCATAAAACATTATTTATACCCTTAAGAGGGATTACCTAAGCAAGACAATGACCTAAGATATATTATTCTTTAGGATGAGTTAAGCCCAATACAAGAGGTGGAATCAGAACCTCGTGTTAAGGTGAAAGGAGAGAACTACAAGAAGTAATTAATCAATAGTAAATGCACTCATTAATATTACGATAAGCATGGAAATCTAGTTTTTATTTTAATGATCCAAGGAAAATTACCAAAGTCGTTAATAAGACTATGATTGAAATTATTGTATTGATATAAATACCTTGTTATCACTCAAGATGAATATGGTTTACTAGAAATAGAAATTTTTAATATGGAATATATGAAATCCCTGGCATGCACAAGAGAAGAACCATGTATTAGATGGGTGTTGGATGATCTTTCTCTAGCATTATATGTTTATGATGTGGATACTTGTTTTCCATAATCAATAGAATGATCAATTCTTGTGAGATTTTTATTTTCTGGTATGTGATCATGTTTGATGGGGATACTTATTGTTATAATTGTTAAATGATGATTTCATGGGAAGATTTTATTTTCTAGCATTATGGATTATTTGATCATGATGATGTTTTTATAGTACTCATTATACACTATGGAATAAATTGATATGGTTGATATTATTATGTTATTCTCACATATAATATGTATTAAATAATATTGATCATGTTATTATGTTGTTCCATTTTATGCCAAATATTGAATTGATTGTATTGATGAAATTATGTTGATTCGTCACATGCTCTGTATTGAATGATCATGGTGGAGATTATTATGTACTTGATTAAAATACCATGACTAATGAATGAATGAGTATTATGAAAGCTTTATTTCATATTGTGGAATGAGATTATTGAGAGGACGCTATGAAAATCATTTATTATTCATTATGATATATGGTTTATGAGTTTAATAATATATGATAACATTATGTTTCATGATGTCATGTAGTAGCATGCAGATCCTTCGCATTCATAGTGATGATGTTATGCTTTCATGCTAAGATGAAGTCGCATGTAGTTCCTCATATTCAAAATGTTGATGTATGTTTACATGATGGCATATAATAGCATGATGTTTACTGTTATTATTAAAGATGTTATGTTACATAATAACATGTAACAACATGTGGTTCCCTAATAAGGCTTGTGATAATGGTATATTTGCATAAGGACATGTGGTAGCATGCATATTTTATTAATATTTTGATAATATATTATCTCTAAATTTTATATTCATGACTAATGCCATGATGGAATGATGATAGGAAGTGTTACAAGAATGCCACTCTGGGGCCTTCTAGGTTGGGTCATTCTGAGGGAAACCTCCTACAATAAATAATGAAAATGAACGATATAGCTGAAATAGAAGAACACATAATGAATTTATTGATCACAAGCCACTTTGAGGAGGAAACCTCCTTTGAGAAAGCTCAATAAAAATAACTTGTGGAATCCTTCACTGGCCTCAACACGTACTTATATACTAAGTCTAATCTAAACAACTATTACTCCCCATGAATGTGGGATAGACACGTACTTATATACTAAGTATAATATAAACAACTATTACTCCCCATGAATGTGGGATAATACAATATACTCATAGGACGACTTACAAATCATATGTGTCTAACAACAATATACTAACAAAGTAAAGAGAAGGGTTTCCACAGGTTCCTAACATCCCCTCCCTCTGAGAAAATATTTGTTCTCAAAACTTTAGATGTGGAAATTGTTGTTGAATATGAAGGAGTGGTTCCCATGTAGCATCCTTTGGTTTCATGTCGTGCCACTGAATTAATACCTTTGTGAAGGATCAAGAGTGAAGCTAATGAGTGTGCCTATTGAGGATGGCCTCCGACTCCAAAATGATGGATCCTTCATCATCTATTTCTAGCAAAACAGTTTTTGCTCTAATGTTGGTGCGAATAAATTTATTAAGACAAGAGACATGAAATACTAGGTGAACATGAGAAGAAGGAGGAAGTTCCAATTTAAAAGCAACGGATCCAATATTATGAAGAACCTTATATGTCCCATAGAAATTTGGAGCCATCTTATGATGCCCTTTTAGTTTAATGGAGGATTTCTTGTAAGGTTATAGACAAAGAAAAAAACATATCATCATCTCGAAAAGTGCACTCAGAAGGGTGCTTATCGACTTCTTGTTTCATTTGGTTTCTTTCCATGTGAATATTTTCCTGCAAAATGTGAAGAATTTAATCTCAATTTTGGAGAACCATGTCAATTCACTGAACTAGTGAATTGCTGGGGGTGTATGGAAGGAGCACTAGTGGTGCGTATCCATAAATTGCTTCATATGTAGTCATTTTAGATGCATTGTGGTAGGAGGTAATGCACCACCATTCAATGAGAGGGAGCCACTTTTCCCACTGATGCTGTTGTTTAGAGGTGAAGCATCGAAGATAATTTTCCAAACATTTATTGATAACTTCAATCTGACCATATGTTTATGGGTGATACCTTGAAATCATCTTCAGTTTGGTTCTAGTGTGGCGAAATAGTTCAGTCCAAAAATGACTTGTGAAAGTTGCATCGCGATCTGAGACAATGGAAGAAGGGATTCCATGAAGACAAAATATTTGGTCCATGAAAATTTGTGTGAATGAGGAGGTTGTATATGGATGGTTGAGGGCACAAAAATGACTATATTTGGAGAGTCAATCAACCACAACCAAGATCATTGTCTTCCCTCCAGTTATAGGGATCTCTTCAATGAAATACATGGAAATATCTGTCTAAATCCATGTATGGATGGGAAAGGGTTTGAGAAATCCTGGAAGGAGTGTCATTTCACCCTTGTGGCATTGGTAGGTATCACATTCATCCACCATCTATTAAATTTCCCTTTTCATTCCATTCCAAAATAAGTTATGTCATGCCCTCTCATACATTATGAGGAGCTTAGAGTTCCCTGCCGATGGAGAAGCATGGAGTTCATCAAATATAGCCTATTGAAGATCTGTGCTCTGCGAAAGCACCAGAATATCCTTGTATCTGGAGCGGTAAAATATGTTTTTTAGGTAAAAACCCAATGTAGATAGAATCAGTGATCCAAAAATGGATAAGTAAGAATAATTGATAATGTGTAGGGTGATTAATAATTACAATTGCTTGGGCTTATATATGCCCATGTTGCACCTTTTCACCAAAGGGCATGACTATTGACTTTAACTATTATTTACTAATAATAAATTAATATTAATTATATTTAATATTGTTTTATTATTGTTTTATTGTTACATTGCCTTCCCCTTAAGGGAAGCTTTGTCTTCAAAGCTTATTTGAAAACAATTATTACGTCTAATTTTTTACTTGTAAGGTTATCTCTCGATATTTTTTGTTTATTCATTGTGACATTTGATGAAACGAATCTATACAAGTTACGAATTCCCCAGAAGAACTGTCGCATCGTCTATGATGTGGTCCATCCCAAATATGTTTTTTTTCGAAGCTATTTGATCACTTTGTGGGATGGGTCTTCTTGTTTGTTGTTTTGTATTTTGATTTGATGTTATTGCTCATATGCCATCATCTCTCCACTGTGTGTGTTCATTTTGACCCTGTCATTGGTCAAAAGGATGTTTATAATTGGGGTGTCGATAAGGAGTTTTTGTTGTTTGTTCTTCTGCTGGATTGACTTCTTTTTTAACTGTATTGATGACTGGATTTGTATTTGCTTCTTTTTTCTCAACTTGTTCTTTTGAGCCCAAAGGTTTTGATGTCCTTTCTTAAATGTTTGCCAACTTGCTTCCGAGTAAATATTTAGCATGCTTAAGATTCCTAGTCGTTTCTTCTTGCGATTTCACATTGTATTTAAACTCTAATAGTTTATTTTGCAGATCTCGATTTTCCTCCACTATCTTTTGATGGTGACATGATCTATGTTTTGCCTTCTTGACTTGAAGGAGAAACTTCTGATTATGATTTCTTAAATGAGATATCTCTTCTTCTTTATCCATGATGACTTTATCTAATTCTGTATGCGTCTTTTGTATTGATTTTTTATCATCTTGTGAAACCATCTTCAAAATGTCTTTGAAATTTTCATATGACACATCCTATGAATTTGATTTAATTGAAACATTCTGCAAGGTGACTTGCTTCTTCTTATATGAAAATGTTACAAAGTTTTTCTTCATATTTAGATGATTGATCCCAATGTTTCCATCCAAGGTGAACCTAGAATGATGTCGACTTCATTTAAAAATATAGTCGAAACATTGAATTCAGATGTGAACTTGTATTCATTAATTGTTAGTTGTAAGTTTGTAATTTCATATTGCTTCGCATTGTAGTTATACCTCTTTTCGACTATACATGATTCTAGGATTAATAATTGATTTGTCGAACCATCGCTAATGAGATTTTCCTTTTTGGTAGGACAAATAGCAATGCAGATACCTTTTCCTTGAATATATCCTTCAAGTTTTATGATGTTAACGGCTACTTCTGAGTAGTTCTTAGGGAATCTTTCTTGATTTTCACCATTAGACTCCATTTTTGCTAACCTTTGTGAGATAATAATAATTATTAATTTAATTAATTAATAATTTTATTATTATTAATTTTATATAAACTATATATTTAGTTTAATACATAAATTTTCACAATAAATCATTATTATTTTATAAAAAAAAATTATTATTATAAAATCTTTTTTTAAGTTTTGAAAATATAATGATAATTATTTTCCAAAATAGTGGCCTCTTTTTTGTTTTGAAGTAGATTATTTAAGAACTTAAATAACCTTTCATAAAAAAAACTTCTTTAATTTCTTTAAAAAGAAAAAAAATTAAATTACTTCATTTATCTTCTTAGTAAATCCTTTGGCTTTGACTTCTTCACTTTGTCTTCTTCCCTTTTGATTTTTGGGAAAACAAAACCAAACAAAACCATGTGTTGGTTTGGCTTTTTCTTTTGTTTTTTTTTTAACTTTCTTTTCTTGTTTACTTTTTTTTTTTTTTTACTTTTTTTTTTTTTTTTTTTTTTTTTTTTCTTTTTTTTTTTTTTTTTTTTTTTTTTTTTTTTACTTTTTCTTTTCTTTCTTTTTCTTTATTTTCTTTCTTTTGTTTTTCCTCCTTTTCTATTTTTTTCTTCTCTTTTTTTTGAGGATAAGGTGGTCAAAGACCTAATTTAAGGGAAAACCAAGAAATTTTGGACAAGGTATGAATTTAGACAAAAGCTGAAGTAGAGATGCCGAGGAAGGGGCTCTGATAACACTGGAGCAGTAAAATACGTTCTTTAGGTAAAAACCCAATGTAGATAGAATAAGTAATCCATAAATGGATACGTAAGAATAATTGATAATGTGTGGGATGATTAATAATTACAATTGCTTGGGCTTATATAAGCTTGTCTTGCACCTTTTCACCAAAGGGCATGACTATTAAATTTAACTATTCTTTACTAATAATAAATTAATATTAATTATATTTAATATTAATTTATTATTATTTTATTGTTACAGTATCTTAGAGAAGCACTATCCCAAGAGAAATGTGGTACACCAGAAGGGTTATTTGTTAACCATTAGATGATTTTAGATAATGAAGAGTACTTGACATAGCATTGTTGAATAGATTGCAACCAATTTGGAATATGCATAGAAATAGCTGAAAGAGAAACATGGTCATCGAATGTGTGAGAAAGACCATCTGCCACAAGATTGTCCTTACCCTTCTTGTAAGTAATCTCATAGTCATAACCCATGAGTTTGTTAACCCATTTCTATTGTTTTGGGGATGAGACTCGTTGTTCCCAGAAACATTTCAGACTCTGGTGATCATTCTTAATGTAGAAATGATTCCCTAATAGGTATAGCCACCACTTTTGTACTGCGTGCAAAATATCCATCATTTCCTTCTCATATGTAGAGGCATCTAAATAATTACTAAAAAGGGAATTGCTGATGAACGCAACGAGATATTCATCTTGAAGGAGAACAACACCAATTCCATTTCACAAGCATCACTCTTAATAGTGAATGGTTTAAAAAAATCAGGCATAGCTAGAACAGATGTGGTACACATAGCTTGTTTTAGTTTGTCAAATGCACACTCAATAGCACGTGTCCATGTAAAAGCATCCTTTTTCAATATAGTTGTTGATGAAGCTGCAATATTCCTGTAATCCTTGGCAAACTTGCGACAATAGCCAGTTGGTCCCAAAATACCACGAAGGCTATTGAGTGTCTAAGGATGCGAACAATTTTTCATAACATCTATTTCAACAGGATCCACGTGAACCCCTTGTGCGAAAACAATATGTCTGAGATACTCTGCTTCCTCTTGCCCAAAAACACATTTAAACTGTTTGGCATGGAGATGATGATCACATAAAAGTTGCAGTACAAGATCCTGATGTTGGAGATGCTCAACCCATGTTTTACTATAGATGAGGATATCATCAAAGAATACCATAATGGAGTTCCGCAAGTAGGGACGGAATATTTTATTCATCAATGTATGGAATGTGGAAGGAGCATTAGTGAGGCCAAAGTGCATGACCAAAAACTCATAGTGGCCATCATGTGTGTGGAAATCTGTTTTAGGGATATCATCCTCATGAACCCGAATTTGGTGATACCCGAAATCATTAGAGAAATTTTGAGGTCTAAAATGGACCTCCTAAGGAAAATTGTACCATTAAAAATCACTTTTAAGAACCAATAGGATTCAAGATGATGATGTCAACCATGGGGGTAAAATTTGTAAAAATAAATGGAGGGAAAAAGAAAAAACTACTTTTTCTTATCGTATTTTTGGCATATCTCATTATCGGTTCACCCAAATTTAGAGTTTGGGGACTCGTTCTATGTGGAATTTAATTCTGGAGCAAACCCATACCCACACTACATACTTCTGAGGTACCCACATCACCCAGAAATGAAAATTTTAATAAAAAAAATATGTTTTTTTTTTTTTAATTTTCATTTTTTGGGTGTCGTGGGTACCTCAGATGTATGCAGTGTGGGTATGGGTTAGATGTGGAATTTTAATTCCGCATCCAATGAGTCCCCAAACTCAGGGTGAACCGATAAGGAGATATGTCAAAAATACGATAAGAAAAAAATAGTTTTTCTTTTTCTCCTCCAAAATTTATAAATTTTATTTTATTATTATAACTCTTATTTTATTATGTCCCTTATGAGTCCCATTTTAGACATCAAAACTGCCCTAATGGAAGATCCAACTTGGAGAAAAAATGAGCACCATCAAGCTCATCAACAACAAGAATTGGAAACTTATCTTTAATTGTTATGTGATTAAGTGCTCAAAAGTCAATGCAAAGGCGTCATGACCCATATTTGTTTCGAACAAGAAGAAATGGTGAAGTAAAGGAACTGGTACTAGGGCGAATAATACCTTACTTCTTTAAGTCTCGAACAAGCATCTCAATCTCTGTCTTTTGGTGAAATGGGTAGCGATAGGACCTGATGTTGGGAGGGACGATTCCAGGAAGGAGAGGAATATGATGGTCCTCTGGTCTTGAAGGTGGCAATCCCACTAGTCCATCAAAGACACGTGCATATTGATCAAAAATGTGTTGTATATATAAGGGAGTAGTGGAGACCATTGATGATTGCATCTGAATGGAATGGAGAAGAGAGTTGACACCATGTGAATTATTCTTAAGGATATTTTCCACGCGGTGTGAACTGATGATGTTGAGAGACCCCAGTTGTAATCCCTTCAATATGTGTTTTTCCCATTGACTAAAAACTGCATCCAAAGTTCAGCAAAAACCCATAAGATGGGTCCAAGTGTGTGTAACCATTGAGCGCCCAAAACCACATCACATCTATCTAAGGGAAAGGAAAACATGTTGGCACACAAGTTATAATCTCCAATAGAGATACAAAAATTGAAACACTTCCTCTTGCAACGTAAGGTGCCCCCATTGGCAATCATGACTTCAAAGATGGAGTAAGGATGGACAAAACAATCAGCATGTTTGGTGATCCGAGGGTCAATTAAGTTATGAGTGCTACTAGAATCAATGAGTATTGTAAAATAGATATTCTTTAAGAAACCCTTGACCTGCATGGTTTGTGGGGTGGTGACTTCGGCTAATGCATGGAGAAATATCTCTGGGTGGTCATCTTAAGAAGGAGGGTCAACACGCGAGTGTTGAATGTCAACCTGGTCATCTACTATATCCTCAGCATCTTCACAAATTTCAGGTGCAGGTGGAGAATCCACATCCAAGAGACTCGAGCTTTTTCTAAGCACATCTATGTACCAATGTGAATTTCTCTTCATAAGTATAACTAAGCCCTTTGTCTCTACATACCTGCATCTCAAATTCAGACAAATTCTTAATAGGAGTGGTTCTAGGAGCTAGTGTGATTGGAGGTCTTTGGGAAACCATATTTCTGAAAGGAACAAAAGTGGATTTGGAGTGTTTTTGAGCTATGATCTTGTCCTCTACCAACTTAGCCAACCCTAGAGACTCCATCATTGTGCTGGGACATAACATTTTAAATCAGATCAGATTGCATCCTTCAGAACACTAAAAAAAAGAACTCCTATAGAATGCATCAGATGACCCACGAAAATTGATGGAAGAAGAGAACCCAATGTCTGCAGAAGACTATGGTTGTCATCTATCATTCATGGTTGAATGTTGAAGATGGAGGTCAATAATTTTTTCATCTAGATCTTGGATTTTGGTCTTGAGGGAAGCAAGTTCATCTTCCATTTGTTTGTTTTCTCCTGTGCGGATGACAACCATAACCAAGAGTTTTTTTTGTCGAGGGGGGGGGAGGGGGAGAATGGATAGAAAAACAAAAACATTTTTTTTGATTTGGGAAAAAATTTGATGGGTAAATGGGGTTTGACTAGGTTTTGGACACTTTCCAAGAGATAGGGAAGTAGAAAATGAGGATTTAAGAAGCGGGGTGAATGAAAAGGAAAATTTTTCAAAGAGGGACAAGGATGTAGAAATAGGAAATGAACACTGGAAAAATTTGAAGGCCGCATTGGGTTAGAATCGAAGAAGTTATGGAAAACCGTAAAAATAGACAAATGTGGGATTTATGGCTTCAAAAAGTGGAATTTGGGATAAGGTCCTCAAGGAAGGAAATATGCAGAATGGAATTGTAGGGGTTCTAATGAATTTTCAAGGGAAACGAAGATAAAGAAAAGAATATATGGTGAAAAAAAATATACTCATTTTTTTGGTGGAATTGATTTGTGACGGCTCTAGACAGGTGACCCCAAGTATGTTCTAATTCCTAAATTTTTATGGGATTCACTCGACCACCAATGCTATCTAACGGCTTGTGTATTTAGGCTACTAGTACCCCTCACTCCACGGCTCATGTAAAACTAATAATTGTTTTGCCACAAACGACAGCTCTTGGTTTACCTCACAGGTGGGAACTAGTCAATCAGGTAGGGGTTGATTTCCTTTTCTCTAGAAGGTACTTTAAATGGTCAACAACTACAAGGTTCCTTCAATACTCCTCACAATGAGTTTTAGGTCTATGTCGAGGTACTTCCCTCAGTTAAGCGGATAGGGGTTATTCCCTGACCCAAAATTGCAATTGAAATGAATAATATGGATGCAAATAAGAAGAACTATTGCAGTAATCACAACATTGGGAAGCCACTACGAAGAAAAACAAATTGGCAGAAATTCCACCTAGCAAGGCCAAGAAATTTCTCTGATACCAGATGAGAGAAATCCCCTGCAATAAATAATGAAAATGCACAATATAATAGAAATAACAGAACACAGAAGGAATTTATTAATCGTATGTCACTTCAAGGGGGAAACCTCCTTTAAGAAAGCTCAATACAAATAACCCATGGATGCCTTCATTGGCCTCAACACATACTTATATATTAAGTATAATCTTAACAACTACTACTCTCCATGAATGAGGGATAAGAGCGTACTTATACACTAAATCTAATCTAAACAACTATTACTCCACGTGAGTGTGGGATAATATAATATACTCATGGGATGACTTACAAGGCATATGCATCCAACAATATACTAATAAAGTAAAAAGAAGGGTTGACACGGGTTCCTAACACATTCTAGAAGCTACGATATCGTGGGAACCTGTAACCACAAGGGTTTTATGGTATATGAAACCAACTCACTTAGTAATATCTTTCCAGCAATTCCTTTCCTTTATATAGTTGTCAAAATTCCACAGCTTAAGGTATCTCAACAAGGGGAGGTATATGGAGAAGGATTTTTTATGCCTAGGGTTGATTTCCCATCAAGGAGTTGTAGAGGAAGTTGGGCCAACCTTTCGAGATTCCTGGTGTATGTAGGTTAATGTACTAGACTACATTCCTAGTGTCTCTAGAGGAGTTCTTAGGGGTATATAGCCCAACAAAGACCGGTAGGCCTTAAGCCTTCTCATGATGCTAGAAGTCAGAAAATAGAAAGGAGCATGGTTGTAACCTATCGTATCTATGATAAAGCTTTTGATGCCTTTTGCGGTCACACTAATATGGGTGATCCTTATACTAGTTGTAGTAGAGGGATCGTTCCATGGCAAGTGGAACCATCCTAAGTTTTGGGGGTGTTTGGAGGTTGATCAGATGGAATGATTATGAGAGAGGATGTTATAAGCGATTGGTGTTTATTTTCTAATCCGAGTTAATCGATTAGGGTATTTGAGGGTGCAGAATACCTATATTGTATTATGAGTGATTGATAATGGTATTAAGAAAATTAGAGCGGTGGCTCCAAGGTTTGTTGGTTTTCCCTGTTAAGGGTTTCTAGGATAAATCTCTATGTTTTATGTGTGAATGTTATGATGTAATCTTTGTTTTTCTTTAAATAATTTGTATGCTTTTCTTCTCTGCACGGGTTTAAAACTTACAAAGTGGAAATGGTATAGTTAGGAATCTTGTAACAATAACTTCGAGACAAAGTTCCTTGAAGGAGGAGAGTATGTAATGCCCTCTATAACCTATTGCATTAATACTAGGGGGCATGTCGAGGTTATAGTATAGGCATGGGACATACTGGTGATGGCCACACTAGTGGATCCTTTCACAATAGTATTAAACTATGTATGGTTACAATATTAATATTTTAATGGCACGGGATTCATAAAAATAATATATATATAAATATATATATATATATATATCAACAAATTGAGCTTAATTAATCATGGATTAGGGGTTGAAAAGGAAAAATAATAAAAATTTAGAGCGGTGGATGACTAGGAATCAGAGGCCATTTCTCATCATCGCACAATGCAACCCCTAAGGCAGAGGCTTTCACACTACTTGCAGATGAAAAATTTTCTTTCCCAGTTGCTC
The DNA here is from genome assembly GCA_001517045.1 of Pseudotsuga menziesii. NCBI lineage: Eukaryota > Viridiplantae > Streptophyta > Pinopsida > Pinales > Pinaceae > Pseudotsuga > Pseudotsuga menziesii. The sequence continues at coordinate 502,489 of LPNX010155005.1, forward strand.
TAGGAACAGGACCGTGCTCCTTCACCTAATTCTTCAAGTACTTATGGCATCTCCTCGACTCAGTAAACATCCTCATCTTCACCAAGAATGAACCAGCAAGAACCTGACAAAGAGATTCCCCAACATTCGGACACCAAGCTTACTGGGCACACAGAAGAAGCACCACCCAACGTGGAGACAAGAGGGAAGAATGAAGAGGGACATGTGTAGATTGACCTCCTGCCTCCACTAGCTGGGGAGCTACATCAATATTCCAAACATGCTCCCTCTGGTGAAGATGACGACTACTACATGCCTTGTCCCATTGTCGAAGAATGATCATGAAATCTATAAGGTCCCAGGATTTTCTAAAATTCTCTGTGCTTTTTTCTTTCTGTTAGCTATGTTGGTTTTCCTATTAGCTCTGATATTTTTGAATAGGGAAACTTGGTTTCCCTCACAACAAGAAAGTCTAGGACAGATGTTGCAAATTTTTTCCAGCGATAGACATGTTTCAAACATTATGCATGTAATCTTTTTTGTACTTTAATATAATTCGATGCAACTTACAAAAAAAATAGTTTAGTTTTATTGTAGATTAGCATCAAGACTTTGTTTTTAAAGCAAGGGCCCTCTCTAGAAGACTAGAGCACTAGTGTAGGTTGTCTTTTATTTCCATTTACTTACTTTTTGCAAATGTGTTTTAATTCAAATTGATTAATTATGCAAGTATGTTTTCTTTCTACAATGATTATTTTCAATTCTTAAGTTAGCTTTCATTTAACTGTGCTTGCCAACAATGAACGCTTTTGATTTAGGGAAATGTGAACTACCTATATAATGTGAAGATGTAACTTGGTGACAAAAAGATCCCACTATCATGATAGGTGCTTAAATATATGATCATTGCCAAAAATGATTGAGTTAGCTAGTTTTTTTGCTTACCGATTTTCAGATTTGTTCCAAATTTACAAACATAACACTTGTTTTAGTTGTAATAGAACTAATTAAAGCAAAGTATTATTATAAGAAATATTTAATCTAGCAATTGAATACATGAATGTATTCTGAGTTTGCACATTTTGTTGGCATCCCAACAACCCCTTGAAATTTTCATTAAAGGGGCTCCCAATAGTCGATTCGTAAATACATTAATTTATATTTTTTTATTTGTTTTGATTTCAATGATTAATTTGGCGGTATGCCTCATTCTCTTTACAACACAAACATGAAAATTATAACATAAACATGAAAATTATAAATAATTATAAATAACAATCTTACTGTAAATTAAAATAACATAAATAAATTAGTTTTATTCAAATTTTTTAAATAATTTATTTGTTTTAAGTTAATATATTATATATAAATTTGAATATAAATAATATAAAAAATTATATATTTTTATTCATTTTCTAAATTTCTTTTTAAAAGTGAAGTCACGTTTTCCTTTCATTTCTTCTGTTCAACTGTTCAAGATTCTTAACTTACGGTCAACATGCCTCAATCACTTTTATTTATTTTATAACCAAATCAACACATTATTATTTGCATTTGTAAATACTTTTCTTACACCGTGTCATTTACACTATTTAAACCAGAAAAGTATATGCTTATAAAAGTTAACCAGTTGTTACATTTTGGTTTGATAATATAATAAAGTTGTGAAGTATGTAATTGATTAAAAGGAAGATGACTTCTTATTAGTCCCTGCCTTAGTCTAGCAGGGACTCTTGTAATCCGTATGCCGTCATTTTAAATACTTTACATGCAAATCAATACACCTTTTAGTCTTTTAAACAAAGTTTAAAAGATGGACAAAAACATGAAACATGTTGTTTTAAAGACCCAACTTTATTTTGATCATTTAAGGAACCATATTTTGGTCCAATAAAAAACTTCGATCTCTTATTTGGCCTCATATGAGGTAAGGGGCCAACTTTTCATTTCAAAAACCATGGTTTTTGAAATATAACTTATGAATTTGTACTTCTTTGAGAGTAATGCTACCAATATTGTTAGCATTAATTCAATGCATTAAATGTTTAAATGTTTAACTTCACTCGGTGTGATTGCCCAAGTTTTTGGATCGACATCATTCTATGCCAATTTCTCATGACCAATTTCTCATGACCAGTAGACACTTTGGCTCCAGCTGCCACCGCAGTATTATCTCTTGCATGGACTTTTTATGACATGTGTCAAAGTAGGCTAGCATTAATTCAATGCATTAAATGTTTAACTTCACTGGGTGTGATTACCCAAGTTTTTGGATCGACATCATTCTATGCCAATTTCTCATGACCAGCAGACACTTTGGCTCCAGCTGCCACCGCAGTATTATCTCCTGCATGGACTTTTTATGACATGTGTCAAGGTAGGCTTCCCCTTGTATACCCATTGTTCTTGCTTGTGGTAACAATTCTTCACCTTCATCAAACTTGTTCTCCATCTGCGACTACTCTGGGGTATGAACATTTTTTAAATTTCTCTTTGAAGCTCTATGTTTTAGATCATCAATTTTTTCTTTTCTATGCAGTGTTACAGGTTGCAAAGCCACTGTTCCTACCTTGCAAAGTAGCTTATGCCTCAGTATCTCTGCCCTCAGTCATCTCTAAAAATATCAGGCACCTCAAGGATCATTTTCTGTTTTATTTTAGAGCTCTCCATCTCAGATTCATAAATATCAATGTTTTATTTCAGAGCTCTCTATCTCACATTCATAAATATCAATCTATTTAGATGTTTGCATTAGAAAATAGATATATATGAGCTTATTTCCTTATTTCCTAAAAGTAGAATTGAGCATCACTTTACAAATGCTAAGATTTATATGAGCTAGATGTCTATAACGTCTGAAATTTTTGTTACTTCATATTACTTACTCTGATTACAATTTTATGGATAGAAGGAAACAATAATTTATATGCAGTTCAACAAAACAATAATGCAATAATAGATTATATGCATATCCTTAGTTTATTGTCACAACTTAGAATAGAACATCAATAAGTTTGTATGTCGTGAATAAAAATCTGTTCAATTTAATTCCAATTGTGGTTCACAAAATTACCTGATATACCTCGTCTTCTCTGGTTTGGTACTTTCCAAGGGATATGTGCTTTGTATGAGTGCCGAAAGGGAACCAGAGAAAGAAAAAAAAACTATTCATATCTTTGTATTTCTCTGGTCTATTGTTGGGAATGGAGAAATATCCGTCGCATCCCTGAAACTGCCAAACGATTAAAAAAATATCAATTCTTTACCATTTTCAACTCAAAATTGCAATTTCTACTCTACCCGACATGAAACCATGACCTTCTTCCAATTTTTCTCATCATAAAATGTCCTCCTCCTCTGCAAGTCTTGCAACCATCAGGTATACTCGAAATTGCAGACCAGGTAGAGTCCCAGGAGATTTCAAGACTTTTTCCTACTTTTTCCTCCAACGTCAAAGTATTCATACTTGGAATCCTTCAGTCGACGCGTTGTAAACTTCAAAATTCTCAGCTATGCATGAGGAACATACATCCCACGTGATTGTGAGCCTTCAGAAAAGAATAACATGGGACAGATGAATGGATGGCCGTAGGCTGAGAAGATGTTACCGAACCAGAGAAATTGGTGGGCTGAAAAGCATTATTAGACATTGAATCTTTCAGAGTTGACAAAACAAAATATTGCACATGACGCATTCGACTATCTTAAGAAGGTAATGTATACTTGTATATTTATTCTTGCCATTCCCGCATCAACAACCAAACAACTTCTTCTCCATACTAATTTACCTTTACAGCTTGGTATTCAAAATGTTATAATTGCAAACAACCTGAATCAATTTAATCTTCTCTAGAATCAATGTGAATAAGGTTTAGATTCAGCTTGAGCTAGTTCTTGGAGCAGAAGTGAAACTACCCAGTTAGCTAGTAACGCAGGAAAGACCATTACCTCTGCAGATGTCTCCTACCTAGAATTAAAGCGATCTGCCTGCCTACCGTAGTTATGAACCCTTCAATCATGAGTACTCTGCATTCCCTCTTTAATGAAATGTACTGCAAGCTGAAAGTTAAAACCTGATGGTTATCCATGTATGCAGCAGCGACCTCCCAAGACTGCTACCGGATTCCTTGAACATGTTCTCTCTCGCTAGAAGCTTCGACCTAGTACATCTGGTGGATGCATGGTGTGCATGGCCTAAATGTGGCAAGTGTTTAATATTTATCCATTAAAATACATCAAATAAAATCATAAAATCCATAGATGCAATAGTGAAATAAAGTATACTTCATCAATAATTCAGCTATCATCAAAGCAATGCCTCTCACGCAAAGTATCTAATATTTATCCATTAAAGCACATCAAATAAAATCTCAAAGTCCATAGATGTAATAGTGAAATAAAGTAAAAAAAGGTCGTCTTCCTTTATCCATGTTTGAACTTCATTCCAAACATTTCCACTTTATTACTTCATATGTTTATGTAAATGCTGGTCATTTGTTATATATGCATTCCTTTATCCATGTTTGAACTTCATTCCAATCATTTCCACTTTATTACTTCATATGTTTATGTAAATGCTGGTCATTTGTTATATTACATTCCTTTATCCATGTTTGAACTTCATTCCAATCATTTCCACTTTATTACTTCATATGTTTATGTAAATGCTGGTCATTTGTTATATATACATGTAATAACAATTCAAAAACATAAATAAACAAAAGATTGTACAGAATGATACTTGGGATTCTGAATCTCGGCAACAATGCCCTTCAACAAATCTAAGCGCAACGCACATAACGAAAGACAAACAAACAAACAGGACGAATCTTAGAAAACCGTAAGCGACAGACACATTGCTGTTGTGCAGCTTTAAACAACGTTGCGTACATATATTTTATTTATAATTCTTTTGCGTGCACACCCTACAAAGAAATTATTTCTTAAAATATCAAGATGTCTACTTTTGTATATCGGTGAATTTCTAATGAATTTTTTCTCACTTCATTTACATATTACACTTGGATGTATATATATTGGATTTAAAAAAATTGTTTCAGTTCTGTCAGGTTTTAATTTTTTCCTGGTTGAAAGCAACATACTGCCTCTTATGAGTGAAAAATACCGTTTCAGTTTTGTCAGGTTTTAATTTTGGTGGTTGAAAGTAACATACAGCCTCTTATGAGTGGAATCTAGCAAAACCAAATTACCAATCCTTAGCTCATTTAAATGAAAATCTAAATTTACTTAGTCCGCCATCAATTTCTACTTTAAGATATTTAACTACCTGTCACTGGATCTAATCTAATGAAGAGACAGATGAAGCCGTTGGAAACTTTTCAATGGCATTTTGAGGAGAAAGTCGATTATTGCCAACAACAATGTGAACCAATAATTCAATCCAAAATATTTATTATGGTCCTAACTAAAAAGACTTGAGACATTTTTTACTTGCCCAGGATTTGATAATCGCCCCAAGCTTAGAACGAGGTTTGCTACCTGGGATGTAGAATGTCGAAATCAGAGCCCCATAGGATAATAATAAATATGTTATGAACTCATCGTTACCCTATTACTCCTTCCAATAGGATCTTATGGGTATCATGTATGAACTATGGGGCTGAGCCGATACGATTAGACTCTTGATCAATATACTATTGATTAATTAAAATATAACCCACTGGTTGCAAGGCTAAAATGGTTCACTGTAATACACTAAACGAATCCGTGTTGTCTAACTACTTTAATTACTTCAGGTGTTTTTAATTGGGTAAATCACTTTCTCTTTTAAAAGGTCAACTGATTTTCTTTTTAAATTTGGCTCAAAGATCAATTGATTTTTATTTCAAATTTGGCTAAAACAAAAATTCCATAAACATCTACACTCATCGCATAAAATATCTACAATCTCGAGGCAACAAAAAAACAATAGGCAGGGACTTGCTGCCTTGCAGCCCCTCTTGTTTACTTTCCCTCCCTTGTGATGGATTAAATGAATAATCGTGGACAAGGTAAGCCCTAATATATTATGTAATTATGATTCCAAAAGTTTATTAATAAAACTGTGTAGTTTGAACACTCATGGTGATCTAATAAAATCATCTGTCCCGTCCAGATTATAAGGTAAGGTTTCGTGTATATTAACAATTCGATTTTTTTTGTTCTTTATGTTTTGGGACTTTCTGGTATACTTGCTAGGAATTTATATATTATCTTTATATATTTATATTTTTTTACATATGTATATACTTATTTTAGGACTATTTTAGTGTTTTGATTTGTTTAATTAATTTAATTTTTATTTTTATTTAATAGATTGTTTTGGTATTTTTAACTTTCGGTTTTTCATTGTTTGATCTTAGTTTCCAAGTCAATTTGGGTTTATAGCAAGGGGATATTCAAGCCAACATATCTAAGGTTTAGTTACTTTCATATATGCATTAGAAGTCATTGGGTTTCCACGTAAGTCTTCGGAAAATTGGCTAAAGGGTCGACCAAGGCATGATGCAGATGTCAAAGTAATAACCTTGAATCCACTTCCTTGAGTCTTGCTGATAAAAAATTCATCCTCTATGAATCTAAATTGTCAATTTTAAAGTTAGTGTGTCTAGACTAGGTTTGGGTACATTAAAGTTAGTTAGTCTAGGCTATATTAGAGTTAGTCAACCAACAGATCCGTTAAACCCATTGAGTGTAGATACTCCAAACGACTAGGGGTTGTTAAACACACTCGGTTCGGATTGTCACTCCTTTGTTGACCATAGTGCAGAATTATCAGTCATATTTGTAATCATAGTAGATAAAATTCAAAATTAGTTTTAAGTGAATCAAATTTGTAGATGTTTTTACTTGGTAATTAATCTTAGTCTTGATTGTTTCTTAAATATGATAGTTTTAATATAGGAATACTTGATAATTAAATCTAACATGATTTAGGCATATAAATTGACTGACACGCCTGCTACTTCAGCAAGCAAGAAGTTGAGATGGATTACTCAAACATTACATGATGCATACACTCATGTAGAAGTTGTTGAAAATTCATATGCATAGGCAATTAATGTGAACATTAAAATTCACCTTCTTTTGAGAAACTCCCCTAAATCTTAAACCTGGTTTTTCAACATTTAGGACTACTATAAATTAATGTGTAAAAAAATAGTGAAACAATTACAATAATTATCATGTATACACTCATGTAGAAGTTGTTGAAAATTCATATGCATAGGCAATTAATGTGAACATTAAAATTCACCTTCTTTTGAGAAACTCCCCTAAATCTTAAACCTGGTTTTTCAACATTTAGGACTACTATAAATTAATGTGTAAAAAAATAGTGAAACAATTACAATAATTAACTTTTGGTAGCCGCAAAATTCAAGACAATTCAAAGAGAAAAGATACCAAACATTCCAATGAGTTCTCATCCCTCTAGGGAACTTCATGTGCATAAACCATATATGAAAACACTTTTTATACAATATCTATATATAACAACAAACAAAACAACAATACAGGGTGAAAACTTGAAGTTGGGTAACACTTCCGTGAGAATCGGGTGCCAAACCAACATAGCAGGAGTTATTCGACCGAATAACTAATCCCTTATTCGGTCGAATAAACTTTAACGGTAACCGTTTAATTTGACAGAACAGATTGTCGACCGATAATTTTTTTCGGCAATTCAATAATTATTCGGCCGAATAGTTATTCGGTCGAATAATTGTTCAGCCGAATAGTTGTTCAGCCGAATAATTTTTTATTATATAAGCTCAGCTGTGGGCTCATTTTCGTTGTTTGGCTCGCAACGAGTTGTCATTGTCCGGCCACCCTTCGCCCCACTCGTCTCGTTTCGCCACACAACGTGCCACCTATCTCATCCCTGTCCACGTCACCCATCTGTCTAATGTGTGTATTCGCCATCTTGGCACCCTGCATCGTGGAGTTATGTTTAGCGTTTAGGTCTGTTCGGTGTGGAGGGCGTGGAGGTCTGTTTGACATGGAGGTCATGGAGGTTTGTCCCACGTGGAGATCTTTTCGTCGACGTGTACGTGGTCTTCTCCTGGTGTGGTCTTCTTGCGCTGGCCCTTGGCTGTGAGGTAAGCCATTCGAACTATTATACTATTATTATTAAGGGATTGTATAAATTGTTATGTGCTTGTTTCATATCATTTTAATAATGACATAATTATAATGGTAATAAAGGCAGAGTTAAACAGCTCTGCCCATTTGCACAGAGTTGAGCTCTGCCCATTTGCACAGAGTTGAGCTCTGCCAATTTGGACAATTTGCCTACTTTAAATGATTTTATCTAAACAAAATTTAACATAAAAGTTGAAATCTGTTAATGTGTTTTCTATTAATATATTTCTTGATTAGCTTATATTTATTCTAATTTTTACTCAGCTATGAACAAATGGACAGAGCTGGTCTGCTTTGTTTATTTGGACAGAGTTGATCGGTTCTGTCCATATAGACAGAGTTGAACAGCTTTGTCCAGATGGATAGAGCTGATCAACTCTGTTCATATGGACAGAGCTGATCAAGGCCCTATGTAAGCAATTTATATGACAGTTGAATAGCTCTGTTCATTTGGACAGAGTTGAATAGCTCTGTCTATTTGGACAGAGTTGAACAGCTCTATCCATTTGGACAGAGTTAAACAGCTCTACCCATTTGGACAGCTCTACTTATTTTATACGATTTTAATTAAATAAAATTCAATATAAAACTTTAAATCTATTAATGTTTTTTTTGTTTCTATATTTTTTAATTAGCTTATTCTTGTTCCCAATGTACATGAAATTTTACATAATATTTAGACAGCCCAGTTTAAAAAAAGTCCATAATTTTTTAATTAGCTTAGTTTTATTTTCTATGTACATAAAAATTTATAGAATATTTAGAGAGCTCTGTCCAAAAGAATCCATGGTTATGTAGGCTTAAATAACTACACCAGTATGTAGCATCTTTAAATGATATTTGAGACATATAGACATTTAAGACTGTATAGGTTGCAGCTCTGTTCAAATGGACAGTTTTGATTAGCTCTGTCCAAATGGATAGTTCTGATCAGCTCTGTACAAATAGACAAAGCTGATCTGCTCTATCCATTTGGACAGAGTTGATGAACTCTGTCCATATAGACAGAGTTGAATAGCTCTGTCCAAATGGACAGAGTTGATCAAGCCCCCAAGTAAACAATTTATTTTTATATGTTTTTTTGTTGGTAGGGAACATGATTTCAAAACTTTTTCATTTTACTACCCTATGTTACAACTTCAGCTGTAGTGTAATAACTATATAGTTTTGTTCTTAACCTCTACTATTTTCTCTAGTCCATACAACTAATAACTAAAGTATTTAAGTCTCATGGCACATTATGAGTATCTTAGTCCATGATGCATTGTATTAAGTAACATTGCCATTTCATGCTTTTTCTGAAACATAGAGAGAAAATGTTAGATAGATAAAGGCAAGTTTATGTGTATGTAGTCAGTCTCTAGACACCTCATTGCTTTATACAACTAGAGGCACTAGAATATATAATTCATTGTAAACACTCGAGAGCCTAAAAGAAGGGAAGTGGAAGTATTTAAAGATGATAAATGAAGAGAAGGCAAGGAATAATCTAGAAATACTTTCTCCCTATGAGATTCAAGGATGAGCTAGCTGATTCACCTACGATTTAAGTTCAGTTGAAGAAAAAGAAGCTCGAAGTATATTTAATAGTGATGCTTTCACTAACAAGTCTATAATGACTAGGTAGCTAGTAGCCAGTAGTAGTGTGTTTCCTTAGAGTAGGTAAGCACTTGCACTTGCCTTAGACTATATTTTATATTTAGCAAAATGTAATTCGTGCACATGTAGTTAAAGGACTGTTAAATAATATTAGTGATATCTAGGTTTTTATTGAAATATTAGTTTTTAAAGTTGTTAGGTCATTGAAGTTGATTAATTAACATGTAGAAGGTTAGGCCCTTAGTGATTGACACATGTTGAGGTCAAAATGTTATACAACATGCTTAGCAACCATCATATACCATTGTATTTAGTGGATTTAGGGATCTTTCTTATCACGAAGAAGCTTCATTGTCTTTATATATGTTATTTTTTCATACCACCTTTTTATTTTCTATTTATATTACATTGAAAGCTTAATTTTAATAGTAGCTAGATATTTGAAGTTGATTAATTAACATATGGAAATTGATATATGCGTAAATTTGTAGATATCATATCCAATGGAGAGAGAGCCACCTTTGAGACAGAAGCGTAGGAGGTCATCACATTCTTCGGGAGTCGGTGTCCAAAATGAAAATTGAAGATTGTCGACTTCACCTCGAGACTCGAGCCTATTATATAGTTCACAATCATCTGATCATCAACGTAGTGATAGTGGTAGAGATGATTCCCCTTTATCATCTATGGGTGAACGTGGATCTCGGCCTTCTGTGCGGGAGACAAGTGTGGAAGCATAGCAAGGCTCGCAAGAGGCTCGTCATCATACACAGGGTGGCGAAGGTCGAGCAAGGACGCAATATGTCCAGCTAGCTGAGGGTTGTACTCCCATTACAACCTATCCATCAGATTTACTTGATGAGATTCCATGGGAAAGTGGACTTCAACAAACAACTCTTGAAAGTTGTAGGGCTCACTATGACAAGCTGCAAAATGATCTTTCTAGTTTGGATCTCACAAACAAAGTATAGAGATGGTTTTGTTATCTTTACAAAAATACGTTGAGGTATATGAGGATCTTGGACCAACAATAGATGTTTTTGTTGCCTTGATGCAAAGAAGAAAGGCAGAAGTGATGGGTCTAGATAAGTGGGCTGTTGTGAAGGAAAGGGTGACTAAAGAACAGGGTGACTAAAGAACAGGCCAACTCAATATTCAACTTCAAAGAGGGCCTGAAGCGAAAAGCATTGAAAGTGAAATATTTTAAGCACCCTGAACTTGCACATTTTTTATATGATCGGTTTCTTGCGGCCTATGGTCAGTTGCCATGGAACGATGAGGTTCCTAATTATTTTGCTAGGTTTTTTTATGCTAAGTTTTTTTTAGGAATGAAGCCAGACTATACTAATATTCATTCCAATTTTTATGGAGTTGGAAAGGGGAGGATATACAATCGAAAAGGTGCCCTTAGAGATCCTAATACTCTTCGACCTCCACCTCCGATATCTCGTCCACCTAGGCTTGTGACTTACAAATCAGAGATGGAGCCCACATCACAAGTTGGGACAACTGCAAGGCATAACGTTGCCGAAGGTTTGACTTCGGCTTTTGTAGGAGTTGATTTTGGATTGAGTCGAGAGAAGGCTCGTGCCACTATTCGACAAAATTTTGTATACAAAATGGATGATGAGTTGGATTGTATGGGCATTGAAGATTTAAAGGCCTATGCGAAGCTTTGTCATAATATAGCTTCGAATAGAATATCTAATGACACCTCAAGCATAGGAAAGGTTTGTGTACTTTCAATCCATTATTTTTTTTAGTCATTATGAATTAAACTTTTAGTTACATTATATCTATGTATGATAAATTATTTTTTGATGTATAGTAATAAATACATTACATAAATGTTTATTGTTTTCAGTTTTCCCGATTGTTAAATGAACATAATTTTAGAGTCTCCATTAGTCAAAATGCTGGAAATGTAGAAGAGCATATTGGAGAGGTATATTTAAAATTTACACATTTATATTTAAGTTTGAAAGATATTTTTTATTTTTTTTTTAAATTTAACTATGTATCTTATTGTTAATTTGACTTATTTATGCAGGTTTCATTAAATTCGAACTTTTTAGATGATTTTCCATCTATTGTGAACTAATGTTTTATTTTTTTTTGTTTTTTAAGTTAATTGCTAAGCTTAATATTTTTTACTTTTACTATGAATTATTTATTAACAAAATTTAAATTTTAAGGGAAGAGAACATATTGAAATTGGAGGTGAAGATTAGGTTCTTTGATGGATATGGATATTGGCACCGAGGTAATTTTGTTCATAATTGAATTGTTTTTTGATATGTATGTTTAAATAATGTTTGACATTTATAAATTGTTTTTATATATGTTGAATCTTGAGTCTCTTTGATCTTTTCGAGGCAAAGGAAAGACTCCATTGGACGACAGTGTTGGAATTGCAAGTTTAATATATTTTTTTTATATCGTTTAAAATAGTCTAAATAATTTGTAAGATTTATAAATTGTTTTTATATATGTTGTAGCTTGGGTCTACTCTACCTTTCAGAGGCAAAGATAAGACTTTGTTGGATGATAGAAAATTGGAGGTAATTTTGTTGATAATTGAATTGTTCTTCGATATATTAGTTTAATGTTTTAATGTTTTGATTTTGGTTTAAAGTTTTTTAAATAATTTATGTTATTCATAATCTATTTTTATACATGTTGCGGGTTGTTACGAGTCCAAGGGAAGACCCTGGTCGAGGATAGTGGTGGACTTCTATTTAGAGAATTATTTAGATTGTTTTTTTTTATGTAGATATATATGTTGTAGTTGACTTGGACATGGAGGAGCTTAATTTTTGGATTATATACATGTATATTGAACTCACATGTACATGATTTTTTTTTGGATTATATACATGTACATTTATATTACATGTTCATGATTATTTTTTTGGATTATATAAATGTACGTTGACCTTATATATTGTTTTGGGGATTATATACATGTATATGTAAAGGTTAGGAATGTTAAGAAGTTTTGATAGGTGCAAATATATGAATGTATGTAATTTATTAAATTAATATTTTTTGTTGAGAAGTTGAAAGTGATAGATATGTAATGAAGTTTTGATAGGTGCAATCTAATGTTAGGAGTGAATGCTTTGATAAGTGAAATCTAATGTTAAGAATGAATATATGGAGAATGGATATGGAAATGTTAATGTTATGAATGTTAAGAAGTTTTGATAGGTGTAATGTTAGAGGTGAATGTAGGAATGGGGAAAAGTTAGGAGTGAATGTTTTGATAGGTGCAATGTTAGGAGTGAATGTGGAAATAGAAGAATGTTAAGAGTGAATGCTTTGATAAGTGCAATCTAATGTTAAGAATGAATATGTGGGGAATGGATATGGAAATGTTAATGTTATGAATGTTAGGAAGTTTTGATAGGCACAATGTTAGGGGTGAATGTAGGAATGGGGGAATGTTAGGAGTGAATGTTTTGATAGGTGCAATGTTAGGAGTAAATGTGGAAATAAGGGAATGTTAGAAGTGAATGCTTTGATAAGTGCAATCTAATGTTAAGAATGAATATATGGGTAATGGATATGAAAATTTTAATGTTATGAATGTTATGAAGTTTTGATAGGTGCAATGTTAGGGGTGAATGTAGGAATATGTTAAGAGTGAATGTTTTGATAGGTGCAATGTTAGGATTGAATGTGGAAATATGAGAATGTTAGGAGTGAATGCTTTGATAAGTGCAATCTAATGTTAAGAATGAATATATGGGGAATGGATATGGAAATGTTAATGTTATGAATGTTAAGAAGTTTTGATAGGTGCAATGTTAGGGGTGAATGTAGGAATAGGAGAATGTTAGGAGTGAATGTGGGAATGTTAAGAGAATATTAGGAGTGAATGTTGAAATAGGGGAATGTTAGGAGTGAATGATTTGATAAGTGCAATTTAATGTTAAGAATGAATATATGGAGAATGGATATGAAAGTTGGTTAATGTGGGAATGTTAGGAGTGAATGTGGAAATAGGGGAATGTTAGGAGTGAATGCTTTGATAAGTGCAATGTAATGTTAATAATGAATATATGGGGAACGAATATGGACATGTTAATGTTAGGAAAATTAGGAATGGTAGGAAGTGTTGATAGGTGCAATATTAGGAGTGAATGTGGAAATAAGGGAATGTTAGGAGTGAATGCTTTGATAAGTACAATCTAATGTTAATAATGAATATATGAGGAATGATTATGGAAATGTTAATGTTATGAATGAATGCTTTGATAAGTGCAATCTAATTTATGAATTAATATAGTCAGAATGAATATGGAAATGTTAATGTTAGGAATGTTAGGAAGTTTTGATAGGTGTAAATATATGAATGTTAGGAAATGTTAGGTGCAAATCTATGAATGAATCTTAAGAAAGGTTAGGAATGTTATGAAGTTTTGATAGGTGCAAATTATTTGAATGTAACAATGAATATAGAGGAATGTTAATTTTAAGAATGAATATATGGAGAATGTCATGTTAGGAGTGAATGTGGAAATGGGGGAATGTTAGGAGAGAATGTTTTGATAGGTGCAAATATATGAATAAATGTTAGGTAGTTTTAATAGGTGTAAATATATGAATGAATGTTAGGAAATGTTCGAAATGTTAAGAAGTTTTGATAGGTGCAAATATATGAAAGTTAGTTAATGTATGATTGTAGATGTAGTGTTGAGAACTTAAGAATGTTAGAATTGTTAGAAAGTTTTGATAGAAATATTTTTTATTATTAAGGTAAAATTAGCAACTTGATTCTGAATTTTAATTTTTTTATACTAAGGTAATATTATCAATTTAATTATTATATATATTTTATGTTTCTTACAAGAAAAGTAAATGAGCACTACAAAAAAACAAACTACAAATAGTATTTCTATATAACCCCCTAGGATTTAAAGAAAGGTGATGAAATGGATAATGAAAAACAAAAAGAAAGACGTGTAGAGTTACAGGGAGAATTCAAAAATTTAGGGCCTTTCATGTTTGATGGAGAATTTGAGGAATCAATATAATCTTGGTTGTTAAATATGCTCCATGGTTGAAGGAGGTTAAGAGTGTCAGTAGCATATGTAGTAAAGAGTTGAGTTGGAAATTTTTTTAAAAATTATTGCAAAAATGTATATGTAAGAACGATATTATGATGAGAAAGCTCAATAACTCAATGATTTGAGACTAAGATTGTTAACCATAGAAGAATTTGTAACTGAGTTTGTAAATTTACAACGCTATGTACCATATCTAAGAGTTGAAAAAACTAAAGTATATAGTTTTATCAGTGGTTTACCCCTAGTGTATAAGG
Organism: Pseudotsuga menziesii; assembly: GCA_001517045.1. Lineage (NCBI taxonomy): Eukaryota > Viridiplantae > Streptophyta > Pinopsida > Pinales > Pinaceae > Pseudotsuga > Pseudotsuga menziesii. The sequence continues at coordinate 517,535 of LPNX010155005.1, forward strand.
AAAAGATTGGGTTTGAAATTCTTCAACAATGGATGAAGCAATTAGAAAGGCCTATTTGTGCTACCATTTGTTTAAACAAATATCCAAATTGAGTAGAAATTGGAAGAAAAAAAAAATTTGAAAGATCAATCAATGTAGGAAAGGATTTAAACCCACACCTTTTGGAAAAGGAACAAGAGGTCATACTGATAAAAATTACAACAGGTGAGGTTCAACCAATAGCAATGGGGTAAAGAGTATTGAAACTTCCACTGGAGAATGGAATAGTAACCTGTAAGCACATTGCACAATGCTTGTACTATGAATGACATAGGCAGGAATATCTCTATAGTTAATGTTTCTTTGTAATATCGGCAGGTGGATCATCAATCCACTGTTTAAGTTACATTGCATCAAAAGTAGTTGAAAAGTGTAAACTTAGTAAGGAAAAACAAAAAATTGCATGGTTGGTATAGCTGGCAACAAAGGTAAAAATGAATTTTACGGAGATAGTTAAAGATTTGTTATTAGGTTTCAATGACTTGGATACCTTAGTTAATTTAAATATACTTATCCTAGGATCCTATGACATTTTGATAGGTATGGATTGGCTAGAATCTCATAAAGATGTTATCGACTATTTGCATAAAATTGTTAGTAGTGTGGATGAGGAAGATAAGTATCATACAATGAATGAAATTTATAGACCTTTATCTACACGACAAATTTCAGCACTACAATGTAAAAGGTGTATTAGGAAAGGGTGTCAAATTTATGGCATCAAAATTAAAGAATTTGAGCCCGAAAAATAAAAAAATGGAATTAGAACAATTTCCTATTTTAAAGGAATTTGAAGTTGTATTTTGTGATAAGATATCAGTATTACCACCTAAATGATATTTATATTTTAACATAGATCTAATGTCGTTTTCAACACTGGTATCATGATCTCCATATCATAAGAGTATCCCAGAATTAACGAAATGAACAATACAATTACACGAGTTGCTATAGACAAGGGATATATTAAGCCTAGTGTATCTTCTTGAAGAGTATATGTTTTGTTCGTGGGTGTGTTAGTAATATGATAAATTGTAATGTATTATTATTGTTTACTGTCGTGAATGGATAACTTATAGTTGATGAATAGATAACCAACCATTGATGGTAAATAATTAAAAAAACATGAGTTAAAAAAAAATTCCGCAGACGAAAGTTTTTTCGGCCGACGATTTTTTTTTCGTTTTTGTTGTAAATAACGGTTCCGTAACGGAAAAACATTGTTCGGACGAATAATTGTTCGGACGAACCATTATTCGGCCAAATAACCTCTGAGACCAGAAACCTGCAAAATTTTCAGGTTTCTCCATTTTTGGAAGGTAAAATGGATGCCTTGCACTACAAATCGACTGTCGGACTTGATACCATTAGTTTCGTCATTGAATCTACTTTCCGTACGTATAGATTTTGTTCTATATAGGTGAGATCTGCTATTTTTTTCTTTCTTTCTTTCTTAACATGTGCCGAGTTTTGTTTCATCTCTTTCAACATGTGGTGAAATGAAAAATATATAACTTTACAAATACACCACCTAAAAAATTGAAACAAATATGGTGCACTTAATTGGAGTGTCTACTTCAAAAGGGTATTAGTAGATTTTTAATTTTTATAGTCAATTGCGAGAAAAGTGGCGCAACCAAACACATGTTGAAAATCGACAAAGTTTTCCCATTGATCGAATTCAAATAAATATTATAAATAGTGTATAGATCCATTAGTTACAAATGTATAGTCATCGCAATAGTATATTGTGTGTAGATTGTCGTAACATATTTTGTTTTTGCAAAACACAAGTTTAACAATGATTTTAGTGGCGCAACCAAACATGTCTATTTTTTAGTCCTTTCATTTTATAAGGACACACTGTCAAACATTTTCCGAAACGACATATCAAATCTCAATAAAAAAAATTGAAAAAATTATGAATAGAAAGCTAACATAATTCTTTAAAAGTTTTTTTTTACTTGAAAGTGAAAGTCTAAACGAAAATATCACTTTCGTTTGCCCAAAGTTGAAAAACATGAAAAAATCAAATTTATTTTCTCATAAGACCCCCCAAAATAGACACCCATCTTCNACATGGTTATACTATTATCCTCGATCTTAGTGTTAAGTCCCCTAAGAGTTTTCTCTCAAGTGTGTCAAATTAAAATACAATTAAGAGTTGGAGATGACCATCCCAATAAGTTAAAATGTTGAAATCAAATATGCAATATGCACATATGTGGACAGCTATATATATATACAAGGGTTTCCAAACCCTAATCTCTAATCTTTAAGGAATGAATCCCTAACCCTAGAATAAAAAAATGCTCCAAGTGACCAATAAACCATGAAGCCCAAGAGAGAGAGAGAGATCAAATGTACAAATAAGGATCTCAAGAAAGGGAAAGAAACTACCTCCTCCTATGTTCCATTAGGATTTCCTCATGAACCCTAACACGTCACTAAGAGATCCTTCCAAAGAAGATATACAAATGAATGTGTGATGTGTTGTATTGTTTGGAAAGACTCTATCATTTCTCTATTTGTATGAGTTAAGGAATTCCAACAATATAACATAGGTCATCCTAAGTCTTACAAGCAATTTTACAAAACATAAGTAATTCAAACACAAGTGAAGTGCTCCACTCCTAGAGTACAAGTGGCAAGCTCCAGTGATGATGTTGTGCACAATAGTGACCCAACATGATGTAGCTATGCAAATAAAATCCACACCAATCCATCTTAGGCCTCCAAATACTACATGCATCCTCCAAATCCAAGTAATCCATTGGGATAGCTACCCCTTATAACAAAATTGTTGAATCCCCATGCATCCACGAGCCATCTACAATCCTTTGAAAAGGAAACCAAGTTACAACATGCCATTTAGGGCTTGTATCCCTCTTCCACAATGTATAATGCTACTTATATTATGTAGTGAATTCTCCTTCCAAGTGAATCCTCCATGTGGCCATCATGTAGATGTCCACCATCTAGCAAAGATATCTCGTATTCCCTAAGGAAGAACTTGATCCAGCAATCATCTGAGGTTTCGAATACACTGAGAAAACTATCACAAGTGTGCATATCCATCATAAACCATATCTCATACTGTAATCCATCACAAACCATCTAGGGGTTAAACATACACCATGTACCCCAAATCCCATTAAGAGCCCCAAACATGGCATAAACACTTTCAGAGTAACTTGAAATTCTAACACTCCCTCTTTACAAGAAAAGTGTTTACACCAACATCTATTGACTCACTCTGCAACTTTGTCAAATCTATTATCTACAAATCAATACCAATTGCAGTCATGAAATCAACAACTGCCATCTACAAGAAAGTTTTCCACCATGCCATCATAACATTCCAATCATCTAATGAATAATGACCAGTTGTGAATATATACGAATGTCTCCATAGAGAAACAATAAACCACTATCGTCCATTATCCTCAACACCAATGGGTACCAAATCATAAGCTAAGAAGGACAACCTACAAAGATAATCGTATCTCCATGCAAGATCAAATTGATCATGGGATGCAAAGCTTGTGGTATAGTCATAGAACTATACAAGGTCATTATCAACCTATCATCATGAGAATACCTCTCATGCACCTCAAATCCTCTAGTGTTCAACTAAACTATCATGAACTAGGATAGCTCCCTCATCTAGAGAGAATCCTAAAGTAATAGTATACGTCAAGGGAAACTCCCTCTATATGAGAGAATCCAAAATGCCTATCTCTATACTCTATAATACTCCCATTATATGGAACTTTGGAATCAATATTGGAAACATCCTCCATCAAGGCATCACAACTCTTCAATGAATAACTAGAAGGCTCATAGATGAAGTCAATCTCATCATCACACGTCTCCTTCTTTGTACAACTAAAAGTCTCATGGATGGAATAAACTAATGTATATATATCCTAGGTGGTACACTCACCCATCTAAGCCAATGGATCAAGAATCTCCACGGTCTCCCTAATCACGGGAGGAGAACCATGTTCACTAAAACAACTCACAATTGGAGTGCAAGGATCAAAACCTAGCTCTACATGTGCTTTCTAATAAATATAAATCCCTACCAACCTCTCACTAGGATGTGTGAGTGCTACTTGATTAACAAGTAAATTGTAAAGTCCACCCTCTCTCACCCTTCTAGCCAAAGTCCTCGAACTTTCTAGATTACAAGCATTGATGGTGCATTGTTTTCCCTCAAAAGAAACTCTCCAATGTATATCTTTTATATAAGAAAATGAAAGGAGTTTTTTTCTCAAACTCAGAACAAATATAATATCACTAAACTCAAGACATCACTAGAGGGTACAGATAATGAAATGATCCAACTCCTCTCATAGGGCATGTGGCTTCATCACCAAGCTCCATAGTCATATCTCACTCTTAGTCCAAAATGTTATTGAATAGTGACCTATCATATACCATATCTTGAACCTCCATTGTTCACGTACAAACCAACCCTAGAAATTATGTTAGTATATAAACAATAATCCATGGAAAAGGTAGTCTAAAATCAAAAGTCCGTCTCCTCTACTGCTACCATAGTCCTAGCTACAACTTCCTTCATGCCCTTTCCCTTTTCTAATCGGCATTGTCCTACACAATGTCTAATATCCTGACGTCAAAAGAAGATGACCTTACTAAGATCATTCTCTATATATATCACATATTTTTATTGAATTCTTTCTCACCACCATTCCTTGTCTTTTTTATTAAACCAATGGCATCTACTTCCCCATATTATTCTAAACATAACTACAATCTAATTTTCTTCCTCCACAACAACAAACCAAAGATTTGAAAAATCTAATAGCTTCTCCCAAGCACAAATACTCTAAACAAAAGGTATCCAATAAAGAGAAATCCCTTTAAGGGATAGGGATAATGTCTTGATCCTCTACCTTAGTTCCAACGACACCGACCAACTAATCCTTTAACTCATTGATCTTGGTCAAGTAATTCACCTTAGTATTTTCCTTTCTCATGTAGATGGATGAAAGCTAGTTTCAAATGGAATATGTCGAAAGGCACAAGAATTCTAAAATAACTTAACCAAAGAATCAAACATGCTCTTAATTTGTGTCTTATCAACAATGTGTCAGTTGAAGAGATCTTTCATGGAATTAAGAATTGTTTTTTTCACTTTGGATCCCTTCTACCAATGAGCAACCAACTATGTTTCATCAATAGGTTCTTAAATGTTCTTTTCAACATGCTCCCAAATATCATCCTCCTCAATTATTTGAAGACTAAGCTTCCAAGGAACAAAATTTGAATCTCCGTCCAACCTGTCCCTCTCTCTTAGACCGAGAGTACCCTTATACATCCTTAAGTATGAAGTGAAACAATCAACAATATATGAAGTAAGAAAAATAACCCCTCCTCGGGTGAAGGTGCTTATCTCAATAAACCTAGGGTTTGACATTCAATAACCTTAATTAAGTCAAGTATATATCCCAATTAATCATTAGCTAAAATAAAACTCCCTCTTATTCAATAGTGATATCAACTTTGATACCATGTTGAAATTTCATTTGCACTAGGCAATTAATGCAAATATAAAAGATCATCTTTTTCTAAGAAGGTTCCTCATATATTAATCCTAGATTTTTCAAGCATTAGGATTGTTGTAAATTAATATAAAAAACAACAATGGAACTATCACAAAAATTCACTTCTAGTCACCCAAAAAGTCACAAAAAATCAAGGATAAAATAGACCAATCATCTAAATGAGTTTCCAACCCTCTAAAGAGCTTCACATGCATAAACCAAATCTAAAAACTCATCTTATACAACAGATATAGTAGTGAAAACAAAAACAATAGATGGTTGTACTATTGTCTTCAATCTTAGTGTTAAGTCCGACAATTTTCTCTTAAGTGTGTCAAATCAAGAAGACAATTAAGAGCTAAAAATAACCATCCCAATAAGATAAAATGTTGAAATCAAATATGCAATATACACAATATGTGGACAACTATAAATCTCATATATATATGCTCAATTAATTAAGTGCATACATACCATAGCCTCCTTTAAATTCTAGGACAAAATCCAACCACCGAAGATGCCTTATCTAGGTTTAGTCAAAAAACCCTAGCTCCTTCAAGTGAAGAATCCCCCCGACACTATATCTAAGGTAATATTCCCTCTTCCTCTTTTTCCCCAAATACATCCAATGTTTTCCATACCTTAATCTCTAGCCTATAAAGGGTGAGATCCTAACCCTAGAATCCAAGATGCTAAAAAAAGACAAGAAACCCTAGCGTCGAAGAGAGAAATAAAATGTACAAAGAAGAATATCATGAGAGAGAAATCGTTCAACTCCTCATGAACCCTAGTGCATCACAAAGAAAGAAATTCAAATAAGAGATACAAATGAATGTGTGATGTGATGTTCTGGTTGAAAAGACTATTTCCTCTATTTATACAAGAAGTAAGGGAGGCCAACAATATAAAATGAGTTGTCATAATCCTTACAAGAAAACCTACTAAACATAAGTCAAAAACAAGTGAAGTGCTCCACTCCTAGAGTACAATTATCCAACTCAAATGATGGTGTCACAATAATGAACCAAGGTAATGTAGCTATGCAAGGCAAGTCCATACCACTCCATCCCAAGTCTCCACAAACTCCATCCATCCTCCAAATCCACATACCCCACTGGGGTAGCTACCCCCTACAAGAACACTATCGCACCCTAGGCATCCTTGATCCATATCCAATCATCCAACCAAGAACTCAAGATACAATATGCCATGTAGGTCTTATATCCCTCCTCCAAAATGCAAAAAAAATCTCATATATTATAGGGAATTCTCCCACCAAATGAATCCTCTATGTGGCCATCATGTAGGGCTTACACTATCTAGGAAAGAGATCTCCAACATCCTAAGGAAGTAGCATAATGCAGTAATCATTTGATGTCTTACAACCACTAAGAAAGCTGTAAAAAGTGTGCATATCTGTCACAAACCATGTCTTATGCTACAATCCATTTCAAATCATCTATGGGCGGAGCATACACCATACACCCAAAATTTCATGAAGCACCTTAGTCATGGTGTAAACACTTTCAAAGTAACTTGAAAGTCTAATAGGAGTGCTAACAAATTTAGTGAGAGTGGGTTTACTTCCTAGGATATATGCTATTCATACTACATTGAATTCTTCCATTTATTATCCTTCCAATAATATTAAAGAGGTGAGGTGTGATTCCTTGAAGGAGGATGACATTCAGGTTGATCTCAAGACTGCAATTTGTGCAAATTTGCAGATGACAAGTTTCAGTTATTTATATAGGGAGTATATTAATGCTTGTGAAAATACTTCCCTTGTAAAAAGGGAATTCTATCTTTTGGGGTTACTCTAAAAGTTTTCACAACATGCTTGGGGTGCTTCATGTGATATGGGGTGCATGGTGTATGGATCTCCTTTGATTGTTCCATGATGGAAAAGCACATGTGGACATGGCTTACTCTTATATTTCTAGACATATTTTATTCTTTTTTGGATTCTTTCCTTAGACTATTGGAGACCTGTTATCACATCCATAGTAATCGGTCTATCATGATGCAACTAAGCATTTTTTGTCCCAGGCCATAGCTATTCCCACATCGAGATGAGCATATTTTGTCAGCAGTGATCATTGGTTGTGTACATGCAGAGTGCCAGAGCAATGCGAACTTTCTCCTTTGTAGATGAGCCATCTTGTTGAGTTCGAAGGGAGGCTTGCTATGTCATGGTTTATTCTAAGATAAGCAGTAGTGGTACATGTGGCTGATGAGATTTCTTTGTTTTTCCATTGTGTCAAAGTAAAATCCAGTGCAAGTATATGGTTATGCAGGTATATGGAATGTGGATGTTACATTAAGGTTGCTTTTATTTTAATAGATTAGACTTAGCTCCCGTGGTGACATATTTGGTGATCATTATCTTCTTAAGTGCCAACTGAGAACAATGGAGTAGTGTTAGTGTTGTGTTTTCGATGTATGGTTGTTGGTAAGATTATCCTTTGTCAGTTGAGTTCACCTCCCACTATTTGATGGAACCACCTTATCACCTGTCTTTCCATCCATATTTATGGTCCATGAAGTAGGGTACCCTATGATTATGGGAATCACTAGTGTGATCAAATAGCTCTCCTCCACTGTGACCTCTATGTAATGATAGGCCCCCATGTTTTCTTGTGTCTCGGCTCTAGGTTGTGAAAGGGTTTCCGCTAGTCCTAGAAACAACTTATCTTATCATAATTACATGCATCGTTGTGACTCATGCTATATCTAAAGAAATACAATCCAAAAGGATAAATATGAATTGAAATGAAAAAGGTCCTATTATCACATATATTGTAGTTGGAGCTACCATGATGCAACAAAATATATTTGTCTTCCAGTCAGTGGCAATCCCAGATCCCAGATGTGTTGAGCATATTTTTCTAGAGATCATCTGTGGTATAGTCATTCAGAGCCATTTCCTTCTATCAGCAGCAATATCCCATGACAAGAGTTAGCCTTGGATGATCCATTGAGATCGACTTCTTGTAGCCATGGTTCACTTTGCAGATCAAGTAGTTGGTATATTTCTTGTGCCCATACAGTTGGAGTTGGAGATAGGTATATGGATGGACAATTATATATTAGTATTGGGATACTATTAAATTGTCTTGTTCATCTTATTATCTTTAACTTGACATGGTAACTGATATTGGTGAATTTGTATTGCATCTCTCTCATAGACTTGTTATATTGAGTGGATATATGATCTTGAATGTTAAGACCTTTTATATGCTCACTAGTATTGTCTACCTCATGCAGACTTAGTCTTACCTTTCTATGTTGGCACCACCTATTCACTCTTTACATCCATATGTTTCTGCATATTGAATTTGACCCTTGAATTGAACCTTGACTAGAGATATTGAAGACCTTTCCCCCACTTGGACCCCTTTGTTGGATAGACTCCATGTTGTATTGTGCCCTTGGCTCTAAAGTGTGTGTCTTGTTTCCTTCCTTTCTGCTTGCATGATGCCTTGTAGAATGGATGTGCATCTTGTGTCATTGTATTGTTTCTTTTAGTCCGCAAATCAAGTTATCACTGTAATCATTACAAACATTTGTATAAATTCTCTATCTATATGTGAAATGAAATGAAATGCAAATACTCTTGATGAAAGATGCAAATAATTGTGCTTTTAACCACATGTAAAATCGTAAGAGGTTTATAAACACAAGGTTAATTAAAAGCAGTGGGTAAATAAATGTTAAATCTAAATATTGTTGGTCAGGTTTCATAATGATAAATTCCTCACAGAGCCCATAGGTTTTGATGTGAGATGGAGTAAGGGGCAACCAATTCTAAGTGTCCCCTAGGATCTTCATACTACAGTTGCTTGTGTACTCAATGCAAGGTTCCTAGAAAATATCCTCATGGAGCTTGATTCAAACTTGGATGTGAGTTGAAGGAAACTTTGTTAGAGTCTGCTAGAAGTATTCTAAGCACTCTACCCATATGTGAGACACTCCCATTCCCTATTTTCCTCTATCCTTTATATGTCTAAGTGGATTCCATTTTTCCATGTTGTCTAAAATATCACTATGTTGAGGTAATTAAGACATTTCCTTATCCTATCCTTATTTCATCCACCTCACCCATCATAAAAATTTGACAAAGTTTGTAAGTGGGCATGTATAGAGGATTGCTGGTTGTGGAGCTTGATCTTCCAGATCTATAGATATTATTCAGTCATTTTTGTAACCCAGGTGTATTGTACACTCATTCCCCCTGCCTTGGGGTTCAAGGCAATGCCCTGAAAAAGGGGGTTCGGGGGCTCCGCCCCCGAAAAACATTTTTGGGATATGTGTTGGCCAACAGTTTTGCAGACCCATGGTATTGGGGTTAACCCTAGAATTTTCCCATTATATTTCCCCTATAAAATAAATCATTGTAAAACAACTGAGTATGGTATTGTATTGTATTGGAAAAGAGACTATGAGAGCGTGAAGAGGAAGTGCAGCAGTTTTGCTGCAGGTTGTATCCCTTCACCTTTCTGGACTGTAGTAAAAGGAATGGCAATTTCTTTGTGGATGTAGCCCATCCTTTGGGTGAACCATGTTATATCTGTGTGTCTCTGTAATGTTTTAATGTGTTTTTCATCTTGTTTATGATTTAATTGTATATCTGTTATTGCTCTACAGTCCTGTTTTCTAACAAGGACTTCATGAGAAATAATTTATTTACTTTAATGCAAGTATTATTTTATTGGATTTGATTGATTTATCATGATTATCATGTTTCTATGGTTTTAGTTATCTAACAGAGTCAACTTTCATCTCTTATGCACATTGGATTGATCATACTACAGTTCAAGCATTATTTTGTTTATTTTGACTTGGTCAAACCTAATTTGACCTAGTCAACACAGATCCCAAAGAAAATAAGGCTATAGTGGTTCGAGATTGGTTATTTGTAATCTATATGCATCCATTATACCATATCCATACTCAGTTTGATGATTATTGGTCATGATCAAGGTTATTATGGTTTATTATTACTATTATTATGACCATATTTTATTATTGGACATGGTTTTGAGCTTCCAGAGGTATATGGACTCATGGTGTATTTATAGTCATCATTAGTGTATTGGTCATCTTTGATTCCATTTGCATGCTCAGTTCCTATTTTTGGGAAAAGGAAATTATGATATTGATATATTTATGTTCCAACAATGATTATCTATGTTTTTATTCATTAAAAAGTGACCATGGCTCCTTCAAGAAAATCAATTTGGCTAGTTCTTAGCTTGGAATTTTTATGGAATGATATATTATGGTGTATATTGGCTCTATGGACCATCTTCATCATTATTCTTCTGCATTGGGTCCAAATTTATTTCATTGGCTCATCTAGGGAGGAACATCCCCATGGGAGGCGCTCCTCACCTTGGCATTTCATGTATTGCCATGTAATATCTTGATGTTATGTATTAGAGTGGGAAAATGAGGTGATTTATTCCCCAAAGTGACCCCCATTATGTACCACTTTATTATATTCATTCACTATGATGTATTTTTCATTTCTAAGGTGTCCTTAGGCAAAAGTGTACCCCCCCCCCCTCTTTTGAGTGACCCATGTATATGATGTAAAATGTAATCTATGTCATTGATGATGTTATAATATCAACATGAATATTTTGTTGGTTAATAAGTGGACATCATTCTCGATCTATTTAAGAGATATGCCACCACCATTATAAAGGGACTTTTGTACTTTTGACTCTTGGCTATTAGAATAAAGAAATATTTTTTTCAGAAATCTTATGTTTATTTTTCAAATTTTTTTCTCGTGCTTGATTATGAATCTATTTCTCGAGGTGTTCTAGTATTTTTATGATAATTCCAATATATATTTTATGGAAACCGTGTTTTCTTACAGGGAAGGTGTTTTCACTTGGGTCGTTTTTGTGAGAAATCTACAGCTCTCTCCACTTGAAGACATTGGCGATTAGGGGTTTTTCTAATGCGTCTTTGATTGTTGGTTATGCTTTTTTATTCACTTTGCATTCACAGTCTTTCATTATTGTGACTCAAATATAACATCTTGTAGTTTGTGTTTGCAGGGAGAGGGGTGCATTGGTCCCACTTGGGAAAGATGATCTTGCTTGGAACTTCATCAAATTTGCTTCGAATTGCTACAATTTGATAGAACGTCATTGCACTTGGCATCTATAATATTTCTAGGTATTTCTATTTTTATTTATCTAGTTTTGATTTCCAATCCATTTGTCGCACAATCAAAACCCTAATTTAGTAACTAAAAAAACTTCTAGGACTTAATACACTTATAATTTTGATTTTTCAGCATTTGGGTATATGCATCCATCCCCAAAAACCTATATCTCCTCAGGAATCATCATTGGACCCCATTTTCCCACTTAGAATTAGACACTAGCCTTTAGGAAATTCACCCTCCTTGGTTAAGTGATCATTTTTCTGAGTTTTAGGTTCTCCTTTTCGCTTCATTTTTTATTTCTATCTCACAAATTTTTTCATTGTGTACTATGTTTTATCATTTTCCTTCATTCACCTTGCAGTTTCATAGATTGACTCATTTCACCCCCATTGACACCTTTTAGAAATCGGTTAAAGTTTTAATACAAATTGCCACCCAAGAATATTTGAACACAGTCACTTTGATACACTCTTCCAATGTTGTTCACCATGTCAATGTCGATTACATTAACTAGCACTCTTAAGTATGGGATCTCGAATGCAGACATTTTGTAGGCATTTGGAGTGTGGCTACTACAACTTAGTGCAATATAATTCAAACAAAATATCATGCGAGAACATGTAGGATAATACAACTCTAGTGAAATGCATCATTACATTGAAGTGCATTTAAAGTATTCCCTAGTAGAGCACATATATAAATATCAAGAGCTCCAAACATGCTCCCATGCATTACTTTTGGTGATTCAATACAATGTTTTGTGGCATCACATTATCTGAATATTAGTTGCATCAATATTATAATAGTAACACGATGGTTTTAGCAATTAATATAAAAAATAAATAAAAAATAAAATAAAAGAAGAAAAAAGAGAAAAAAGAAAAAGAATTTAACTCAAAGATTGAAGGTTCCATGTAATACCTCCAATTTGATCCTTGTAATGTATTGAATGAAATTATGTAAATGATGTAAATGTGCTAGTATGGATTCCTAGAGTGGAACTCAAGGCCAAGCCCTGACTATTGAATGGCTAGGCATGTATGATGTAAATAGTGTTATTTGGACCATATTGTTGGATTTCATTACCAACTCGAAATGTATGTAAATATTATGTGCATAAATAATAAAATGGTCCAAGAATGGTTGTGTAAAGAGAACCAAAGGGGTTATGATTCCACCAGAGGGGAAGAGGAAAGGGAGGCCATGGGAGACCAAATTCTTGCTGCCAAGTGTCAACTTTATAACTCACCAAAATTATGTCATGTTCATTGAATAAGACAATAATCTCCTTTTTTTACTATTTTCCAATCATTGAATGCATGTGCGGAGTTGGTGGGAAAAGTCACCTCATGTAGTTATTGAAGCATGGGACTGACTTCACTTTTGTGGCAGTTCTGTCAGCAGCCAAAATTTAGTTTGTAGCTGCCATGAGTCATTTCTTCTACTGTCAGAAGTGATGTCAGTTGTCTTGTCACCATTTTCTCATACCTCTTGGAGTCAACCCTCATTCTCGCACACTCATGCAAATCTACACTACTCAGATATTTGTATTGTTGTTCATGGCTTGTATAACCTAGGAAATTCAAGTTTAGGGACAAATATGCAAATTTGGAAGGAAAAATTGATGGTTGTAGGTGAGCAGAGAGGCTGGGAAAATTAGGGACCCTTTCCCATTGTTTTCTATTTCTCAAAGATGCTTGAGAATCCATGAATTGAGGATGCATGTGGTTTTCCAATAGCATTAGCAAGTTGGTCGTCTTCTATGCACAAACTGGAAGCACTCGGTAAGATGTATTTCCCAAGAGATTCGTGGATCAGTGAAGGGGATGCCTGAGCCAAGAAGGGTGTTGTGTGGGGTAGGTATTGTGGAAGCCAAGGCTGTGAGAGTTGAGTGAGATCCATATAGAAATCTGTATGAGAATTTGGCTAAGCATAGATATAAGATTAGGTTTTGGGTTGAGAGAGAGAATCTTGTAGGTGTTTCATTCGTCCTAGTGGCCTCATAGCTCAGCTTGGGGGTGGCCTCATAGCATAAAGATTATATGTTGGATAGAGTTCCTATAGTTGGGTGGAAAATTTCTCTTACACAACCAATTTCTCAAATCAACGTTGTTTCAAGATAAGTATTCTTGTGTGTTTGAATGTGAAATGTTTTTAAATGATGCATGTAATGTTTATGCTTGCATATGCATAATAATCGTGTGTGGATCAATTTCATTTTTCTGTTGTGTATTTTTATTTATGTTTTGCACACATATTTTATTTGTTATGGAATTCATAAGTTGGGTTTGCAATGAAATTGGAGGTCCTGAATCAATGTAATGTACCCTCTCGATGGTCGGATTGGGTGAGGGGGGGCGTTACATGCAATAGTTATTACATTTAAATAGAATTTTTTGATTATAGATTTTTCTTTATTTTAATTTTTATTTAATAAATTTTTATTTTATGGAATTATTATTTTTTTAAATGTATTTTGAATATGCAAAATTCTATATATGGAGATTATTTTAATTAAATTATATTTATTCGATTGAGGCATAAGATAAATAAGATTAAATTGTATCTTACATTATGAAGAATAGGACATGTTTAAATTTCTAGTGTACATTTGGGCTAGTCATTAGACAAAAATAGTTTGGACTTAAACCAATTAACAATAGGATAGTCCATGTAGAACTAAATAGCTTTAGTTTCTACTAATTTAGATGTTATTAAACTATAAAATCGAATAGCATATGAGCTGAAGAATTGTGTTGTAAAATTTAGAGAACTACGTTTTAATTGTATTTATGTTTAGAATGCTTTGATTTCCTTGTACATTGAGTTGCAATTTTTGGTGTTTTCTTCAGCTTGTTCACTATACAGTATAGAATGTACTTCTTCAACAATCTATCCTCTAAGATCATGTAAGAATTTAGATCAATTAATATGAGTGAATTAGAATATTATAGCGTGACACTTCCTTCTCATATTTCAAGGGATTTTTTCCATCCATTAATGAATTTGCACCAACACTCCACCATTGCATGGCACCAACATGAGAACCAATTTGGATGCATTTGGCATACCATAATTTCAATATCATTATCTTGGCGATAAATGTTTAATCCTTGTTACTGAAGTAAAATAAAAAAAACCTAATCTATTGAATATATTCTTAATTTTGGGCTAGACGACCCATATTGTCATTTCTCAGGCTTAAAAGGATATAAGATATATATTTTATTCATAAAAAAAAATGTATACCCTTAAGAGGGATTACCTAAACATGACAATGACCTAAGATATAATTATTGTTTAGGATGAGTTAAGCCCAATACGAGAGGTGGAATCAGAACCTCATGTTAAGGTGAAAGGAGAGCACTACAAGAAGCAATTAGTGAATAGTAAATGCACTTATTAATATCATGATAAGGATGGAAATCTAGT
The DNA here is from genome assembly GCA_001517045.1 of Pseudotsuga menziesii. Taxonomy (NCBI): domain Eukaryota; kingdom Viridiplantae; phylum Streptophyta; class Pinopsida; order Pinales; family Pinaceae; genus Pseudotsuga; species Pseudotsuga menziesii. Next base: position 532,763 of record LPNX010155005.1, read on the forward strand.
TTTTATTTTAATGATCAAAGGAAAATTACCAAACTCGTTAATAAGACTATTATTGAAATTATTGTTTTGATATAAATACCTTGTTATCACTCAAGATAAATGTGGTTTACGAGAAATTTTTAATACGGAATATATGAAATCCCTAGCATGCACAAGAGAAGAACCATGTATTAGATGGGTGTTGGATGATCTTTCTTTAGCATTAGATGTTTATGATGTGGATACTTATTTTCCATAATTAGTAGAATGGTAAGTTCATGTGATACTTTTATTTTCTAGCAAGTGATCATGTTTGATGGGGACACTTTTTGTTATAATTGGAAAAATGATGATTTCATGGGAGGATTTGATTTTCTATCATTATGGATTATTTGATCATGATGATATTTTTATACTAATCATTATATGCTATGGAATAAATTGATATTCTTGATGTTATTATGTTTTTTTAGATGAAAATGGGTATATTTTATAAAACAGTGGTGTAACCACTAAAACGGTACCACAAAAAGCATAGTTTCCCTTCAGGAGCGGCAATCAGAGTTCAAACAATGACAATCCTTATATAGTTTGGCTTGCTACCTCTACATCCCAACTATTTCATCATAGAAAGACAAAAAAAAACTTCTAAATACAAGCTCTTAACAACCAAACTGATTCAAAAAAAACAAAACAAACATCCTAAAAGATTGAGAGTCAATTAGTTTTCTCACCATGGCGTGAAGAAGAACCTGAGGGCACCGTTGCTTCTAGTTTCACCACCTTCAATTCCAGCTTCTCGAATTTTATTTCTAGGTCTGCCAGCATCCCTGTCAGAGCATTTTCAGTTCAAGAGATTGACTAAGCGAATTCCTTCCTTAGCTAATCCATGTCCATATCAATTGTTTCCAGCCTGTGATCTCCCTCTGTATCAATCCTGCTCAAATATCGATTCATCTTCTTGTCTTCTTTTTAATCTCCCTGATTTTGGTTTCAATGAACTGGGTTGGTGCAGAGGACGCCGTGGAATCTGAGGATGTGTCCATATTGAAGAGAACATCTTGTACACTAAAAATTCCAACAAATTCCTTGCTAATGCAAACGAACCAGAGCTGAAAACCACATCCATTGTAATTTCCCTACTTTATAAACTTATCACCCTTCTCTCTCAAGGAGTCAATGATTGTCCAACGATCCGTCTCAAATTTCACACAGGAGAGATGGGACATGAAACCTGCGATGAGATGGAAGTGACCTTGATCAACCATAATCGCATTAAAACATGGCACTTCATTGCATGTGCGAGCCTACACGCCCATCACGACCAAAGGATCTTGCCACGAGTTGAATAACTCAAAACCAAACGCCACGTGGGAGGGACGTGAGCCCCAAAGGCCAAGGACCAAGGTCCTATGGGGGTTGGAAGCTAGCCCCATTCTTCACCAAGACTCCAGTGCCAAGGGTGGTGGCTATATTCATGGCAAGATACGCTTTTCTATTGAGCTTCCTTAGGATGTTGAAGAATTCGATTTTATGGAAATATTTGGCTAGAGTTTGAATTTTTCTGATCAGCTGACAAATGTGCATCTGATAAGGTAACGATTTGTCAGAGAAAGCTTGGATTATTAATATGGAGTCTCCAATAACTATCAATTCATTAATTCCCTGGTTTTTGGCTAGCTGGAGACCTTGCCAGAGAGCCATTGTTTCCGCTACATTGTTTGTTTCCCTTCCTAGACCCCATGAGAAAGACCATTCCATTTTTCCATTCAAGGTGATGAGAACCCTATCCCCACCTGTCACCCCAAGTTGATGTTATTATGTTATTTTCACATATAATATGGATTAAATAATCATGATCATGTTATTATGTTGTTCCATTATATGCCAAAGATTGAATTGTTTGTGTTGATGAAATTATGTTGATTCATCACATGCTCTATATTGAATTATCATGGCGGTGATTATTATGTACTTGATTAAACTACCATGAATAATGAATAAATGAGTGTTATGAAAGCTTTATTTCATACTATGGATTGAGATTATTGAGAGGACGCTATGAAAATGATTTATGATTCATTATGAGATATGAGATATGTTTTATGAGGTTAATAATATATGATGACATTATGTTTCATGATGTCATGCACTAGCATGCAGATCCTTCACATTCATAGTGATGATGGTATGCTTTCATGTTGACATGGAGTCGTAGGAAGTTCCTCATATTCAAAATGTTGATGTATGTTTGTGTGATGGCATATAACAGCATGATGTTTATTGTTATTCTTAAAGATGTTATGTTACATAATATCATGTCATAACATGTGGTTCCCTAGTACTTGTGATGATGGTATATTTGCATAAGGACATGTGGTAGCATGCATATTTTATTAATATGTTGATAATATATTATCTCTAAATGCTATATTCATGACTAATTCCATGATGGAATGATGAGAGGAAGTGTTACAAGAATGCCACTCTAGGGCCTTCAAGGTTGGGTCATTCTAAGAGAAGCCTCCAACAGTAAATAATGAAAATACATGATAGAATAGAAATAACATAACACGAAATGAATTTATTGATCGCAATCCACTTTGAGGATGAAACCTCCTTTGAGAAATCTCAATAAAAATAACTCGTGGATTCCTTCACTAGCCTCAACAAGTACTTATATACAAAGTCTAATATAAACAAATATTACTCCCCATGAATGTGGGAAAGACACGTACTTATATACTGAGTCTAATCTAAACAATTATTACTCTCCATGAATGTGGGATAATACAATATACTCATGGGACGACTTACAAAGCATATGCATCTAACAACAATATACTAAAAAAGTAAAGAGAAGGGTTGACATGGGCTCCTAACATCCATCATTTTAATGAAGGATCATTAAATGTGTGAGAAAGAGCATCTGCCACAAGATTGTCCTTACCCAATCTTGTAAGTAATCTCACAGTCATAACTATTATACTGTGAAATGATACTTCTCTGTCCAAGTACTAACACTGAGAACGTAGGTACACAAAAGGACATATGGATTGAAGTTGCCTGAAAGCTATAGATGAAGATATGCCTTAATGCACATTACTTCCTTCAACCTTGCCCATGTTTTTAAAGGAGTTTTTCTTGTAATCGCGACTCTTCTCATTGCAAGTTGGGAGTCATTCGCGAGTAGCACCATATGAAACCCGCAGTTAGATGATCATATATTGTATTCCCGGGTTTCCTTCACAGGAGTTGCAATCCATTTGTGACCTTCCATTCTATGCACCTGCAGTTACATTAAGAAAAAAATTAAAAAATTAAAACATGATTAGTCAAGGACAATTGGGTTCGAAATCATAACGTCCCCAACCTCCCTAACCATCCTAACCCTAGTAATTTCTCCTCTTCACCGAGTATAAATAGAGGGGAGGGGTAGAATATTGGAAAATATGGGAGAAGAGAAAGGTTATGATGGAGGAATACATTGGATAAAGGAGCAAGAGAAATTAATGTTGGTCAGCAAAGAGGCTTGTCTCAGAAAGAGATTGTATCATTCCCTGCTACTTACGAATAAAGAGTGGTTTTCTTCCACACTTTGTGTATTGATGTTCTTATTTTTTATGATCTATGAAATACATTGTCATTTATCTTTATATGCAATTGTAATGTTTCATTCTTCATTATATAACAACTAAGATCTATGTGGTTAGATATCAATCTCTTTTATTCATAAGTAACATGGATTGATACAACCTCTTTCTGAGACAAGCCTCTCTGCTGACCGGGCACTGAGTTCTCTTTCTCCTTTCTCCAATGTATTCCTCTAACATAACATTTCTCTTCTCCCTTATTTTCCCATACTCTACCCCTCCCCTCTATTTATACTTGGTGAAGAGGAGAAGTTACGAGGGTTAGAATGGTTAGGGAGGTTGGGGACGTTATGATTTTGAAAACAACTGTCCCTGACTAATCATGTTTTAATTTTTTAATTTTTTAATTTTTGTCTTAATGTAACCACGGGTGCATATAATGGCAGGTCGCGAATGGATCACGACTCAAATGAAGGAAACCCACGAATAAAATATATGATCATCGAACCATGGGTTGCATATATGGCGCTACCCATGAATGAATCGCAACTTGCAATGAGAAGGGTTGCGACTACAAGACAAACTCCTTTAAAAACATGGGTGAGGCTGAAGGAAGTAATGTGCATTAAGGCATATCTTCATCTATATCTTTTAGGAAACTTCAATCCATATGTCCTTTTATGTATCGATGTGTTTAGTGTCAGTACTCAGACGAAGAAGTGTTGTTTCACAGTATAACAATAACTCATGAGTTTGCTAACCCATTTCTATTGTGTTGGGGATGAGACCCATTGTTCCAAGAAATATTTCAGACTCTAGTGATCAGTCTTAATGTAGAAATGATTCCCTAATAGGTATAGCTACCACTTCTGTAGTGCATGCAAAATATCCATCATTTCCTTCTCATATGTAGAGGAAGCTAAAATCTTACTAGAAAGGGATTTATTGGTGAACGCAATGAGATGTTCATCTTGAAGGAGAACAACACCAAGTTCATTGTCACAAGCATCACTCTCAATAGTGAAGGGCTTGAAACAATCAGGAATAGCTAGAACAGGTGTGGTACACATAGCTTGTTTCATTTTTTCAAATGCACAATCAATAGCATGTGTCCATGTAAAAGAATCCTTTTTCAATAGAGTTGTTAAATGAGCTGCAATCTTCCCGTAATCATTGACAAACTTGCAGTAGTATCCAGTCAATCCCAAAAGACCACAAAGGCTCTTGAGTTTCTAAGGATGCGGCCTATTTTTCATAACATCTATTTTGGCAGGATCCACACGAACCCCTTGTGCGGAAACAATATGTCCGAGATACTCTACTTCCTCCTTCCCCAAAAAAAATTTAGACGGTTTGGCATGGAGATGATGATCACATAAAAGTTGTAGTGCAAGATCCTGATGTTGGATATGCTCAACCCATGTTTTACTATAGATGAGGATATCATCAAAGAAGACCAAAATGGAGTTCCACAAGTAGGTCCGGAATATTTTATTCATCAATGCCTAGAATGTGGAAGGACCATTAGTGAGGCCAAAGGGCATGAACAAAAACTCATAGTGGCCATCATGTGTGTAGAAATACGTTTTAGGGATATCATCCTCATGAACCCAAATTTGGTGATATCCAAATTGGAAGATCCAACTTGGAGAAAAAATGAGCACCATGAAGCTCATCAACAACAAGAATTGGAAACTTATCTTTAGTTGTGATGTGATTAAGAGCTCAAAAGTCAATGCAAAGGTGCCATGACCCATATTTTTTTCGAACAAGAAGAACTAGTGAAGAAAAGGAGCTGGTACTAGGGCGAATAATACCTTGCTTTATTAAGTATCGAACAAGCATCTCAATCTCTGTCTTTTAGTGAAACAAGTAGTGATAGGACCTGATGTTGGGAGGGATGATTCCAGGAAGGAGAGGAATACGATGGTCCTCTATTCTTAAAGGTGTAAATACCATTGGTCCAGCAAAGAAACATTCATATTGATCCAATTTTTTTTGTAGATCCAAGGGAGTAGCGGAGACCGTTGATGATTGCATCTAAATGGAATGGAGCTGAGCGATGACACCATGCAAATTATTCTTAAGGATATTTTCCATGCATTGTGAACTAATGATGTTGAGAGACCCCGATTGTAATCCATTCAATGTGTGTTTTTTCCATTAACTGAAAAATGCATCCAAAGTTCAGCAAAATACCATAAGATGGGTCCAAGTGTGTTTAACCATTGAGCGCCCAAAACCACAACACATATTCCTAATAGAAAGGAAAATATTTCGATATGCAATTTATAATCCCCAATAGAGTTATGCACATTGCGACACATCCCCTTGCAACATAAGGTTCCCCCATTAGCAACCATGACTTCAAAGCTGGAGCAAGAATGGACAAAACAATCATCCTGTTTGGCGATATGAGGGTCAATGAAGTTATGAGTGCTACAAGAATCAATGAGTATTATAAAAGGGATATTCTTGAAAAAACCCCTGACCTACATGGTTTGTGGGGTGGTGACTCCGGCTAATGCATGGAGAAATATATCTGGGTGGTCACCTTGATAAGGAGGGTCAACATGTCAGTGCTGAGAGTCAACCTGATCATCTACTGGATCCTAAGCATCTTCACAAATTTCAAGTGCAGGCAGAGAATCCACATCCAAGAGATATATATTTTTCATAGCGCATCTATGTCCCCAGGTGAATTTCTCATCATAATTATAACAAAGACCTTTGTCTCTACATGCCTGCATCTCGACTTCAGACAAATGCTTAATTGGAGTGGTTCTAGGAGCTGGTGTGATTGGAGGTCTTTGGGAAACCATATTTTTGAAAGGAACAAAAGTGGTTTTGGAGCGTTGTTGAGCTATGATCTTGTCCTCCTCCAACTTATCCAACCCTAGAGACTTCATCATTGTGTTTGGACATAACATTTTAACCTCAGATCGGATTGCATCCTTCATACCACTAATAAAACAACTCCTGTAGAATGCATCAGACAACCCATGAAAATTGCTGGAAGAAGAGAACCCAATGTCTGCAGAAGAATCTAGTTGTCATCTATCGTTCATGGTTGAATGATGAAGATGGAGGTTGAGAAATTTTTCATCCAAATATTGGAGTTTGGTTTTGAGGGCTGAAAGTTCATATTCCATTTGTTTGTTTGCTCCTATGTGGGTCACAACCATAACCAAGAGTTTTTTTGTTTTTTTTCTGGGGGGGGGACAGTTTTTTTTTAGAAAAGGAAAATTTGGAGTTGGGAAAAACTTTGATGGGTACTTGGGGCTTAACTAGGTTTTGGCCACTTTCTGAGAGACAGGGAATTAGAAAATGGGGATTTCATAAGCAGGGTGAACGAAAAGGAAAATTTTTCAAAGAGGGACAAGGAAGTAGAAATAGGAAATGAACACTGGTAAAATTTGAAGGCGATTAGGTTAGAATCGAAGAAGTTATGGAAAACCCTAAAACTAGACAAATGTGGGATTTCTGGCTTCAAAAAGTGGAATTTGGGATAGGGTCTTCAAGGAAAGAAATATGCAGAATGGAATTTTAGGGGTTCTAGTGAATTTTCAAGGCAAACAAAGCTAAAGCAAAGAAGATATGGTCAAAAAACAAAAAAATGTACTCTCTTTTTTTGGTGGAATTGATCTGTGACGACTTTGGATAGATGCAATATGCTATTTATCAAATGACAATAGATATGGACCCCGGGTATGTTATGATTACTAAAGTTTTATGGCATTCACTTGACCATCAATGTTATATAATGAATTACGTATTGAGGTAGTACCCCTCACTCCACGGCTCATGTAAAACTAATAATTATTTTGCCACAAACGATGACTCTTGGTTTACTTCACAGGTTGGAACTAGTCAATTAGGTGTTATATTTTTATCATTTAGTCAATATGATCTTGAGATATTATCCGAGAGAATAACATGCACAACAATAATCACAAGATACAAGAGACACAGAGAGTTTTCCTCAAGGAAACCATAAACGAGAAAACCCCGCAACTTCCTCAGAGATAGAATGAGCACCAATGGAAAAAGTAAAACCCAAAGACAGAAAGATGATCTCCGATAGTTTTTCTCTCTCTCACTTGTGTGAGTTCCTCTTCTCTCACTCATGCGTTACAGTTGAGTGAGTGTGTGTCTCAAATAGAGAGGCTCACTCTCTATTTATACTAGTTTTCGACTTGACAATTACTTCCCAGGGCCAACTTCTCTAGGAGAGTCTAATAACCCTATTGCCCCTCAACTATGGGGACTTTGCCCCCAAAATACAAAGGAGGGTCCTCTATGACTTTATATGAATTGATTACATTAATGATTCTCCCAATAGGAACATCGAAGTTCAATGAAATACAAAATATAAAATATATAAGTGAATACATTCCTAAGTTACAAATACATAAACACTCCCTCTTAACTAGGAAGGTATTCTCTTGAAACAATTCATCAGCACAAGTATTCATCACTGAATCATCATCAAATCTGGATCATCGTCAAAACTGAATCATCACTAAATCATCATCATCACTAGATCATCATCAAAGCTGGATTATTATCATCATCACTGCTCCCGCTATCTCGAGCAAATGGTGCTATCTCTCAATTCTACTCGTCATAGGAATTTCTATAGAGCCATCCCTTTTTCATGTTGGTTATAGTCTTATCCTCCAGGTAGGTCTTCATCAACAGAGCTAGCCCTTTTTCATGTTGGATGTACTTCCTTTCCTTTTCAAGGAATTCCCCTACATAGCCAACCCTTTTTCATACTAGATGCAGCACCTTGCCTCTGCAAGGATTTCCACTACAGAGACAACCATTTTGCATGCTGGATTCATTTCTACAAAGCCATCTCTTTTTCATGCTGGATTTAGTTCTACAAATCCATCCCTTTTTCATGCTGGATGTACCTCTATAGAGCCAGCCCTTTTTCATGTTGGATGTAGTTCTACAGATCCAGCCCTTTTTCATGTTGGATGTACCTCTACAGAGCCATCCCTTTTTCATGTTGGATGTAGTTCTACAGATCCAACCCTTTTTCATGATGTATGTACCTCTACAGAGCCAACCCTTTTTCATGTTGGATGTAGTTCTACAGAGCCAACCCTTTTTCATGTTGGATGTAGGCCTTGCCGTCTGCAAGGCCTTCCTCTATAGAACCAGCCCTTTTTCATGATGGATGTAGTTCTACAGAGCCAACCCTTTTTCATGATGGATGTAGGCCTTTCCCTCTGCAAGGTCTTCCTCTACAGAGCCAGCCCTTTTTCATGCCGAATTTAGGTCTCAGCACTTATATTTGACCATGGGAGGAACCAATCCTACCACCATGTCATAAAGGTGCAACACTTATTTCTGACCATGGGAGGAACCAATCCTACCACCATGTCAGAAAATCACAGCACTTACTTCTGATCATGGGAAGAACCAATCCTACGACCATGTCAGAAAGGCACAACACTTACTTATGACCATGGGAGGAACCAATCCTACCACCATGTCAAAAAGGCTCAACACTTATTTTTTACCATGGGAGGAACCAATCCTACCACCATGTCTAAAAGGCTCACGGACTCATCACTTCCCCTTGGAAGGAACCTCGATCTGGAGAACACCAAGATTCTCCCTGAAGTACTCAAACTTCACTCTGGCTAATGGCCTGGTCAACACATCAGCCATTTGTTCGTCTGTCACAACATACAGGAGCTTCACTGCTCCTCTCTACACCATATCCTTGATATAGTGATATTTGATCTTGTTATGCTTCGACTTGTCATGGAACACCGGGTTCTCTGACAACTTCACACAACTCTGGTTGTCGCAATATATGCAAGTAGCATCCAACTGGAGATCAAACAAATTAGACAGTAGCTTCCTCAGCCATACTGCCTCACAACTAGCCAAACAAACTGCGACATACTCTGCTTCGGCTGTACTCAATGCCACGCAGGACTGCTTCCTGCTAAACCAAGAGATCACATCTAATCCCATACTGAAGAAGCACCCCGAAGTGCTTTTTCTATCAATGGCACTGCCTTCCCAATATGAATCCACATAACCCTCTAGGTTAATCTTTTGATTCATCTCATACTTGATCCCATAATCAACTATACCCTTTAGGTACCTAAGAATATGATTTGCAGCAATCAGGTGAACATGTCTCAGATCTGTCAAGAACTGGCTCAATGTCTTCACGGCAAAGCAAATATCTAGTCTTGTGTTCATTAGGTACATCAAGGACCCAATCATCTAACAATACATCATAGCATCAACCGACTCTGATGAAGCACCACTCAATAGCTTTAGGTTCGATGCCATAGGTGTGGCCATGGCCTTGCATTCCATTATCCCAAACCTCTTCAAGATCTCCACTACATACTTCCCTTATCCAAAGGGGATTCCATCCGCACTTTGCCACACCTCCATGCCTAGAAAGTATTGCATCATACCCAAGTCCTTCATCTCAAACTCGGTATCAAGTCTCCTTCTTGCAACTTTAATGAGTTCCTCTTTCCCTGTCAGGAACAAGTCATCGACATATAACAGGAGCATCACTGGTCTTCTGCCTTCAACCTTGAAGCAAATGTTGGAATCTGCTTTACTCTCAGTAAAGCCTAGAGCCATCAGTAAGTTGTCCATCCTGTTGAACCTCTAGATCTTCTGTAGTCACTCCCTCTAAAGTGGAGCATCATTCTCCCTCTGCCTTTCATACTCTATGTATTGAAACATTCTATGCTGGAGTGACAAGTAGCTTCCTCTGCTACTAATATTCTATGTATCCATCGAGGGTCACTGGATACCAATATCCTCTATCTTGAAACTTTTCAAAAGTTCTTCTCGCACCCATATGTGAGCTTGTCATCCTCTATAGGCTTTCATCTTCAACCTTGTAGCAATGGTTAAGATCTTCATCACTCTAGGTGATCTTCAAGCGCCTCATGTATGTGTTATCCCATGAGTGCCTTCTGGCCTCGTACAAGGCCTTCTTTAATTTGCACACATGAGTCTTCCTATCATGTGTCTTAACTTCCAGTGGCTGCAAATGTTTCTTCGTAGTCTATGCCTTCTTTCCTTGAGAATCCTCGTTCTACAAATCTTGCCTTGTATCCCACGATGTGTCCATCCACTGCATGTTAGATCTTGCAGATCCATATGGAAGATACTACGGACTTCCCTTTAGGTATTCGACATCGCATTCTAGTTAGCATTCTTCATTTTGGATTATTATAGTGAATCTTGAATTGCCGTCACTTGTTCTTTGGAACAAGTCTCATCCTTCTTTTCTTGTAGGCGATAGTATGCTATCTTTCCTACAAGTCAAATGCACCAATTGTATGGTTATAAAATTTCATAAGGAATATTCATAATAGTAAATTATTATGCATAAATATATAATCATGCAACTATTTTATCCAATACAACATTCATCCATATCTCACGGAAACTTTCTAGATGCCTTCCATCTCTACCATGACATCATTGAGACTGTGCATTAATCCAATATGTCAGCAAAGAGGTTTCATTCTAGATAAGTAGAAATGGAGAGTTGCATAGGACCATGAGCTACTTACCCATCACATGCATATTAGTAGTATACTGTCATTAATGCAAACATTCTATCATTCATAACACATCAAATGAATATAAATAAATGCATAACAAAATAATATCATGAAATGACAATTGAATACTTTTCTTTATTTGTTTCATGGGTATACTCCTTCTTGAGCCTTCAGCTTCATCATCTTGTTCATTAACAACATCATCATTTCTTATCCAAATGCTAAGATGGATAAGAGGTTCTTCAAGAGTTGAGTCCTTCATATTCCTCATCGCTTGAGGAATCTTCTTTGAAACGTGAGAGCTAGATCTTTAGTTGCTCCCATCTTCTTTTCTCTTATTATGAGTCGATCTTTTTCTTGTGTGCTCTCTTCCCAGAGTTTGCTGAAGGTAATCACTTCCTTCTAGGAGGCCATTCAAGGTGGTTATAACAATTTTTGTATTCTCTACTTCTTCATCCACTGCTTCAAGTTGTTCTTTGATTTAAGAGACCCTTGTAAAGTATGACTGTATGGTCTTTACATTCTGGATCTTTACATTCTTCAACTAGTTTCTCAAAATCATCTTCTGATTTATGTTCTTCCCTTCAAATAGATTGGTCAAGGAAACAAACATCTCTTTAGGTGTATTTACGGAAGACACTTGTGGTATAAGGTGATCCTTGATAATTCTCTTGGTCTTGACCAAGTTCTTCTTGTGTAAGGATTTAGCCTCATCGCCCTCTGGAACTGGAACCTCTCCACTTATGTAGGTGTCCAATTCATTTTCTTCAAGAACTAGTGAGATTCCATACTTCCATTCTTGGAATTTTTCAACTTCAACAAGCTTGTCATCAAGCTGGTGTGATTAGTCATTTTGAAATGAGAAATCAAATGTAAATAGCAAAAGATTAGATCTTACCGATTTGAGGTGTCTGTCCTGGTTCCGAATCTGGCTGATCTAGGGTTTGTCAGAGAAACCTTAATTTCAAAACTTGGAATATTTCAGATCAGGTTGGATAGAAATATGTGCCCCCTGAAGGCAATCTGAGCAACATACTCATTTTACCAAAACTATGATCAATGACTGCAAAATATCTGATACCCTAGTTTTCTTCAATTTCTTCTATAGAATTGTCTGATATGGTTTCTGCAATATATCCAAAAGTACTACTTCTCTATGTCTAAAACTTTGAACTAAGGTATCCTCGTCTGTCCTCTTTCCAAAACCGCATGTTTGAGCAGAATCGGTTTCACCAATTGGGACTTATGATAGTTTTCCCAAGGTGACTTATTTCAGGACTATTCAGCAAAGCGAACTTGTATAGACTGCCACGTGTCACTGTTTCACCTTCGGGTTCTGAAACTTTTACCACAAAAATTAAAGTTTGTGCGCTATCTGGAACATCTTGAGAAATTTCATTTGGACCTTCATAGCCCAAGATATAGCAATTCTCCCAAGGTGTCATGTTTAGGGATGAATCCTGGGATAGGTTGGAACCCTAATTTGGAGGAATCATATCTCCCAAAATATAGAGAATCTATAGCTGAAACTTTTACACAAGGTACATCACGAATTTAACTTTAGCCTGTAAACGTTTCGTATTCTAATCCTTCTCCAATATCGAGATATAGTGAATGTACCAAAACTACCAGTTTTAATATTTTAGGGTTTTTCAAGCCCGAGGTCAAATTAGGGTTTGACTTTCCCGTAGTTTTACCCAACCAAAAATTTTGATCTTGGTCTATAAATTTCGATTTTGAGGAGGAGAGAAATAGTATGTTGGGCTCACTCAAAAATTCCTCTTCTATGAAAAGTATTAATTTCCCAGAATCAAATTTTGTTTCAACAGAAAGATGCGCCCTTCAATGGAGAGTTAGCCTAGCCTCCTTTTGTTGATGATCTGTGGAGAGAGACCCAAAAATTAAGAATCCCTAGCTTCTACAGCTGCACAATGTCTTGTTCTCAGGTTAGCTCTGATACCATGTTATATTTTTATCATTTAGTCAATATGATCTTAGGATCTTATCTAAGAGAATAACATGCACAACAATAATCACAAGAGACAAGAGACACAAAGATTTTCCTTGGGGAAACCATAAAGGAGAAAACCCCGTAACTTGCTCAGAGATAGAATGAGCACCAATGGAAAAAGTAAAACTCAAAGACAGAAAGATGATCTCTGACAACTTTTATCTCTCTCACTTGTGCGAGCTCCTCTTCTCTCACTCATGCGCTACAGTTGAGTGAGTGTGTGTCTCAAATAGAGAGGCTCACTCTCTATTTATACTAGTTTTCGAATTGACAATTACTTACCAGGTCCAACTTCTCTAGGAGAGTCTAATAACCCTAGTGCCCCTCAACTGTGGGTACTTTTCCCCCGACATACAAAGGAGGGTTAACCTCTATGACTTTACATGACTTGATTACATTAATGATTCTCCCGATAGGAACATCGGGGTTCAATGAAATACAATATATAAAATATACAAGTGAATACATTATAAAGTTACATATACATCAACATTAGGTAGGGGTCCTTGCCCTTTTCACTGGCAGGTCCTCTCAATGGTCAGCTACTTTGGGGTTCCTATAGTACTCCTCACAATGATTTTTAGGGCTATGCCTGGGTACTTCCCATAGTTAAGCGGATAGGGGTTATTCCCTAGACCAAACTTGTAATTGAAATGAACAATATGGATGCAAAGAAGAATAACTACTGCAATAATCACATTGCTGGGAAGCCACTATGGAAAAAAAAATTGGCAGATATTCCACCCGACAAGGCTCAGAAAGTTCTCTGATATCAGAAGAGAGAAACCTTCTGCAATAAATAATGAAAATGCATGATATAATAGAAATAGAAGAACCCAGAAGGAATTTATTGATCGCATGCCAATTTGAGGGGGAAACCTCCTTTAAGAAAGCTCAATACAAATAACTTGTGGATGCCTTCATTGGCCTCAACATGTACTTATATATTAAGTCTAATCTTAACAACTATTAATCTCCATGAATGTGGGATAAACATGTACTTATATACTAAAGCTAATCTAAACAACTATTACTCCCCATGAATGTGGGATAATACAATATACTCATGAGACGACTTACAAAGCATATGCGTCCAACAACAATACACTAACCAAGTAAAGAGAAGGGTTGACACAAGTTCCTAACAAATTCTAGAATCCACGATATCATGGGAACCCGTAACCACAAGGGTTTTATGGGCTATAAAACCAAATCACTTAGTAATATCTTTCCAGCAATTCCTTTACTTTATATAGTTGTCGAAATTCCACAGCTTAAGGTATCTCAACAAGGGGAGGTGTATGGAGAAGGATTTTTTATGCCTGGGGTTAATTTCCTATCAAGGAGTTGTGTAGAAATTTGGGCTAACCTTTCAAGATTCCTGGTGTATGTAGGTTAATGTACTGTGCTATATTCTTGGTGTCTCTAGAGGAGGTCTTAGGGGTATATAGACCAGCAAAGACCGGAAGGCCTTAAGCCTTCTCATGATCCCAGAAGTTAGAAAAGAGCAAATATCAGAAGGCCTTAAGCCTTTTAAGCACATGTAAAATTGTAAGAGGTTTATAAATGAAAGGCTAATTAAAAGAAGTGGGTAAATAAATTTTAAATCTAAATATTGTTGGCCAGGTTTCGTAATGATAAATTCCTCACAGAACCCTCGGGTTTTGATGTGAGATGGAGTAAGGGACAAATAATTCTAAGTGTTCCCTAGGATATTCATACTACAGTTTCTTATGTACTCAATGCAAGGGTCCTATAAAAGATCGTCATGGATCTTGATTCAAACTTGGATGTGAGTCAAAGGAAACTCTCTTAGAGTCTACTAGAAGTCTTCTAAGCACTCTACCCATATGTGAGACACCCTCATTCCCTATTGTACTCTAAGCGGATTCCCTTTTTCCATGTTGACTGAAATATCACTGTGTTGAGGTCATCAAGTCATTTCCTTATCCTAGCCTTATTTCATCCACCTCACCCATCATAAAAATTTGACTAAGTTTGTAAGTGAGCATGTATAGAGGACTTCATGAGAAATCATTTATTTACTTTATTGCAAGTATTATTTTATTGGATTTGATTGATTTATCATGAGTATCATTTTTCTATGGTTTTAGTTATCTAACAGAGTCAACTTTCATCCCTTATGCACATTGGATTGATCATACTACAGTTCAGGCATTATTTTGGTTATTTTTACTTGGTCAACCTAGTTTGACCTAGTCAACACACGCCCCAAAGAAAATAATGCTATAGTGGTTAGAGATTGGTTATTTGTCACCTATATGCATCCATTATACCATATCCATACTCAGTTTGATGATTATTGGTCATGATCAAGATTATTATGGTTTATTATTACTATTATTATGACCATATTTTATTATCGGTGTTATAGAGGAAAGTGTTCATATGGCTGGGGGTTAAGAGTCCATCAACATACTAGGGTTGAAAGATAGATGTACAATGTTCAACAAGAAAATATAAGCAAGATTCAAAGGCAAGAAAGGTCCATACCTGATTCACTGAAGGGTGGTCCAAGCTTTCTCTAGCCCTTCTCCTGCTGCTCTTCTCCAAGAGACCTGCAAAACAAGTTATACCTTCCTCAAACCAAATAGACTATATAAAAGGAGATTATGTTTAGTAAAACATAAAACCCTGATCTAATAGACATCATCATATAATCATAACAGATATTCAATCATACATTGAGAAATAATTTGGGAAGAAGAGAGACAATACATATTTATTAATCAAGTGGAAGAAGTAAAGAGCTCACCTTCTCTTCTTGCTAGGCACCTCTCGAAGCCTTGATCTAGTTCTTATGTTTCTCTTCTCCAAAGGATCTCGTCCTCCAAGCTCTGCAACACAAGAAGATAGCATCTAGGGAAAAGGTAGGGGGGATGAGAGTACCAATTCCACCAGCGTAACAATGCAAAGGTTCAAGTCCCCTCTCATGGACCTCTCTCCCTCTCTTTATACATTTATGAAGAGATAGGGTTGAATAGGGGTCAGTTACAATTGTCAAGTCAGTTCCAAAACTTCTCAAACCACCCCTAATTCAATATTTTTCATATTTTTATTGTGTTTTTACCACTACAGGAGGTAACCGCAAGTACTATGAAGGAAAATTCATTAATGCATAGTGGAAAAAGTAGGTTTGCTTAAGAAAAGTACTGGTTACATCAAAAAATATCATTTTTATGGTTCTTATGGGAATTTCTAGGATTTGGTGTCTTATGCACAATTCTTCCTTACCCGAATACCTTTCAAACAATCCATAGAAGAGATTAAACTAAGTTATAGAACTCCAGATAAAACGCCTCCAATATAGGTGTGTTTTCAGTGACTTTCATGAAGTGTCACACATGTAACGAAAACATGGGAAGTGGTCACAGGAAGAGAATGTGTCATTTTAGGCTATAACAGATGCCTCCTAATGTATGAGGTTAGAGGGGAAGACGATAACCAAAATGCATTATCAAAAGGAAACAATTGAGTCATGGAGAGAGTAAAGAATCCAAGATTGCAGGCTCGAATAGAGGTACCTAAAAGAGAGATAAATGTAAGACAAAACGGATCTCTAGGACATACATGTCCATATACAATTCATCACCATAAAGATACAAGCGGATCAAACATGTGTATAACTGATGTAACTATTATGGTCGCACAATATTTAAAAAGTCACCATATAAAATCTAAAGGAGTCATGGCCACAAGTGAATAAGGTGGATCCATGCTCAATAATCGATCATAGCCACAAAAAATACAAGGTGGATCTATGTCTCACCAAATCGATGTTCCTTCAAAAGCAAGCACATAGCCTTAGTTTAATGAGTGTGAAGGAAGGCAAGATCACTCGAAAAGTTCCCTTTATTTAAGAGAATGGGACAAACAATAGTAAACTCGATGCATTGTACTAGGGTTTAGCAAGCATGACAATGACATAAAGAACGCTCAAAATCTTTTTCATGGTTAGGTACAGAGCACAAAAAATAGAAAACTAAGCTCAACAAGGGTTTATTTTTTGTAATTTTAGTCCTCTAGACCCGAAAAAAGAGATAAATATATATCTGAAGATACTCTTCTAGATTCCGAAGAAAATAGAGTATTCTTTTTTCATAAGTAATCCACATGGTTCGAAAAAGAGATAAACTACCATCGATGTGAATGATCATTGAATTACTTTAACGTGTCTAAAAGAACAAGTAACTTGGCTATCCATTCAATTTTAAGGAGTCAAACCAGGGCTTAAATATAACTCCATATATTTCTCGTAAAGTTTTATCGAGTCTGTA
Source organism: Pseudotsuga menziesii (assembly GCA_001517045.1). NCBI lineage: Eukaryota > Viridiplantae > Streptophyta > Pinopsida > Pinales > Pinaceae > Pseudotsuga > Pseudotsuga menziesii. Next base: position 550,212 of record LPNX010155005.1, read on the forward strand.
AAAGTAAACACACGGCCTCCTTACCGTTTTTAATGATCTCGAAGGAGAGCAGAAAGAATGCTGTAAATGCGAGGATATGAGTGTCAGAGGCAAGAGCAACAAGTTCAAAGTGCAAGGAACATACCTAAGCATAATGCAAGGAACGTGAGTAAGATAAAGACACTCGGGGAACGTCTCCTCAAGGGAAAAGGTGTCAAGTTGCAAAGGAAAAATGGTACAAGGATGAGCGATGATGAGAGCATAAATGAGGGATTATACAACGAGCTGAAAGCATGGAAGCCAACATCAGGCTCATAAGTGCAAGCAGGGTACATACAAATGCAATTACAACTTGAACAACAAGGGGAGGTCAGTAAAAAGTTGTGAATACAACTAAGAATCATGTCTCCAAGAAACAACATCATAATCATATTCAGAAGAAAAGATTCGATGCAGGTCACTTTGGCAGAAACACATGCAAATTTTCTATTTTCTACAAAAGGCGTAGTCAAGGGAGAATCAACTGAAGAGGACTCTATAGTGCCAAGGCCCTAGGATTTATAATCAGTAAGATCAACCTCATAAGGAAAGCAAAAATCAACAGGGGAGGTAGAGTCTGTAGGAACAAAATCAGTTTCACAAGAGTTGAAAAATCTAGAAGAAAAAAATCAAACTCATCAGGATCACTGACTTGATGTACAAAGGGAGCATCCAAAGACTCAACAAGACCAACATAAGATGATCGATCAATGGAAAGAGCAGGATTATTAAGCAAATTAGGGTTATACTTAGTCACAACTGAGCCAACATCCATAAGAAGGTCAGACTATATCAAAGACTCTAGGAAGACTTTGTCAGAAGGAAGTAGACCATCCCAAATAAGAAACATGTCTAGACATTCAATAGGATCAATAGAGTGGAGAGAAAGCTCCACAGTCCGCATAGGGTGCATCACCTGGTCAACTGTAGCAACCAAGCCCCGCGAAGGTAGGCATGAACGCAAAGGCTTCCTCTCTATAGCAATTGAACACGAGGGATATGAGGCCACATAGCTCACCCATGGCAGGGTAGTGTCTACTGAGACACTAGGAATCAATAAAGAAAATACTTGGTCCCTAGTTGGGTCAGGAGAGGGATCAAGAAAATCCAACTAATCGATAATGACAATGTCTTTGTTATGATTAAAGTACATCACACGAAATAACGTTGACACCACAACTTGCATGGCATACACATAATCACACCCAAGGAGCATATTGAAGTCCAAGGGGTCCTCTATCACCATAAAATCAACCAAGATAGGCTTCCCACCTAAAGTAACAGGTGTTTGAGCAAGAATTCCCAAAGCTATACTAGTTCTTCTATCAAAATCTAGTAACTAACTAGTAGTCGACATAAGGCTGGGAGATCCTATGCCTCGCCAAGCACATGTAGACAAAATACTAATTGAGGCTCCTTCATCAACAATACAACAAGCAACCATGTAATGTCCAATTTTGAACTTTATCTGGAAAGGTGCATCAGAAGGAAGGCACGGCTCAGCTAGGCTATCCCAATAAAAGGAAGCAATCTAAGAGCTTGGTGGGGGTTCATCTAAAGCAAGATCAGTGCCTCCTTGTCCAGAAGGTTCTGAAGTGGCAGTGAAGAAAATATGACTAGCATATGATTCACTCTCCAAAGGAAGAGTGGGATTGATCGAAGATGGCATCGACTCAATCGCTTTGTGGAAATCACTCTCTGAAGGGAGAGTGGGATTGACCAAAGATTGCATCGGTTCAATCACTTGGTAAGGGTCACTCTCCGAAGGGAGAATGGGATCGACCAAATATGACATTGGTTCAAGTGCTTGATCAACCGAAGGCTGAATAGGCTGTTGACAAAATTCAAGTTGTTCAGGGATGGGATGTCCTTGGAACCATACTCTTCGAACCTCTACTATAGCAGGGAACCGATGGCTAAGGTGGTCTCCCTCACAAATCCTACAAGGGAACTTCAACTTGTGTTTCACATGATTGTTTTCTCAACGGTGTCAACATGACTTGCATTGGTTGATTGCTTGCCCACAGCATGACCTCTAGAGGCTGGGTGGTTAGGTCCAACATGAGTAGCAGAGGATGGTTGTTTTCCCCCAACGTGATTTCCATAGGTTGGGTGGATGGATCCAAGATGACCTGCAAAGGTTAGATGGGTGCCCCCAGCATGACCTCCAAAGGCTGGGTGGAAGGATCCAACTTGACTTGTAGAGGTTGGATGGGTGCCCCCAGCATGACCTCCAGAGGTTGGATTATGGGTTCCAACATGACCTGTATAGGTTGGGGGGGTGTCCCCGGAATGAAGTGCAGAGGCTAAGTGACTGGGTCCAATGTGACTTGCAGAGGTTAGAAGGGTTCCACTAGCATGACCTGCAGAGACTGGGTGGTTGGGATCAACATGACTTACAAAGGTTGAAAGGGTGACCCCATCATGACTTGCAAAGGTGGGGAGATTAGATCCAACATGAACTATAGAGGTTGGATGGGTGCCCCCAACATGACTTCTAGAGGTTGGTCCAATATTTCTCTATCCCCTCTCATGCTCCTCTTCTCCAAGAGACCTACGAAACAAGTTATACCTTCCTAAAATCAGATAGACTATATGAAAGGAGATTATGTTTCGTAAAACATGAAACCCTAATCTAATAGACATCATCATAAAATCATAACAAAGATTCAATCATACATTGAACAATGATTTGGGAAGAAGGACATCACATCTTTATTAATCAAGTGGAAGAAGTATAAAGTTCACCTTCTCCTCTTGCTAGGCACCCCTCGAAACCTTGATCTAATTCTTTTGTTTCTCTTCTCCAAAGGATCTCAACCTCCAAGCTTTGCAACACAAAAATATAGCATCTATGGAAAAGGTATGGGGGACGAGAGTCCCAATTCCACCAGCATAACAATGCAAAGGTTCAAGTCCCCTCTCATGGACCTCTCTCCCTCTCTTTATACATTTTTGAAGATATAGGGTCGAATAGGGTCAATTACAACTGCCAAGTCAGTTCTGAAACTTCCCAAACCACCCCTAATTTGAGATTTTTCATATTTTTATTATTTTTTTACCACTATAGGAGGTAACCGCGGGTACTATGAAGGAAAATTCGTGAATGCATAGTGGAAAATGCAGGTTTTCTTAAGAAAAGTCATGGTTACATAAAAAATATCATTTTTAGGGTGCTTTTGGGCATTTCCAGGTTTTGGTGTCTTCTGCATAGTTGTTCCTTACTTAGATACCTTTCAAACAGTCTAGAAAAGAAATTAAATAGAGTTACATGACTCCAAATATAGCTCCTCAAATCTAGGTGTTTTTTCAATGACTTTCATGAAGTGTCAACATGTGACAAAAACATGGGAAGTGGTCACAGGAAGAGAATGTGTCATTTTAGGCTATAACAATTTTATGTATTAGATTCAACACCTAGGGTGATATATTCCCTGAAGTGACCCCCATTATGTACCACTCTGTTATATTCATTCACTATGATGTATTTTTCCTTTCTAAGGTGTCCTTGGAAAAAAGTGCTCCATGTATATGATGTAAAATGTAATCTCCATCGTTGATGATGTTATAATCTCAACAGGAAGATTGTGTTGGTTAATAAGTGGAAATCACTCTCGATATATTTAAGAGAGATGCCTCCACCATTATAAAGGGACCTTTGGACTTTTGACTCTTGGCTATTGGAATAGAGAAATATTTTTTCAAAGGTCCTATGTCTCTTTTTCAAATATTGTTCTCGTGATTGATTATGAATCTATTTATGGAGGTGTTCTAGTATTTTTATGATAGTTCGAATATATATTTTATGGAGACTGTGTTTGCTTATAGGGAAGGTGTTTTTACTTAGGGCATTTTTGTGAGAAATATGCATCTCTCTCCACTCGAAGACATTGGCAATTAGGGTTTTTTTTTAATGTGTCTTTGATCATTGGTTATGCTTTTTTATTCACTTTGCATTCATAGTGTTTCATTCTTGTGACTCAAATCTAACATCTTGTAGTTTGTGTTTGCATGGAGAGCGGTGCATTGGTCCCACTTGGGAAGATTGATCTTGCTTGGAACTTCATCAAATTTGCTTCGAATTGCTACATATTGATAGAACATCATTGCACTTGGAATCTACAATATTTATAGGCCTTTCTATTTTGATTTATCTAGTTTTTATTTCCAATCCATTCGTCACACAATCGAAACCCTAATTTAGTAACAAGAAAACATCCTAGGGCTTAATACACTTGAAATTTTGATTTTTCAGCATTTGGGTATTTGCGTCCATCCCCAAAAAAACTTAGATCTCCTAGGGAATCATCATTGAACTCCATTTTCCCACTTAGAATTAGACACTGGACTTTAGGCAATTCACCCCCCTTTGTTAAGTGATCATTTTTCTGAGTTTTAGGTTCCGGTTTCGCTTATGCTTTTGAATATTTAAAATCTCTCATCAAGCAAATTAAATCAAGTGTTAGAAAGCCATAATATTCCCTCAATTCACAATTTTGGATATACCATCGATTTCCAACTTAAATCTTCCCCAAGGTAGTGACATTGATCATTTGAACTAACACTCACAACCTAGATCTTTATAATATTTATATTGTCCTAGAAATGATTTTGGATTATATTTTCATTTTTTAAACCCTCATAATCCAAATCATTCATCACCTAGTGGCCACTTATCTCAGATCTAGGGTTTCATTAGTTTTACATCTTCTTGGTGTAAATATCTTATATTTATTTGGGTGTCTTAGCTTAGGGTCTCCCCCTTTGTCACTTGGCTTATCAGTGGCATAAAGTGAAGGGAATCCTGACTAACGTGACAACCAATCCATATCTCAGGGTCAAGATTCTATGAGTTCACCTATTTAATTGCATGTATCCTCTACCATCTTGAACATGATATCTTTGTGGGTGTGGGGCAACTACACATTGTGTGATAACAAGGGCAAATAAAAAAAGGAAGATGTACAAAAAATGTAAAATCAAAATGACTATTGGCCATTATATGAAATAAATATGTAATGATAATTCCCCATGGATCCCAAAAGGGCATGGAAGTGAGATGGGGTAAGGGATTGCTAATTCTAAGAGTCCCCTAGAACATGAATTTAAAGTTACAGTCGGTTGTGCACACAACACAATGGTTCTAAAAAATATCATCATGGACCTTGATTCAGACTTGGAAGTGAGCTATAGGTTGCTTGTTAGAGTCTAGTGGAGACATCCTAAGCAATCTATCCATATATGAGACACCCTCTTCCCCTAATGTTTTCCTATATTACACATGTCACTTTGGTTTTTTTTCCCTTCCTTTGAGAGACCAGTAAGTTTGTTCACAAGTCACATCCCTTAATCGAGCCTTAGTTTTCTCCACCTCACCCAAGGGTAGTGAGGGATGGCCTCTATTGTCCAAACGGGTGAATATGAAAGCAGTGATATAATCAAAACCACATTGACAATATTCTATTGTTCTCACTTTTACATGTTTTTATGCCTGCCTTGGCATTTTTTATCACCAATGTATATAGCTGCTTTTGTTTCAAGTCTACTACTAATGTATTTAAAATATGAGTTTTTCAAACCCCATGCATGCAGAGACTTTAATATATATTGTTTAGCTACATCTTTGAGCAGTGTTGACTTGGTCAATCATCTTTGACTGGTCAAAATGTTGGTCTTGAGATTAATTTGGCTCTAATGGTTCGAGTTTGTATTTTTGATACCTATGGACATCCATTACATGGTTCCATGCTTCAGTAGATGACTATTGGCCAATATTCATAAGATTTTTAATTATTGTTATTTATTACTAACCTTATTTTCTTATGGTTGGGCATGGACTCTACTACTAGATCATATATAGGTGGTTTCGTGCCATGTGAGTACATGTTTCAAATTGATTTGGACCTTCTGAGTTCAACTATGCAATCAGACTGGGAATATAGGCGAAGGAAATCATCATTTTGGGCCAATTTTGTAATATGGAAATTTTATCAACATATAAATTAATAAAAATCAGAGTATCGTAACTTAGCAATGTTAAACAAAGGGAAAAATAAATGGCAAATCAATAAGGGGGTATCACTATTATACCTTAGAGGAAAATTTTATATGATTCGAGCATGTTTATTGCACATGTTTGGGCCCCATGACTACACTTCGCCTCATAATCAAATCACGCCATGGAGAGAGGGGCGCCCTTGTGGGGTCGACTTCACTCTTTGACATGATGAATGTTATGATGATGATTATTGTATGCCCCTAGGGGAATAAAACAAACTTTAGGAACTCCCTAGGAGACTTGTTATAATTTTTTCCCCCTTATGCTATGTATCTCACTTGGAGAGGGGCACACTTGGCGAAATTCACCCCCCTTTAGCTAATTGATATGATGTATTGTTGAGAGTTGATCTCAGCCATTGATCCCTCCAATTGATGATTAAATCCCAACCATTGATGATAGGGATTATGTATTGAGAGTTCTACATATTAGATATCTCACTCGTTGTATGGACTCTTGGCATTCTGGATAGAAGAGAGAGAGACATTTCCGAGAAAAAACTTGTGTTGTTTGTGGGATGAATGCTTGTGATTGTGACTGGAATTTTTTTCTCCATTGCATTAGCATATTTTGGTGTTAGTTTCGGTGTCTTTTGGATTTTATTTCTATTGCATATAGAGAAGTCAATTCGAGAGGGGCGCACCACTTGGGGAAACTCATTATTTCGCTTTCCCAAATCATGGTTAAACAGGGAGTGATTTTATTTTTGTATCAATCATTTCTTTATCATTTTCTTATCGCTTCTTCTTGCTCATTTTTGCTTGTAAATCAAACTGATTTTTATCTTTGTTTGGAAAGGAGGAGAGGGTGCACTTGGTCACTTGGGCATTGCATCTTCAAGCCGAAACTTTATCATTTTTTTCTATTTGATCTGTGCAGGGATAATATTCACCGTTGCATCAATTATCTGTAGTAATCAAGTAAGTACATCATCTTGCTCCTCATTTCATTTTCCATTCCATGAAGTCAAACCGAACACAACTCGATTAAAACCCTCATTTTTCATAAGTTTTGTTTTCAGCCACCTAGCACCAATTTAATTCAAAATTGAAGTAGAAAATAATTTAAAACCCTAGGGGCCAAGTTTCATTTGATTCTGACTCCATTTTCCCAACCTTAAGCATTGATATCCCCATGTGGAATTCATCCTCCTTGGGTATCTCCATGCTTTGTTAGTTTGGTGAATTGGGTAATGCTTTTTGCTTTTTAATTGACATATATTGTATCAAGCATAGATTATAAGTGCTAGAAGTCCTTTATATTACTATTCTATAGCCAGATTTCACCTTGTGTGCTTAAACCATAGCTAGAACGAATTGGCTCTCTTATGTTGGCACTCATTCTATCTTAGATTTGGTTTGCAATCTTAACTATCGAGATAAATACCACTTTGGTTGACAACTTTGTCATTTGCTAAGCCACTCAACCTTGTTCCTTAAGACCCTATCTCGGTAGTCACTCATTGATCCAGGATCTTAAGTCAAGATATATCTTTTTGCAGTTGCTTCAAATTATTGTTTGTGTGTCTTGTCTTTCTAGTTATCTTTCACTGGTTAACAAGGGTATCCCCCTTGGATCAGCTCCTAACTTGGCCTAAAGTGAAGAGCGATCTGTCAAGTGTGACAACTACCCTATCAGTAGTGGTCAGGGAAGTCCAGGTACACGAATTTTGTTTCCTTACCCTCTACCATTCTGGACAGGATCACCTCAAGGGGAAACTACAAGAATCATGTTAACATTTTTGGCGTCGTTGTCGAGGAAGTAGAGGATTACCCATGGTCTTTGTGATTGCACCTTTACTTGTTTACATCTCTCATCATATCACATTTGGTCATGTTTTTTGTTGGTTGATTTTACGCTTGCTTAATGATTATAACCACTCATTTTGTTATCCACCTTTCCTATGCCACTTATCCTTCAGTGGACAAGGTTCCAAGTTCACCTAGTGACTCCACCTTGCGACTCCATTGAGGGTCGAACCCATCCATACAACCTCTGAAGCTTAGAGTGTTTCGGTAATCACCAAACAAGTCGTATTACTTATACATGGAGCCCAAGCCGCAAGGACCATAAGGCCCAAACTTGCAGTTTCTTTTGGAAAACCACTAGTCCGTCTAGGTCACTTGACTACCTTGATGAGTTTCCATCCACTTATCAAACCCAACATCAAGTAAATCCCATGGAAAATTCCAACCCACCTCCCAAAGCGTTTGGAAACAAAGCTCAAGCATCCCCTTTTGAGTTTTCCTCGATACAAGGAGCTCCCCATGACATGCCTGGAAAGTACTTCAAAAATATTCCCAAATTCAGTGGAAATTGCGTAGTAGCCATTGAATACCATATCAAGTATGTGTGGCAACACATGGAAGCTTATGAGACGTCTGACAAAGACATTTACATGAAGGGATTTCTTGTATCCTTGGAGGTTGATGCCCACAAATGGTTCAACCGTCTACCTGTTGCATCTATTAATGGATATGACAAATTTGTAACCAAATTTATTGAAGATTGGTCCATTAATTTAGATGGGAAATACCTTCTAAATCGAATTTTTGAAATAAAAAAGAAGGAGAATGAAACAATTCATGATTTCAACTTGAGATTTGATAAGACTATGACAGACATTCCAAAAACCATAAGACCTAAATACCAAGAAATCTTAATTCATTACCTAAACTCATTCGATGGTTGGTTGGGATAACATTTGAAAGGCAAAGAGCCTCCTAACATCAAGGTTTCCAAAAACAATGCCAAAGTACAAGCCAATACTTCCTCTATGGGCAAGCAAAACTTTTTCAACACTCATGCCCCCTCCACATCTTGTAATGAAGCCCGAACCTGAAAGGCCAAGGAGCCTGTCAAGGAGTAGGTAGAAACTTTAGACAATATGCATGAAATGGTACAAAATATGACACTCTTGACAAGAGACATGGTCAAAAATAGGGAGTTTGGGCATCATAGAAGCACATACGAGCCTAAACCATATTGGAAACCTCATAAGAGGCCCAAAGTAAAAGATAATAAAAGATCACTTGTGGCTCAGGACTCGCTTGATACAAAAGCGGTTAACTCGTGTAACAAATGTGATGAAAAGCATGATGGAATCAGTTGCCTCTATTCAGATCTGGAGAGTTCATTAGAGAAAATTAATTTTGTTGATGAACTGCCTTATCATGAGGGCTTTGAGAGGATCTTGCTAGATGAGGAGGAGTAGAAAACCCCGAAGTTAGCACATGTTGCATGTCGATTTTACTGTCACTCGAAGGTCCTACTCAAATAAAGATATATCAATGGAATAGGGGTGAGCCTAAGCAGCTTCCTTTCATTGAGAAACATAAGAATATTCAAATTGATGAAGGGATTGAGCAACTTACCACATTATTGGATTTTGGCCCTGGAATTCACTTAGAAAAGGAGTTAGGAAAGCTTATGGAAATCATACCAGTATCGGTGTTGATCAAAATCCCATTGGTCCACAAGGAAGTAGCTGATTTTTTAGAGAGCATTCTTGTGCACATCGAGCCTTGTGTCGTGTCCCCATTGATTTCAAATTTGACTTCAAATTCTCATGAAGGGAACAAAGAGGTTGAAGATCCCCCTATGAATCTGCAAACCGCCATCTACGAGAGAAATAATGGGGGACACCATCCCTTTTACTTAACTCTCCACATACAAGACTTGTTGCTACACAATTGCATGTTGGAGTCTGGAACTCCATTAATATCATGTCGTTACGAGTTATGAAGGCCATGGGACTTGAGGTGGCTTGTCCATATGGAAATGTGTGTGGGATAGATTAAAGGCAAGTGCAAGCCTATGGCTTGATAAATAATTTGAAGGATTATCTATTTGCTTACCTGGATATCTCTATGCTGATGGATGTGGTCGTCATTGATATGCCTCTAGTATATGGAATGTTCATATCTCACAAATGGCTACGAGATTGGGAGGACACCTACAAATGGATCTATCTTATGCCTCCATTCCCAACTCTGATGCGTGTTGGTGAGGATCTACAGAGAGCCCTTTTATGAGGGGAACTTAGAGAGTTTGGAGGATGGAATGGGAGAGACCTATGGTGAAGTAGAGCTAAACCCATATGAGATCTACATGGTTTTTGGGAATGATTGTTTTGAAGAAGATTGCAATGAGCAAGAAAAGAGTCGGTGAGAATTCAACAAGTGGATCTCAACCTTGGGTTTGGATTCCTTGGATGACGATGATTCCAATGAGGAGTTCATATGCCAACTTATCCATGAGAGCTACATGCATGAGATCACGCCTTGGTTTCCTAAGAATATCTATAAGAATACGGATGAGGGTACTTCAGGAGGATATGGACATTACTCTAATCCACCGGACCGACTTGCAAATCTATCATTAGAGAGTGATGTGCCTCGCAATGAAATGGATGTGGAAGTTAGTGATGCCCAACCGCCTCAAAGGAACCCCATTGAAAACAAGATACCTCCCCTTGAGAGAAGTTATTGGAAAGTAAGGGAGATAATAGCTCATATTGATGAAAATTTGGAGCAGCAGATACGGTGCTTACCTCTGAGGGACTGGCGAGGCAATGCTTTAGCTAATGATGCTCATGAGGGGGGATTTTTGTTGAATGACTTGACCACATTTCAGGAGTTTTCTCTCCTAACACATGTGACTGAGGATTTCCAACCCTCTCCTATGCATTGTCAGGATCCCATCACTCCAGCACAAAACCATCCCCCAAGCGCACACCATAGTAGTTATCCTACATCTCCGATGGATATTACTTTCCCGAGTTTCCTCTTGCCAAGAGAGTTACCAATCCCCTCAAGAGAATGGACAAGTTCACAACTTGACCATCCACTCACGCATGCATTGTTACAAGAGGGTAGGATAGAGTTGCCAGAGAACTTTGGACAATAGGAGAGGTCCAAAGAGATGTCGTGAGCAATAGGCTTGGTAGGCCAAATCCATCTTTGGGAGAGGAGACGCGAGAAGTTCCTATCGGAAAAGTAGCTCTCTCGATAGATGGAGGACTTTCCTGTTTTGATGTTTTTGAAGGACATCGAGGTCATCTCCGTCGGCCTTTTGGGAATGCTAATGTATCTACCTTTCGTGATATTGGTGTGGTCCCCTCGTCCATGATCCGACGGGTTTTCACTTACGACAACCAATTCATTGTGCCAAACCACGTCTACCATAACATGACTATGACAAGATGATTTATGGGAGGGTCCCTTAACCACCGCTCATTGAGAGTTGTTTGTAGTATTTTTCCACCCAGGATGGGAACAGTTTCCAGGGCCATGTTCACGATTCCTATCTACGTGAGAATGCCCCTGGGGAAACCTAGGGGTTCTCCTTTATTTGTTGCGAGCCTAGTTAGAGTAAAATAAGCTCTTTTGAGCAATGGCTAGTTTTATTTGCTTCGCTTTTAGTTTTTGTTTTAGAGTCTACTTAGTTTGCTTATTTGTTTTCATAGAATAAACATTGTTAGTTTATATTTACTTTCAGTTATTTTGTTTCAGCATCTCCATTTCTAGTATTTTATTTTCCAGTATAGCTCTCTATATACATATGCAATCTACTAACGATCGGTCTACAAAGATTGGTAGAATGTTTGCAATATATAAAACAGGTATATGTTTGAAGATGATGCAGACATGTTTCAGGTGCATGACCCATTGATGATGGGGGGGTGCCATGGACCAGATATTCTAAGGTTCTTAAGCACCCTCTCCCTTAGAAAACTTGTCCCAAATGGAGCCATATGTTATCACATCCATAGTAGTCGAGATACCATGATGCAACAAACCATTTTTGTCCCATACCAAAGCCAGTCCCACATTGAGGTGAGCATATTTTGTTAGTAGTGATCAGTGGTTTTGTTAGTAGTGATCAGTGGCTAAGTACATGTAGAGTGCCAAAGCAATGTGGGATTTCCCCTTTGTTGATGAGCCCTTTTGTTGAGCCCCAAGGGCGGCTTGCTATGTCATGGTTTATTCTGAGCAGAGTAGTAGCGGTACATGTGGCTATTAAGATTTCCTTGCTTTGCCAGTGTGTCAGAGGAAAATCCAGTGCAGGTATATGGCACATGGATGTTACATTATGGTTGTTTTTAATTATCTTAGTATATTAGATTTATCTCTTGCGGTGATATCTCTAGTGATCATTATCTTTTGTAGTGCCAACTGAGAACAATGGAGTAGTGTTAGTGTTGTGTTTTCGATGTATGGTTGACGGTAGGATTATCCTATGTTAGTTGAGCTCACCCCCCACTATTTGTTGGCACCACCTTATCACTTGTGTTTCCATCCATGTGTATCCTCCATGCAGTACGCTACCCTATGATTATGGGCATCATTGGTGTGATCAAAGAGCTATCCTCCACTATGACCTTTGTGTATTGATAGGCCCCCATGTTTGTTTGTGTCTCGTATTTGGGTTGTGAAACGGTCTCCACTAGTCCTTGAAGCAAGCTATCCTATCATCATTACATGTAACATTGTGACTTGTGCCATATCTAAAGAAATGCAGGACCGAAGGATAAATATGAAATTAAATGAAATGAAAAAGAGCCAAATAAAAATAATCCAGATGTAGAACAAATGTAAAATCAAAATTATTGTTGGTCAATATATGAAATAAAGACGTAATGATCATTCCTCATGGAGCCCAAAAGGGTGGGGAAGTAAGATGGAGTAAGGGACTGTTAAATCTAAGAGTCCCCTAGAACCTGAAATTAAAGTTACAATCAGTTGTGCACTCAGCACAATGGTTCTAGAAAAGATCCTCATGGAGCCTAATTCAGGCTTGGAAGTGAGCTATAGGCTGTTTGTTAGAGTCTAGTGGAGACATCCTAAGCAATCTACCCCTTTGTGAGACACCTCCTTCCCCTGGTGTAATCCTATCTTGCACATGTCACTTGAGTTTCTTTTTTCCCCTTCCTCTGAGAGACCACTAAGTCTGTTCACAAGCCACATCCCTTAACCGAGCCTTAGTTTTCTCCACCTCACCTAGGGGTAGTGAGGGATGGGCTCTATTGTTCAAAGGGGTGAATGTGTAAGAAAATATATATCAAAACTGCATTGGCACTATACTATTGTTCTCACTTTGACATGTTTCTATGTCTACCCTGAGATTTTTTTATCACTAGTGTACATAGCTACCTTTGTTTCAAGTCTACTACTAAAGTTTTTCAAACCCCATGCATGTAGAGACTTTGATATATATTGTTCAACTACATCTTTGACAAGTGTTGACTTGGTCAACCATGTTTGACAAGTTAAAATATTGGTCTCAGGATGAAATTAGGTCTAGTTGTTTGAGTTTGTATTTTTTGTATCTATGGAACTCCATTACATGGTTCCATGCTTCAAGTGGTGATTATTGGTCAATATTCATAATATTTTTAATTATTAGTAGTTATTACTGACCTTTTTTCCTATGGTTGGGCATGGATTCTACTACCATATCATATATAGGTGGTTTCGATGCATGTGAGTACATGTTTCTAGTGGATTTGGACCTTTTGAGGTCATCTATGCATTCATATCAGGAATTCGGGCAAAGGAAATCAATATTTTGGGACAATTTTATAATCAATAAATTTTATCAGCACATAAATTAATAAAAATAAGAATACCATGACTTAGCAATGTTAAACAAAGGGAAAAATAAGTGGCAAATAAGCAAGGGGGTATCACTACTATACCTTAGAGGCACATTTCATATGATTTGGGCATGTTTATTGCACAAGTTTGGGCCCCATGACTTCACTTTGCCTCCCAGGCAAATTGCACCATGGAGAGAGGGGCGCTCTTGTGGGGTCGATTTCACTCTTTGGCTTGATGAATGTTATGATGATGATTATTGTATGTCCCTAGGGGGATAAAACAAACTTTAGGAACCCCCTAGGAGACTTGTTATAATGTTTTCCCCCTTATGTTATGTATCTCACTTGGAGAGGGGCGCTCTTGGACAAATTTCGCCCCCCTTCAGCTCGTTGATATGATGTATTGTTGAGAGTTGATCTCAACCATTGATCACTCCAATTGATGATTAAATCCCAACCACTGATGTTAGGAATTATGTATTGAGAATTCTATATATTAGATCTCTCACTCATTGTATGGACTTTTGGCATTTTGGACAATAAATAGAGACATTTCGAGCAAAAACTTGCGTTAATTGTGGGATGAATGCTTGTGATTGTGACTGAAAATTATTTCTCTATTGCCTTAGAAGATTTTGGTGTTAGTTTCGATGTCTTTTGAATTTGATTTTTATTGCAGGCAGAGAAGTAAATTTGAGAGTGACACGCCACTTGGGGAAAATTATTCTTTCCCTCTCCCAAATCGTGGTTAAACAAGTAGTGGTTTTATCTGTATATCAATCGTTTATTTATCATTTGCTTCTCATTTCTTCTTGTTCATTTTTGTTTGTCAATCAAACTGATTGTTATCTTTGTTTGGCAGGGAGGAGAGGGCGCACTTGGTCACGTGGGCATTGCATCTTCAAGCCGGAACTTCACCATAATTCTATATTTGATCTATGCAACGATAATCTTTGCCATTGCATCATTTATCTACAGTAATCAAGTAAGTACTTCATCTTGTTCCTCTCTTGGTTCATTTTCCATTCCATAAAGTCGAATAGAAAACAACTAGATTAAAACCCTCATGTTTCATAAGTTTTGTTTTCAACCACCTAGCATCGATTTAATTCAAAACCCAAGTTGGAAATCGTTTAAAACCCCTAGGGACCAAGTTTCATTTGATTCCGACTCCATTTTCTCAACCTTAAGCACCGGTCTCCCTAGGTGGAATTCCCCTCCTTCGGTATCTCCATGCTTTGCTAGTTTAGTGACTTGGGTGATGCTTGTTTTCTTTCTAATAGACATATCTTATATCATACATAGATTACAAGTGCTAGAAGTCCTTAATCTTACCACTTTGTAGCCATATTTCACCTTGTGTGCTTAAACCCTGGCTAGAATGAATTGGCTCTCTTACGTTGGCACTCATTTTATCTTAGATCCGATTTGCAATCTTAACTATCGAGATAAATAACACTTTGTCATTTGCTAACATTCAACCTTGTTCCTTAAGACCGTATCTCAGTAGTCACTTGTTGATCTAGGATCTTAAGTCAAGATACATCTTTTTGTAGTTGCTTCAAATTATTGTTTGTGTGTCTTGTCTTGCCAATTAGCCTTCACTGGTTAACAAGGGTCTCCCCCTTTGACTCAGACCCTAGCTTGTCCTAAAGTGAAGAGTGCTCTATCCAACGTGACAACTACCCTATCAAGAGTGGTGAGGGAACTCTTGGTTCATGATTTTGGTTGCATTCTCCTCTACCAACCTGGAGAAAGTCACCTCAAGGGGAAGATACAAGAATCATGATAACAATACCTTGACATCTTGGTAACTTCTTCATGATGACCACATGGAGATTGAGTTGCTTGTTTAGAGAATGCCTTGCTTTGAAGGAGTACTTGGCATTCTAAAGAAGGGTGTTGAGCCCTAGATGGCATGGGCATACTTGGATCACTTACATGGAGGCTTGGATCACTTACATGGAGGCACACTTTGATCACTTACTTGACCTTTTCTATCTTAGGTTGAAGGAGTGGTCATGTAGTTGCGATGGACCCAATGGAGCACAGAGCACATTGCTTTGGAGGAGAGTTACAGCCTTTGAAGGCTTGTGGAGGAGAAGGGTTATAGACATCTCATGGATGTTCATGCCTTGAGCCCTGCTTGTTGACAACATAAAACTTGACATGTGTCCTTTTGGAGTGTACCACTTCACATCTATGGGACTACCTATAAACATTAAAGAATAGGTGGTTTGTAGAGGTTTATGCACACTTTATATTGTTGGCCTCTCTTACCTCTCATATAAATAGAGGAAGGATAGTCCTTTCACTCACTCTTCATATTCATCATCTTGTGTTAGAAATGTGAGTGTAACACACCTCTCTTTCTCGTGCTCTTCTATATTTAGCCTCTATATTGAGAACTAGATTTTTTGGAGAATCCAAGGAGAATTCTAGGTTTATGTGAAAAGGAGGTAAAGTAGATTAGGGTATGATAAAAACCTAGGAGAGAAGAAAGAATTCTTGAGAAAAGAATATGCCTTGCACTTGTGAGAGACAAGTGTTGATGCCAAGGAGGACTTGCTTGTGTTGATGCTTGCTTGTTGAAGATCGTTGGCAGTGGCTAAAATTTGGTTTTCCCTAGATAGGTTTTTGAAGAGCTTGAAAAATTGTGCCATCTTTCTGATAAAGTAGTGGTATGCACATATACTTTCTTCTTCGATAAAATTTAAAACTATGTAATAGTTGTGTAATTGCATATTTGATTTTCAACTTGCATTCTCTTGATTGGGTAGATTACAACAATGGTTGTTCATGCTGATTTGACATAGCCTAAGTCACTAGATTCAGCGATCTTTCATCTTCGAAAATGAAATTCGTAGGTTTTTACAGCAAGCCTAATTTGTTCGCAAAAAATCGTCGATTTTATGTCAGAAAAACCCTACCCTAAATTCTCCCTCCCGTGACTTTATTACTCATTCAGTTTTCTGAGTATTTTTGTGCAGTGCGAGCCCACAACTGCCTTGAACTTTTGTGAGTTGGGTTTTGTACCTGGGTCATTTTCATGAGCCTTGAAGTGGTCGGTACATGGCAACCTGCAAATCGTGGATCTCTGCATGCACCCAAGTTTGCAAGGGATGTGTAGTCTTCGGTAGCAGCGTATCGTGTGCCAAGTCGGTGGATCACGTGCCAAGTCGGTAACCGGATTTATTTTGCTGGATGGGTTGCCGGTCGGCCAGCGGGGGTGATATGCGGACAATGAAATATTAAATAGCCCGAACTTTAAATAACTCGGAACACCCCCAATTTCATGTTAATATTATTATTATATCTATTATTATATTAATATTATAATATTTATAATTTTATATCAATTTAATATTAATATTAATGAAATATTATATATATATATATCTAATGAAATACTTTTTAATTTCCAAATTTATAGGCACTCGAACTTAATGTAAAATTTTATAACCAAATTTTTCCTTGCCAAATTTTTGTGGATTTTCAAGGTCTTTGAATTCGAACACGAACTTGAACCAAGTGACTTAGGGCATAACATAGGGCTGAGAGTGTTGAGTGTTTTAACACATCTTGAAGATAATAGAGCAGATTTACTGCTGTAAATCCACAGTATTCAAAGTGATATCAGATCTCCTTTATGCTTGGAAAAGTGTGCCCAAAGGGCTGAAGCTTGTTGACATATGTTTGGTATCTTTTCTCTTGGACTGCCTAGTATATTAGATTGAAGTGAGATGAAATAGTGTTCATCATTTTCTGTTGTAAATTAATATCTCAGACCAACTTTAAAGCTGAAGTTCACAGGGACTAGATCCAAGAAACCTTGTGAGGTGAAATTCTTATTTTGCATTAAAAGTTAAAGAACACAAAAATTTCTATACACGAATCCCTAGAAATATGATTTAGGTACAAGTTCACCCCTCTTGTTGCAACTACTAAGAATTAATTGTGTAGAGCTTGAAAAGGCGTTTTACTTTTCGATATATCCTCATCTCTTTTAGTTTCCTAGTGCCACTTAATAAACTAAGTACTCTACAACTAAAGGCTTCCTACTAAGTTTAAAAGTATAGTATATTCTCACTAACTAGGATATCAAAAGAATATGCTTTGTTTCAAAAAATAGGGCATACAAATGTGATGCTATAACTAAGATATGAGGGAAAATCTCAGGAAACATGGATGACTAGTATGCCAACACCCAAAATAATGTCCCAAGGTCCAAACAATGGCAGAAGTTTCCAGAAAATTGCATTCAACAGATCAGTAGAAGAACCTGCAATGTGCCCATTGAAAGGCTTCGTTTCTTCTAATTTCTTACATAAAAATGAGATGCTCTTAGATTTGAAAACATAACAAGGCTGGAAATCTGAGAAATCTTAAGAACATATGCAAAGGAATTGTAGGTGAAATGGTGGACTAGCCATCTCAACAAAGAACGCCAATATTTGGCAACAAGATGGTCAATGCCCATTTGGATTCTCCCTTAAGAGTTGATAAACTTTGGTGCAAACACTACTCACATCGAAACATAAAAATAGTATTTCAATCATATGAATAAAAACATATAGAGGAGAATTATATTGAACTAGTCATCAGCCCATCGAACACCATGTTTTGCTGCAAGATAGTATGCACCAACTGGACCTCTGCCTCCAAATTCATAAAGCTCTGGTGCAACTTTATTATTTTCAATTTCATAGAGCAGTGGGGTCAGAATACTCCATGCTGCCTCTAGTTCATCGCTGCGCATGAAGAGGTGGCTGTCTCCATCAATGACACCCAATATCAGATGTTCATATGAATCTGGAACCTCGAAATTATACCTGGAAAGGTCCAACATGAATGAATTGAATCACAACTTTAAAACAAGACAGAAATCTTCTGTATCAAGTAAATGTCAATTTTACAGCTGAATGGAGACCCAATTCACAGGTCTACTCAGTACTGGGAGAAAAATAGCATTATAAAAATACAGTCTTCAGGCATCCTTGAAAGAAATGAAATAAAGTAGGTAGAAAGGAAAGAGGACATTACTTGTCTTTGTAGAACAAATTTAACTCTGAAGAATCCAATTGTAATCCTAGCCCAGGAACCTTGTTGTTGATCTTCAGAAGAATCGCTTCATCTGGTTGCTCTTGAAGTATTAACTCATTAGTAGCAAGGTCAATGCTGTGACCATTACATTCACGATACAAATTACCTGGCACATGGTGGAATTGGATGCGTATCTCTACCCTATCCTTACAAAACAATACTGTGCACCATGAGAAGACCTTTGTGTAGATGAAATGAAATGAAATGAAAGTCTACTGATGACCAAAATAGGTCAAAGGGATTGTAAATTCCAGCATATCAAAATGGCATAAGGAGAGGGCAAAAGTCGTCTCCCAAAACTACAAAAAAATTGTAAAGCTAAGAGAACAAGAAGAGAAATAAAGCCTTATATATCTAAGAGAGCCAACTATAGGTACAAACACAAGTAGAAGTAAGGTAAGCTGTAAGACCTATAGATGGCAAGTACTAAGATCTCTTGAACAGAACTCTAAGAAAAGTAGGTTAAACAAGTAGCAATTGATTGGCCACTTTCTTAACTGAGACATAGAAACCAATTCTGAAACACAACTAGATAGGATGCTTGGCTTCTTAAAAATGTTCACTAGATAGCGTTACAAACAAGTTGAATGCATATGCATACCTGTGCTTTATAAGCCCCATTCCAGCTTTGATCAGAAAAGGGACTCCATCCCAGCGTGCATTATCAATATATAAAGCTGCAGCTACAAAAGTTGGAGTAAGACTGTTCAAGGGGACATCTGATTTGTCCACAAAACCTAGCTTCACATCTTTCAAAACTCTTGCTTTAAACTGACCAAGAATAACATCTTCCAGATGGAGCTTTCTCATTGACCTTAATACCTTAACCTGTAGAGCTGACCATAAACATATAATGAATTAAAGGAGCAATAGCCTGAATGTTCAATGATCACAATCAAAATACTCACAGTTCCTCAAAAAGTTATCTCGCATTGACCTTTTCATTTCGAATATCTTCTCCATCAAGACCTACTGGTGGTTCCATAGCAAACAAGGCAATAGTCTGTAAAATATGATTGTGGACAATATCCCGGATGATTCCGTATTTGTTAAAGTACCTGTATAGAAAAAAAAGACTATCAATGTCTTCCAGCTTGCTAGTACAAACAAAAAAGAAAAGTACCTGGTTACAATTATTTTCCTTCAAATTTAGGAGATAAAAAGTGACAGGCCAGGAAGGCAATTCAAATATTCAAGACAAAAGACTTTGTGCACACTAGTCTTAACAGAGTAACATAATTTCATATGCAAGCATGTCTTATAGACACTTCAACTTTAGCATTTCATCCTAATCCCAAGCAATCAGCATAGCATTAGAGATAGAAACATGACCTAATGCAAAGGATGACAAAATGTAAGATAAAGTGAAGAAGAACAAGCAGAGTAGCAAAAATGTATAGACATGTTCAAAAGTTTCTAAAGAGATATGGACAATTATCATCTTATCAACAATATCAGCAACAATTGAACACCAAATAAAGATCAAACTTATGAATGAAAAGGAATGAGAAGTAAATGCATAAATGATTGTATTTGAAGATAGATAGGGTTAAGGATGAAATGATGTAATTAAAATTACACTTGCCAAAACGTAGAAGAAAAGATGAAGTGTAAAGCTAAATTTTCAATACTCAGTGACTAAGGCTTTCCCCACTGTATTTTACCCACTCTAATGGCATGTGTTTATTAAAAGGGATGAGGTTGGGTGCAAGTTTCAGGTGACTTTAGCAGAATAGACAGCCATCAAACTTGGATTTTAAGACAAAGTCCATTTTCTATATCGTATCCTTGCGATCACATCCATAGTAGCTGGAGCTACCTTGATACAACAGACTATATTTTTCTTCCAGACAGTGCCAGTCCCAAATATATTGACCATACTTTCCAGAGATCATCAGTGGTACAGTTAGAGAGAGCCATTTTTTCTGATCAACGGTAGTATCCCATTACAGGACTTCGCCTTGTATGATCCATTGAGATGGACAGGTTGTAGCCATGGTTCACTTCACAGAGCAGGTATTTGGTATATTCCTTTGCCCATACAGATGGAGTTGGAGACAGGTATATGTGTATTTGGATGCTATCAAACTATCTTGTTTGTCTTATTAGCTCTAACTTGACATGGTGATTGGTATTGGTGATTTAGTATTGTATTGATGGACTAGTCATAGTGAGTGGATATGTGATCTCAAATGTTAAAAACCTTTTTGTATTGTCACTAGTATTGCCTACCTTATGCAGACTTAGTCTTAGCTTTCTATGTTGGCATTGCCTCTTCACTTTCCTCCATCCCTCTGTATCTTCCACGTTGTGATTGACCCTTGCCTTGGACCTTGACTTGTGAGATTGAAGACCTTCCCCCCACTTGGATCTTTATGTAGGATAGACCCCATGTTGATATGTGTCTCGGCTCTAAGTTCTTCTACAAAACTTACTGAAGCCTTGACCCTTCTAGGCCAGGAGAACCCACTAGTGTTGGGTCTTGAGCCTAGGTGAGTTGGGAGTCTGAATCCTTGACCCTTCTGGTTGGTTTCCCCCAATGTTTGGTCCTGATTGTGAATGATTCCCGCCACCTAACCCCATGATTCACTCTGGGTCAGGAGTACCCGTTGGTGTTGTGACATGAGCTTAGGTTGGCTAGTTGCTCGAGTTGTGTCAGCTAGACTTGAAGCAATTTGTAATACCATCATTACATGCATTTATGTGATTTATTGCTATATTGCAAGCCCATGGCGAGATTGCAAATAACTATGCTTTTAAGCACATATAAAGGGGCTATGAAATGAAATGTTAAAGGCCAAAAAGTAGATGTGGAACAAATGCTATATCTAAATGACTACTAGCCATAATTAATTGAAATGTAATGATTTTTCCTCACAAAGTCCACAGGTTTTGATGCGAGATGGAGTAAGGGACAGCTAATTCTAAGTGTCCCCTAGGATATCTACACTACAGTTTCTTGTGTACTCAACGCAAGGGTCCTAGAAAATATCCTCACAGAGCTTGCTCAAGATTGGATGTGAGCTTGTAGACAGTTGTTAGATTTGAATGGACACTTCTCACTCAATTTATTCCATTTGTGAGACACCACCCTTCCCTACTATTATATGTCCTGCACATATCCAAGTGTATCCCTGTTTCCCCTCTTGTATGAAAGATTAGTGTGTCAAGGTTAACAAGTCATTCTCTCATCTTAGTCTAGTTTCATTAAGCTCACCCATCATTATTTATTTGACTAAGTTTGCGAGTGAGCCATATATAAAGGATTTCATGTGATATCATTTGTCTACTCTAATTGCAAGTCTTATTTTTATGGATTCGATTGATTTATCACCAATATCATGTTGCTATTGTTCAAGTTGGCTAATAAAATGAATAAGAGAGTTATCTTTCATCCCTCATGCATATTGGATTGATCAGATTACAATTCAGGCTTTATTTTGGTTATTTTGACTTTGTCATACCTAGTTTGACCTAGTCAACACAAGTCCTAGAGCAAATTTGGGTACAATGGTTCAAGATTGGTTGTTTGTCACCTATATGCATCCAGTATACCATATTCATAATTAGTTTGATGGTTATTGGTCATGATCAACATTATTGTGGATTATTATTATTTATTATGACCATATTTTTATAATTGGACATGGTTTTGAGCTTCCAGAGGCAATATCAGATGGATTCATGGTGTATTTGTAGTAATCATTAGTGGATTTTGCATATTTGGTTCCATTGGCATATTCAGATCATGAGTTTGGGCAAAGGAAATGATGATATTGGAATTTTTATTTCCCAACAATGATTCTCAATGTTTTATTCATGAAAAATGAACTAAGGCTACCTCCAAGAAATCGATATGGTCATTTTAAGGCTAGGAAAAGGCATGTGATGGATTATTATGATGTATACTGGATCTATGGATTACTCTTCATCAATATTCTTCAACATGGGGCCCACATTTATTTTATTGGCTTATATAGGGAGGATGTCCCCCTTGGGGGTGCCTTTCACCTTGGTTATTAATGTACCAACTTGTTATATCTTTATGTTATTGTATTGGGGCGCCTAGGGAGACTATAGACCCCTAAGGCGACCCCCTTTCCATGTACCACTTTGTTATATCTTATCATTATGATGTATTGCGCCTCCCTAAGGCGGCCTTGGGAAAAAGTGCGCCCCCTCTTTTGAGTGATCCATGTATGTGATGTAAAATATAATCTCCACTGTTGATTATGTTATAATCTCAACCGTTGGATTGAGTTAGTTAGAATGTGGACACACTCTCGATCTATTTAAGAGAGGTGACCCCCTCATTGTATCATATCGAGACTTTGGCTCTTGTATTGGAAATAATAATAGAAGATCTTTTGGCATATTTGTGAAATCTATGAGAAGTTCACGACTCTTTTGTTTCTGAGTCATTTTGGGAACTGGATGCTCAGATTTTATTTTTCGGCATATCTTTGGTGTTGATCTCACAAACAAGAGGGTGCATTTGTTGGAGAGAGACTCAGAGGGGCGACTGTCTCTCTCTCTTCAAATCATTTCGGGGGGTTTTCTTGTCAATTTTGCTTAGCATTTGATTTGTGAATCATTTTATTTCTCTTGCATGCATTTCTTTCTTGCTAGATTTAAATTTAACACGATTTTAGTTAATCTTATTGTGTTTGGCTTCTCTTTGGCATGGGGACGCACTAGGTAAATTGGATCTTCAACCGTAATTAAAATCAAGCTTCCAAGTTGACATTGTTGGACAAAGGGAAAAATCTCATGGCATCTCTCTTTTCTAAGTAAATCAAATCTATTCTATACTTTATTTTTCAGTATTTCCATTCTCGAGCATAATAATCAAATTAAAAACCCTCATTTAAAACCCTAGTTTTTAGATCTACCTAGTTCTAGGTTGTGATCGTATTTAATATTTAAAATCCAAGTTGGAAATAACTTAAAACCTCTAGGGACCAAATTTCAAGTTAATCAGACTCCATTTCCCATCCAAAGCACTGGTCTCTCTTGGGAAAATTCGTCCTCCTTGGGGAAATCATCCATTTGGCTTAGATCTTGATCTGGGTATTGCTAGAATCACTTTCAATTAACACATCCTTCATCTAGCAATAGATTTTAGTGCCTAATTCACTTAATTTCACCTTTTTGTCCCCACATTTAAATTTCTAGTTAAACCCTAGTTGTAGCAAATTGGGGCTTTTCACATAGGCACATTTTACCTCTTAGATCCTAATCCAAACTCTAATTAAACTTTAGATCTAAGAGTGATCCCTGAAGGTACCTTCACCACTCCACTTAATTTATCATCTACAAGGTTGTCTTGATCATAGGTTGACCTATTCAGTTGACAGGGGATGCCCCCTTGGCTTAGCTATTAGCTTTGTCTAAAGTGTCGGTAGCCTTGACTGGTGTGACAACTAAACTATTTCAGAGGTCTTGGCTCTCATAGGTCACAACTTTAGTTTCATTTCCCTCTACCATCCTAGATAGGATCACCTCAAGGGGCAACTACAAGAATTGTGATAACAGTCCCAACGAGGCATGCTTATTGAAGCATTTCCAAGTTCTAACAAAGAAATTAAAATGGTCATGCTAAAAGAATTAAGTTGAATTACCCAAATGAAGCATAGGTGTCATCATTTTTTTCTTTTTTTTCAATATGCAGCTTATTTTACATTATAAATCAAAAAGTGTGTACATCAATATTGTCACATCCAAGGGCCAGAGAGAAGTTACACAAGACCCCTTCCCACATAAGAAAAGAGAGCTAAAATATCTGCTTTGGCTTCAACTTAAAGAGTATTTACATATTTCCTGAAAATGTCATATTTGGATGCAATCTGGAGGACCAAATTTGATGTAAATACAAATACTTCAACCAAGTTAATGTATTCCCCCTCATGAAAAGTTGCTTGCCTCAATAATTCCATAATAAAGAGATCCATGTTCATTTAATCACAACTTGCATACTCTTGCTTTCCTACAAGACTATCCATTTGTCCATGTTACATCATAAACCCTCACCTCTAGATATAAAATCCTAAAAGCTTGATTGATGCCTTGGAGGAACCAAGAGGGAGGCCACTGTCACCTCACCAACCCTGTTCTACACTTTAGGCCTGCTCTCCTCCTGCTCAAGGGGGGCACTTCCCTAGAATAGATTGCTGAAATTTTAGGCAATGGGTTACAAGGTGAAATGAACAATAAATTTCAGCAAAACAGTTTATTAAGTTTGAGAAATAAAAGTGGATGAGTGGACCAGAGATTAGTGTCTTTCCATTTGGCATAAGGGGTCCATTCAAGGCTTTGATGGGAGACTATCTTAATAAGGAAAATGGTTATTGATGCTGAAGAGTACAAGCTACAACAAACCATCCCCTTGCTGTCCCAAATTGCAGGAATGTATCCAAGGAAATTACTAGAGCAAATAAAGTCCAATAGACATGGAACTTATTATTACCCAAAATGAAATGTATGTGCATTTAACCAGATGTGGAGAATAATTCATCAATAAACTACATTCCATAATGTATTTATCAAGATAACATAAGCGAATGGGAAAAAGCATAAAAACCTACAGGATGTTCTTACCCATAAAGTAGTTCATCGATGCTCCAAACACAGCCAAAAAATTCCATTAAGCACCAAGTGGTCTAGCCCAAAATCCAACCATATATCAAATGGAGAGAAAGCTCATTTACATAGAGGGAATCTCTTCTCTCTCAACATTTTCCTAACTAACTCCATGACAAGTCAAGAAGTAATATAATAATGGAGTAGTTAGGTCTCTAGATGTTTGACATGTCAAACATTTTCCATTCTCTCTAAGAGAGTTCGCTCCAGTAGTAGATATGATACAATAAGCAAGAAAAGACCTTCACGAGAAGGAGAGCACATCACTGAAGTAGTATGTTTGAGAAGTCAACATGCTGAAATGTCCACCACTAGTGCACCCTCCAAAATGCTTACATGCAAAATATGATATAATATTCTTTGACATAGGATAGTATGCTTAATGTCCACATAAAAGAAGTCACAAAGTGTACCCTCCAAGATGCATGAGATAAGATAATAACATAATACTCCTAAAGTAACACTCCTCAACCAACTTCTCAAAATAGTAATGTGAATTCTAGAGTGAGAGAGCCCTCCATCATGAAGATAAAATATTAAAACAAATGTGATGGATGCATGAAAATATGTTCCTAACAAAATGATCACTCCACTAAGTACATAGTCAACATCATAACAAACCCAACCAAGTGCCATCATTAGCAAAATTGGCTAGGGTGTTCAATCAATCCACTAGTCAAACAATGGTAAAAATTAAAAAACCAGATGAATGCTCGACGTGGGATCATAACACATGTCTTGCTAAAGTGGCATATGTATGAAATACTCCAATATCTTCGAGGGTGTTCACACTAGGAGGTATCCCAACCATAAAAAAAAATTAAGAATCATGTCAAAAATATGTGAATAAGATCACATATGCTAGGTGCACAACCTCCAAGTAGAATCAACACATAACACATCATCAAATGCTAGGAAATTTGTATCCTAATCCATCCCCCAAGCAACAAGCATACATGTCTATGCACCATAACACCATCTCAGATATACAAGGATTAATATCATCAAGACATGATGAACAATATATCAAGCATTACCAACATCTAATCCATCAACCACCAATATGCAACCATGAAGAGAGAACCTAGCCATGACAACCTATCACCAAGGAGAAATAGATCTCCTCCAATCCAATGTAAGTGCCATCCTTATGAAGTTAATGTTATCACTCAAAGTGTAGCTACCACCAAAGGTATCCTATCCGAGATGGTAGAGGTAGGGTATCTAACCAAGTGACACCGCAAGGGCCTCATCCACTATTGTAGAAGGGTAGTTGTCACACCGGACAGGCTCTTGTCACTTTAGATCAAGGGGGAGACCCTAACTAGCCGATGAGGGCTAACGAACCAAATCAAGACATTCTAAGGGTGAAGAGATGGATGCAAGAGTAAAGTCTTGGAAGGATAGCTCCAGATCTAGGAAATATAAGTGGTGTGTGGGAGTTAATAACAAGTTGAGGAGGATTAGGCAAAAGAGAAATACTCAACTAAAGACAAAATGTACCACAATGAGTTTAGGTGTTTAGATCTAGATAGATCTAGTGCCAATTAGAAATACCAAATGAGATCCACCAAGGGTTTAGGCAAATAATTGGTATGTGGACCCAAATGAGGAAATTAATGAATAAAATGACACTAAAAGAGTTGCTTGATGATGGATTTGACAACGAGATGGGGTTCAAGCAATACCCAACAAATAGATCTGGTAAAATGAATGAAAACCCAAGGAGGGCGAATTGCCTAAAGATGACCAGTGCTAGATTTGGGGGTTAATGGGGTCAGTTTTGATTCACATGAATGCTCGACGTGGGATCATAACACATGTCTTGCTAAAGTGGCATATGTATGAAATACTCCAATATCTTCGAGGGTGTTCACACTAGGAGGTATCCAACCATAAAAAAAAAATTAAGAATCATGTCAAAAATATGTGAATAAGATCACATATGCTAAGTGCACAACCTCCAAGTAGAATCAGCACATAACACATCATCAAATGCTAGGAAATTTGTATCCTAATCCATCCCCCAAGCAACAAGCATACATGTCTATGCACCATAACACCATCTCAGATATACAAGGATTAAAATCATCAAGACATGATGAACAATATATCAAGCATTACCAGCATCTAATCCATCAACCACCAATATGCAACCATGAAGAGAGAACCTAGCCATGACAACCTATCACTAAGGAGAAATAGATCTCCTCCAATCCAATGTAAGTGCCATCCTTATGAAGTTAATGTTATCACTCAAAGTGTAGCTACCACTAGAGATATCATATCCGAGATGGTAGAGGTAGGGTATCTAACCAAGCGACACCGCAAGGGCCTCGTCCACTATTGTAGAAGGGTAGTTGTCACACCGAATGGGCTCTTGTCACTTTAGATCAAGCTAGGAGCAAGATCAAGGGGGAGACCCTAACTAGCCGATGAGGGCTAACGAACCAAATCAAGACACTCTAAGGGTGAAGAGATGGATGCAAGAGTAAAGTCATGGAAGGATAGCTCCAGATCTAGGAAATAGAAGTGGTGTGTGGGAGTTAAGAACAAGTTGAGGAGGATTAGGCAAAAGAGAAATACTCAACTAAAGACAAAATGTACCACAATGAGTTTAGGTGTTTAGATCTAGATAGATCTAGTGCCAACTAGAAATACCAAATGAGATCCACCAAGGGTTTAGGCAAATAATTGGTATGTGGACCCAAATGAGGAAATTAATGAATGAAATGACACTAAAAGAGTTGCTTGATGATGGATTTGACAACTAGATGGGGTTCAAGCAATACCCAACTAATAGATCTGGTAAAATGAATGAAAACCCAAGGAGGGCGAATTGCCTAAAGATGACCAGTGCTAGATTTGGGGGTTAATGGGGTCAGTTTTGGTTCAAATTGCAAATCTAGGGTTTGTAAATTATTTCAGACTTGGGTTTCATTTTTATCGCCAAAACATCGCCTAATGGATCAGATCTACAAAATGAGAGTTTTAACTTTGGGTTTTAATGACAAATGGATCAAAATATGGAGATCAATACTTACCTTGTAGATCGTACCTAAAAATACTTGCGGCCGCCTAGCACATCAATGATCCTTCCACTTAATTACAATTTCGAGCAAGATCCGATAGCTTCAAACTGAAAACATGTTGATCCAAGGAGGAAGTGCACCCTCTCCACCTGCAAATCCAAACTACCGAAGTGAGATTTGATCCACAACTAAAAGAGAAACTATGCAAGTCATCTAAAAGAGTAAAACTCAATGCACGAATAAAAATTGGTCACTCCCTGAAAGATGAAACAATTCCCCAGAGAAATGATGCAAGAAACCTTCACAGTCTCCCTCCAAGCAAGTCACTACCCTACAAGAAATCAATTCAGCCTCCACAAGATAGATATTGATAGCATAAGGGATCCACTGAAATGTCTAAGCAAGAGGTGGAACAATCATGTGCAAGAACATTCACAAAGATTTTAAGAGATGCAAAATTTTTCTTGTATTCCAATATTCTCAAAGCCAAAAGTCCCTTTACAAATGAGAGAGCATCTCAATATATAGATCTCTCCAATACAAAATACCTAGATCCAAAAGTATCAATGGCTAGGATCAAAAGATATAACATCAAGATCAACGGCTAAGATGAGTCATAAATAAAGTACATGGATCACTCAAAATAAGAGGGGCACATTCCCTCAAAGACGCCTAAGGGGGACGTAGGACATGATAAGTGACTAAGAGTGACAACATAACTACTTTGTCGAGCTAGGAGGTGTAACATTTCCCTCTCTAGCATGACCCCAAGGTACAATCATAAGATATAATCATAAGTCATCATGAAGTGACTAAAGTCACAAAGTCATGGCCCCTCAAAACAAAGGAAAACGCCCCCATGTGATAGACGTTAGGACGTGTGGATACCACAAAGGGTGAAAACCATGCCGGAAGGTGTAGAATATATCAACATCATGCCTCGAACAAGTTTCATGACAATTCCTTGCCCCACTAGACCAAATCGATTTCCTTGCTAGCTAATTCTTTATTTTAAATATGCTTGAAACATCATCCTGGAAGATAAAAATGTTTGTAACTCACCGCTGACCACTCCTAGGGCTAATCTGAGCTCAAAAGTAAATCCAGGAACATAGCAATATGGTAAAAACGAGTGGTTGTGGCACCACTATGTCCTCTGATAGCGCCCTGGTAGAATAAAATACATCTCTGAAAGTAATAAAAATGTCATTTTTACATGGCATCTAGTAGCTAGAAGATGAACTGGCAATAATGCTCATCGTTTGTTCCCGAAACTAAAAACCAAGTGTACCAATGGACTCAGAATATCCAAATCATCTAGGAATGACTACTCATACACCATATGTCCATCAAAAGATACATCAAAAGGTCAATCCAAGCCTAGATAGTAATAAAATAAGGCCTGTAAATGTTGATAATAATAATAATAATGCAAGTCATCCCAAGAAACTACCATCTGTAGCATGAAGTCATCTAATGAACACTAATAGGCCATGAATAAGCAATATCACACAGTGTCGGCCAAATGCATCCTAGAACCTGTTGTTGACTTGGTCAAACTGAGTTGACAAGGTAAAAAATGATCAAAATGATGACCCAACTGATAATCTCTAACACTGCAATGTACAAAAGGATAAAGCATGCTTCCTTATCTATGTTAGTAACAAGACTAAAGTATAAAGTGGTTTTAACTGGTGATCATAAGTAATAAACATGAAAAATAAGTCCAAATCAAAATGATCAATTACTCTAAATAAGAGCCTTAGGTATATACTCATTTATAGACTTGACCATTTTGCTAATCATGGGTGAGAGTGGAAAAATAAGGTTAGGCCATGGGAATGACTTGACTCTCAACACTGTGATCATCGCGGCCGAAGGACAAAGGAAATCCACACTACACATATGTTGAAATAGATGAACACTAGGGAATGGTGGTGTCTCATAGATGGGTGGATTACTGAGAATGTTTCAAATAGAATATAGACAAGTAACATTTATTTGCATTTATTTATGGTCAGCTTTTGCACACTTTAGATTTAACATTTAGATCAACTTTCACGAGCCATCCTCCGAGACCAGGTGCCCTGAATAGCCCTGCGTGCCTCAGATAATGACTCGGTATGACCTCCATTTCCCACCACCGTCTATAGGTGTGATGGAGTGACCACCCTGTTACATTGTATGGTAAAACGACCTTACATCATACAAAGGATGAGTGAACGTCTCTAGCAACTAACTAGCTACTTGAAGATAATTTACTTTATTTGCAGTAGTGTTTAAAAACACTGTTTTGTTGACCAAGCATCCATTTTGATAAAGCATTTAAGTTCTAATGCCTTAGTGTCTAAAGACACTTTTGGGTAGGACTACTTGTTTTCAAGGACTAGAGGACGACACACCCTGTGATGAGAATCACATAAACCAACACTGAGACACAAGATAAACATGGGATATAATCCAACATAGAGGTATAGGCAGGGGAAATCCTCGATATCACTAATCAAGATACAAGTTGTTACCGCCTTACACATACCTAGGGGGGAACATGGCAGAAATATTCAAGCTACTCAGTGTGTCCTTGAGGGAAAGTCTCGAGTCAGGTACTGTCACCTGCTCCTAACTCCTCCGTTTAGGCCACTCCTAATGGAGTCAAGGGGGGTAGTCCCTAAGAAAAAGTTGTTAAGCCTCTTGTTTTTTAGTGATTGAAAGATCAGAGTGTTTGTTAGGAGTTTTGATAAAATCACCAAGTACTGCAATATTAAAACATTTAATTCGCCAGCATGATAATAACATTCACAACAATAATGACTTGAAGCAAATGATAAACAATGATAATATAATCAGTGCTGAAAATGGAGTCGAAAGTAATGCTGCTGAAAAGGAAATAATGTTGTGCAATGTATCTTGGTTAATTTTAGACTTTTAAGCAATGATGAATGAGTTAAGGGGACAAGGGGATTCCCAATATACCGTGAGGTACTGGGAATATGTCCAGATTCTGAGAAGAGTAGCTCCGCACGGGAAAATGTGGGCTAGATGGAGTGGTGGGGGAGGGTGGGGGAGGTGTTCAACACTACACCAACAAGGATGTAGCCTAACGTGACCCCACGATCTCTTTCTAGTTGTTCCCACTTTCCCTAAAGAATTTTCCCACTACTTCCTAAGCTCGTTACGTTGAATTTCCGTAATGTTTTGAGGGTTGTAAACTTTATTAATGTGAATTGATTAATTAGATGTGAGGAATTAATGAATGCACAATACCGCTTTTGATATCTCCAAGTCTCAGCCCAAGCCGCGAGGGATAGAACATACACGGTATAGGCAAATGTTTGTTCTGATTTAGTGAAAGCAAACAACGAATGTATTAATCTATACGACCCTTTAAGGACGGATTGTGTGCTTGTGATTTATTCTAACCAGTACATCATTTTTGCATATAAGGAAACTACAGTCAGGGATCTCTTTCAAGACAAAGCCTTACTCGGGAGGTCAAGACTAGGTTAGATCTACAAATATATATATATATATATAAAACTAAAGATTCTAAAGTAACCTTTGAAATAGAATCTAGCTATATAATGAATGCAAAACTAAGTAACCTTTGCTCTTTTATTATTTGTTACAATCAAACTTCTTGAAAAGTAAGACACTTTTTGACCCTTGAAAACCAAACTAAGAAACTTTTTGACCCTTGAAAATGGGTCAAAAAGGCTTAAAACCGCTGCTGGGAAGAACATGAATGAAGAGGGGGGAGGTAGGATTGAGTATGGGTGCTCTGAATGGCTTAATACTCAAAAATTCAGCAGCATCTCTCTCTTTTTCCATAGACCTACTAAAAACCAGCCAGCTTAAGATGCCAAATTAGTGGGTTAGATGCAAAAATAGACTCATAATTTACAACTTTTAACACTTGGAAAAAATTGCAAAGTTAAACCTTGAAGTGCTAAAGCGAATGG
Organism: Pseudotsuga menziesii; assembly: GCA_001517045.1. Classification (NCBI taxonomy): domain Eukaryota; kingdom Viridiplantae; phylum Streptophyta; class Pinopsida; order Pinales; family Pinaceae; genus Pseudotsuga; species Pseudotsuga menziesii. Next base: position 582,621 of record LPNX010155005.1, read on the forward strand.
GAACAAGATCTAAGCTTTGAGAAACAAAATTTCAGCCCTTTCTAAAGTCTAAATTGAAGCAAGAAAAAAGAAAGATAATAAATCTTTTAATAATCATATTTTAACTTGCAAAAACTGAAAGGAAAGAGATTGAGGTTGAGTGTTGTTTTCATTGAGAAGGAAGAAGAAGAGATCAAGCTTCAAACATTGAACAAGGTTGAGGAGTAAGGTTCCTGCAGGGTCAACAAGTTAGATCCAAAATGAAGCAATGAAGAAGACAAGATGCAACCGAGCTCCAGTCTTACTACACCTTCGGTGATCTGCAAAGCTACACAAGAAACCTTCATGCAAAGATCAAATCTAGTATGGTAAGTCACATAAAACCAAAAGCATACAAGTATTACCGACTACAACGTATAACTTTCGAATCTTATATGATTACACATAAATAAGCAATTTGAGATTCAAATGCCTATTCTACGGATTGGAATACAAAATTCAAAGCTAGATATTTGAAATTGCATAAACCACAAAAAAATGCTAAACAAATATCACCTTGGTTACAGAACAAGCATTCACCATGAAAGAGTATTACACCAGCAGATTGTCCTCCAAAGACTCAACTTTATTGATAACAAAGATAAACAATTACAATCATATGAGTAGAGGTCCCTTGCTTTCGTCCACAATGAGGAAGAAGGCCTCGCTTTTATAGAGTTTAAAAACCTGCAGGGGTGCACCAACCAACTGAAGTGAACGCAACGTGAGCTTGAGCTCATAGAGTAAATTATGGGATTGATTGGAGTTGGTTTAATCATACCAAACCATTCCTCACCCCTCCATCCAACGAGTGCCACATGATTAAGTCGCAAACTAAAAGGAGAGGAGCGCACTCATTCTCGTGAGATACTCACGCTATACTCCAAATCAACACCAACCATCACGCCTGGATTTGTGGAGAAATTGCCTTGATTTAGGAAGAGATTGCCTTGACTTTCCAAGCTAACTCCACACCAACATATGATGACATCAAACTACATCATGAGGGCCCCACTCCTCTCATGTGAATTTCGAAAGGAACGTGTTATCACCAGACTTGTAGTTGCCCCTATGAGATGGATATAAGATGGATGGTAGAGGGAATGGGCAACCAAAGAGGTGAACCAAGATAGCCTCGACTCCCAAATGGATGGTTGTCACACCTGTTACCAACTATTTTGTACCATAGTTGAACCTCTTGTTGAGCCGCCATTTGATGAACATGGTCAATGTTCATATCCAGTGTATTAGAGGATCATAATGTTTTGCCTAGCTAATTTTGGCTAGTCAGTTTTATTTTTATGTTGAAATGACCATGCCCCATGGGATTTTTGTAATAAAGTATGCTAGTAGAGGTTTTGAGTGGCTCGATCCCCTAAGACGTAAAATTTCAACTAAGGTATTCCAAGGAGTTTTTTCCCTTGTCAATTATGCTTTGCCTATAGTCGAGTATAATCGACGAGGTTTTCTCTCGCTTCCTCCAATGCTGGAATGCCCGATTTTGAATTTTGGGCCTTGGAGGGTTATTAGAGTCCAACTAGTAAATATGAACCTACTAGGCACTATTGGTATGTTCTATGGTCATTTCCTAAGCCCCATGATGTTTTAAAAATTTGTAAAAAAAATAAAATTTACCGGTGGCGTTGAGTTTTTTTATTTTTTATTTTTGACTATAGGGAATTAATTAAAATTTTCAATTAATTAAATCATTTTTTACCATGGTTTACTTGAAAATTTTCAATTTGTAATAATTAAGTGGTCTAGGGGAGTGTTTTTGGCAAATAAACAATTATTTTCTAAGCCAAAACACTCATTTAACCCCTAGACACACTTATCTTAAGTTTCAGACTATTATTTGGCCTTGAAATTAATATTTTCTCAAAAAACCCAAAAAATGAGAAAAATTAATTAAAATAATAAAAAATAATAAATTGAAGAAAATCAAAATATCTCCAAAAAAGGCCAAATTGAATAAAATAAAGGGCTAATTAGCTCGGCTTAATTTATCGGAGATGATTCCAATCAGTATCAATCAGTTTCAGATCAAGTATCGGAGTGCAACAGTTAAACTCTCAATCAGAAATTTACCCCCCTTTAGCTGCCAGTTCAATTTGTTAAGTGTTGTTCATCTATTGGCTGGGTGATAGTACCGAGGGAGATTGAGCCACCTCACCCCCCCTCTTAACTCCAGCACTCAATTACAACTCAGTTCAACTCCGAATCAATTGCTAGAGCCTCAGTCAATCAAGAGATTCACTCTGGTGTTACTCTTAGTCCAGATTTAGGGTTTTGAGCCCTATCTTTCTTTTCTTTTTGTATAAATAAGAGTCTCTTGCTCCCATTTGCATATGCAAAATATGCAAGAAACCTCTGCTCAAATTGTAACAATTTTATTTGTTTAATGAATGGAATAAAATGACTTTGGAGGTCCATGCGTGGGTTCTTGGTGCTTGATATTCATCTTGTGGGAGGTGACATCTTTCTTAAACTTATTCTTTTCTTTTTGCAAAGTACATGATCATTGCTAGCTTAGGAAGGCTATAAATCTAGCACAGTAGGGTAATCATTTAGCGTTATAATTTGATTATCTATGTAAAATCTATTGAATGTCTGAATTGAACAGGAAGTAGTAGGTATACCATTGTTTTTCAGATATTTTCTTGATTAAACATTCTGACATTTGATCTTGTGTTTTGTTGATTGAGAATTGTGTTTCAAGGATCACCGAAGGTGGAGAAGGGGTTGAAGCTCAACCACCTCTTCACGAAGCAGGATTTTTTTATCTAACATTTTCACCATGCAGAGCATACAAAGCGCTTATTTTCCAGTCAAGAAACACAGCCAAAAAGGAGCTTTTTCCTATCCTTCATAAACTTAAAATTTAAAACATCCTTGATTACAAGATCCATCTTTCTTCTTCTTTCCACTCTCTGCTTTTACCTCTTTATTTTGCCCTTCCGTTGATCTTCTTCCTCACTACTTCATCTCGCTTTTGTTCCTCTATATTTTCTCATTGTTCTACCTCGTTTTACATCTTCATTTCTCTTGCTTTTTTGCCCACTTTCTTCACTCTTCACTGTCCTCTATTCATCAAATTTTTGCAGCCACTTTTCTCCTTGTTGGCTGCCCTGTTTTTCACTTTTTTGCAGCCAACTTTTCCTTTCGTTGGCTGTCCTCTTTTTCCATTATTTTCAGCCTTTTCCTTCACTTTTTTACAGCCTTCTTTACTGTTGTTCGCACCCCCTTTTTCCCTTTTTTTCTCATTATTTTCAGCCTTCTTTTTGCTCCCTTTTTGCTCCATTTTACCCTCTTCCTCTTTCCTAGTTTGCATGTAAAATTTTGCATCTAGTTTTCATTCAAAAAAGACTACAAATTGCATTAAAAAGGAGTAATTTTATACTTTGAATAATTTCATTTTCTTTGGCATCTAGTTAAATCTATATTTATTGACAAATAATGTGTGCATGAGTGCTTGGCTTTCTCGTGCAGGTTGTTACCCCCTATCTGTATGGGTGGTCACTCAAAAGTTCCCGGGTTGGATATGACGTTTTTTAGTTAACATTTATTGTCATGTGTCACCTCTTAACAGGCATCAACAATTCAGTTTTTGGCATGTTCAAACCACAGAGCTAATCATGGGAGACAACAGAGTTTTGTTTTGACAGAGATAGGAGCAAGTTCTCAGCAGCTGGTTTTAGCAGGATAAAAAGAGCAGTGTAATACTGTTACCTTCAAATAAATTACAGCAGCAACTACATGGTGGAGGTCTAATCAATTCTGGCTGTAGGAGTCTGTGTAACAGAAATCATTTGGGTGTGAGTTTTTCACCTAATGCTCTACAGTTGACCAAGAGAATTCCGGATTCCAGAAGCTCTCCAGAGATTGATGATGATGCCAAGGAACTGCATATGTGGATAATGGAGTTATCTCAGATTTCTCAACTGATTTTCATTGCCATGGATTGTGGATACTTTATTTTTCTCAGTCTTTAGCTTTATGCCTGAGTTTGCAGAGTACAGTGGGAAGGTGCACATGCCTGTGGAAGCTGCCAATTCAAGGAAAAATCGTGGTGCATCATCTAACCAAGAAAGTGGTGTTAAAATCTTGGTGATTTCTGAGTGCAGGAGGCGCGCACCACCAACATCTACTACTCACTCTTTTTTGAGTTGACAATGATAATATTGCTATATTTTAATTTCAAGTGTCTTATCTCTCAGAGTTGAAGGTTTTAGCAGTGTTACCTTTCCCAAATCGTGACCATCTAAAGGGAATAAAGTGTTTTTATGAGGGTTGCAAGCTACGGTATAATACTGGAACAAGCATTCAAATATTTCGTCTACATTAGATCTAAATCAACTATCTTTTCATGTCTGTTAGTGGATAACACTTATGGTTGACAAGTTTCCCTTCAACCTGGGCATTCCTTTCCAACATAGCAGTTATACACTTTTTATTGCAGCCATACCATTTCCTGTAGCAGCTGGTACTTACATTGTTCATTGTGCAAAGGTTGGAGAGAAGTCATTCCTTTTTGGAGAGCAACAGAACGCTAAAACTCTTTTCTTGTCGTGTGGAGGCAGCACTCAAACAATTCACTATCTTTTCCAAAGTGATGATTCACCATGCGCTATGCATTGTGTTATGTCTTTCACACGCAGTCAGTTATCCACGCTGTTTGAATTGGCAGTTCAACCGCATCCGGTCTAGATCACTGGCAGTTCACCATAGGGCAGACGTTGAAGCTCTTGGTGGTTGTGATACACCAGAAAAGTTTAGTGCACAACTAAAAAGACTCACACAGAGACTACAATTGGAAAATCAAGGCACCCTGAATCAATTGATCATCTAAGGAGGGCTCAATCACAAAATGTCAAGGAAAACGAGTGCCTAAGCATTTTCAGTGAAAAATTATAATGCCTGTCGTGAAGCATTGGAATTACGATGCACAGGGTTTCATAGAAATGCAGCTCTATTGAGACTCCAATTAACTTGGCTATTCAATGGATACCTGAAAATGAAAGGTATCAGTGGCAAGAGATGATTTTTACAAGATTTATGCATCTCCGGGATTAGCATTCAGCGCCAAAGTTTTGTTTTTCGGCGAAGTAAGCCGCATAGGAAATCACGAATTTAAGAGTTTTTTGGCGTTTTGATTGCACACAGCCAATCACGCGTGAGAGAAAATCGTGTAGCGGAAGTGACCAATCGTGGAAGCATCTAGCAATCGTTGGGGATGAGCTACACCACGGTGGAGTCGTGGAGCAATCCACGCATGTCTGTGGCAAACGTCAGTTTTAAGTTGAAGCAGTAGCCGATTGGGCAGTTTGGCGTTTTCATTTGGCAATGACAGCCGACTTCATTCCTTTGACATAGACTAGCATCACCACCGTTTTATGTTGATTGATAAAGAGAAGCCATAAATGAAATCAGAGCCACGATCTGCAAACAATATCAGGGATCTATTCATTCGCGGTGGTTTTGTTTTGCAATGGGATAATAACCACATAACGACCAGTCAGGGGGCAATTCACTGTTTATTTGCAGCCGAGTACCGGAGTCAAATTGACAGAGCATTCGTAACTGGCACATTAATCCACGATTTCCTAGCAGCCGAGGAGAGAAGCGTCTATGCTAGACTTTCAAATTTGTTACAAAACTGCTGTAAAAAATATGTATGACTGGTGGAATCACACGTGGAATTACCTACTCAGGTTTTAGGCTCCGATTGTAGTTGGTTACCCACTTTTGGGTTGGAACATTTAGTCATGGAGGAGTTGCATTAAATAAAGTTTGTTTTCTTTAGCCAAGAGAAAGTGATGACCCTACTTTCTCTCTAGTATTTAATTATTTCTTTCAAAAAAATTTCCTTTTTAGAAAAAGGGAGGGAGCCTTTTTAGGGCCTATAAAGAGCATAGTCTTTTTCAATGTAATGATGGAAAAACTGGGAGGATTTTTCCCCGAGATTAATAGAAAATATATCTTTTCGGGTTTTTATGTTTGTTCAGTCGAGTACCCTTCATGGTGTGTGGCATTAACCTATGTTTTGAGCATTAGTTTCCAGCTTCTTTTTCTTTCTATGTCTGCGTCTGGGGACCATAAACAGATGCTCCCGTCCTATTGGAAGGCGAAAATCCTAGCAGCTGCTTTCTTTTCCCCTTTGTGAGCGTGCATGCACGGGTTGGATGCCTACACTTTATCAAGTTTGATTGTGTAGCATCTCCTTTGTCTGCATAGCGCATCCTCTGACTTTAGAAAGAAGATCTAGTAGTTTCCCCTCTAACACAAGGCCCTCGTGGGTTCTCCCTTGACTCCATTTTTCCCTTTAGTTATACCTGCACTGGTCCATTAGTGGGGTTTTGATCCTTCCCTCTTTCCGTCAACTTTTCAAACACTCCTATGCTACAACCATTTCGCTAAAGCAGCCTCTTCCAATCACCCTATCTGCAACTGTTTCCTGCCTTAACGATCTTAACACCAGGGACGCCCCCCTTGACTTGGAGAAGAGACAACCTGAAGCGAGGAAGAGAGGAGCATGGTGACACTGGACAGTGGCTGCTCTCTTCGCAGTTGCCATCAGGTCGATGTGCCTAATTTTAGGCTTTGACACACGCACGCCGACCAGGAGCGGCAACATTTTTGGCGCTATTGCAAGGGACAAAGTCCAGTTCCCGAATTTCGAAGATTATGTTTCATTGACATTTGTGGGAGATCATATTGCAGATCTTGATTCTCACATGGTGACTCCATTGAGGGACAAAGCCCTTGTCCCTTTACAGATTTGAAGACTTTTTGGGTGAAGAGGTGAGCACACTCAAAAATCAGAAGGCTTTCAAGCTCACCTTGACGACTCCACAGTTCAGTTTGAGGTATGAATATATGTATTTTGCAGATTCAATACTTCATTATTTGAGAATATGGATGATGAAATGGAAGGACTTCATGCTCACTTGCACGGAGCCTTCACCCCACCAGATTTCTTAGGTATCCATGGATTCCCTCATAAGTGCTATAAGATTCCCTCATAAGTGCTATAAAAGAGTACTTAGAACTGTTCCAGAGTTCTTTGGAAATGACGAGGACTCGGCAATCCATCATATTGCTTCTTTCTACAAGTTGATGGCGGATCTCAAAGTCTATCATGAGGATGATCTCATGATTGTTTTTGCCTTAACTTTTGAGGGAGATGCAGAAGATTGGTTCAATGACCCTTGGGATGAAAGCATAGACTCAATGGCAAAGTTTCTTGAGAAGTTTCTCTTGCGTTGGCATGAAGGAATGACTGATGGAATCGAGCAGTTGGCTAGAGAGTGTGATGCCCTCCTACCCAAGACACAACCTAATTCCGAAGAAGAGATCCATGAAGAACAGATCACTGAAGATTTGATTGAGGAAACATTACAAGGGGCCTTGATTGAGGATATGACTGAAGAGATGAAGCTACCTCAGGTACATTTCATTGAAAGTAATAACACTTGTATTGCAGATCTGCCTCATGAAAGTTTTTTTTGTAACAAGATTAAGCTGGGAGAGGGTCAGCCCATTGCTTATTTAAGCCCTCTTCAGCGTTATGTTGATGAAGCATGTGATCTGACTTGCTATTGTGCTAAAATTTTGAGAGATGGCCTACATCCGCAGCATGAGTTTTTTAATGACAGCCATACTTTGATGGCAGTTCTGAATCACATTCATCACATTTTTTATGAGACATTGTTTTGATTAATGACCAAGCACAAGGGAAGAAGTTTCAGCATTGATAAGATGCAGTTATGGCTCCACTGGTTGTACCATTACACTTAGCATTCTTGCTAAATTTGATAGAGTAGGTAGGTAGGATGAATAAAGCTCTTGCTCTTGCATGAGCATTTAAAGTTTTCAGTATGCCCTTCTCTATTTTGTAATAAGTGTAGGGGGTGTGAATTAAACCATCCCCATCATAGTGTTATCTTGTTTTTCAGGCTGGTCTGCAGCAAGAGAATCCAAGGTTCTCATGTGCTCTCTCCAAGAGCACACGTCCCTATGGAGCCAGATGTTACCCCCTATCTGTATGGGTGGTCACTCAGAAGTTCCCGGGTTGGATCTGAGGTTTTTTAGTTAACATTTATTGTCGTGTGTCACCTCTTAGCAGGCATCAACAATTCAGTTTTTGGCATGTTCAAACCACAGAGCTAATCATGGGAGACAACAGAGTTGTCTTTTTACAGAGATAGGAGCAATTTTTCAGCAACTGGTTTTGGCAGGATAAAGAGAGCAGTGTAATACTGTTACCTTCAAATAAATTACAGCAGCAACTACATGGTGGAGGTCTAATCAATTCTGGCTGTAGGGGTCTTTGTAACAGAAATCATTTGGGTGTGAGTTCTTCACCTAATGCTCTGCAGTTGACCAAGAGAATTCCGAATTCCAGAAGCTCTCCAAAGATTGATGATGATGCCAAGGAACTGCATATGTGGATAAAGACGTCATCTCAGATTTCTCAACTGATCTTCATTGCCATGGATTGTGGATACTTTATTTTTCTCAGTCTTTAGCTTTATGCCTGAGTTTGCAGAGTACAGTGGGAAGGTGCACTTGCCTGTGGAAGCTGCCAGTTCAAGGAAAAATCGTGGTGCATCATCTAACCAAGAAAGTGGTGTTAAAATCTTGGTGATTTCTGAGTGCAGGAGGCGCGCACCACCAACATCTACTACTCACTCCTTTTTGAGTTGACAATGATAATATTGCTATATTTTAATTTCAAGTGTCTTATCTCTCAAAGTTGAAGGTTTTAGCAGTGTTACCTTTCCCAAATCGTGACCATCTAAAGGGAATAAAGTGTTTTTATGAGGGTTGCAAGCTACGGGATAATACTGGAACAAGCATTCAAATATTTCATCTGCAGTAGATCTAAATCAACTGTCTTTTCATGTCTGTTAGTGGATAACACTTATGGTTGACAAGTTTCTCTTCAAGCTGGGCGTTCCTTTCCAACACAATAGTTATACACTTCTTATTGCAACCGTACCATTTCCTGTAGCAGATGGTACTTACATTGTTCATTGTGCAAAGGTTGGAGAGAAGTCATTCCTTTTTGGAGAGCAACAGAATCCTAAAACTCTTTTCTTGTCGTGTGGAGGCAGCACTCAAACAATTCACTATCTTTCCCAGAGTGATGATTCACCATGCACTATGCATTATGTTATGTCTTTCACACGCAGTCGGTTATCCATGCTGTTTGAACTGGCAGTTCACCATAGGGCAGACGTTGAAGCTCTTGGTGGTTGTGATACACCAGAAAAGCTTAGTGCACAACTAAAAAGACTCACATAGAGACCACAAGTGGAAAATCAAGGCACCCTGAATCAATTGATGATTTAAGAAGAAGGTACAATGAGCTCAATCACAAAATGTCAAGGAAAACGAGTGCCTATGCATTTTCCGTGAAAAATTAAAATGCCTGTCGTGAAGCATTGGAATTACGATGCACAGGGTTTCATAGAAATGCAGCTCTATTGAGACGCCAATTAACTTGGCAATTCAATGGATACCTGAAAATGAAAGGTATCAGTGGCAAGAGATGATTTTTACAAGATTTATGCATCTCCGGGATTAGCATTCAACGCCAAAGTTTTGTTTTTCAGCGAAGTAAGCCGCATAGGAAATCACGAATTTAAGAGTTTTTTGGCGTTTTGATTGCACACAACCAATCACGCGTGAGAGAAAATCGTGCAGCAGAAGTGACAGGTCGTGGAAGCATCTAGCAATCGCTGGGGATGAGCTACACCATGGTGGAGTCGTGGAGCAATCCACGAATGTCTGTGGCAAACGTCAGTTTTAAGTTGAAGTAGCAGTCGGTTGGGCAGTTTGGTGTTTTCATTTGGCAATGACAGCCGACTTCATTCCTTTGACATAGACTGTCATAACCACCATTTTATGCTGATTGATAAAGAGAAGCCATAAATGAAATCAAAGCCACAATCTGCAAACAGTATCGGGGATCTATTCATTCGCGGTGGTTTGGTTTTGCAATGGGATAATAACCACATAACGACCAGTCAGGGGGCAATTCACTGTTCATTTGCAGCCGAGTCCCGGAGTCAAATTGACAGAGCATTCGTAATTGGCACGTTAATCCACGATTTCCTGGCAGCCGAGGAGAGAAGCGTCTATGCTAGACTTTCAAATTTGTTACAAAACTGCTGTAAAAAATATTTATGGCTGGTGGAATCACACGTGGAGTTACCTACTAGGCTCCGATTGTAGTTGGTTACCCACTTTTGGGTTGGAACATTTAGTCATGGAGGAGTTACATTAAATAAAGTTTGTTTTCTTTAGCCAAGAGAAAGTGATGACCCTACTTTCTCTCTAGCATTTTATTATTTTCTTTTTAAAATTTTTCTTTTTAAAAAAAAAGGGAGGGAGCCTTTTTTGGGCCTATAAAGAACATAGTCTCTTTCAATGTAATGATGGAAAAACTGGGAGGATTTTTCCGCAGAGATTAATAGAAAATATATATTTTCCGGGTTTTTATGTTTGTTCAGTCGAGTACCCTTCATGGTGTGTGGCATTAACCTGTGTTTTGAGCATTAGTTGCCAGCTTCTTTTTCTTTCTATGTCTGCGTCTAGGGACCATAAACAGACGCTCCCATCCTATTGGAAGGCGGAAATCCTAGCAGCTGCTTTCTTTTCCCCTTTATGAGTGTGCATGCACGGGTTGAATGCCTACACTTTATCAAGTTTGATTGTGTAGCATCTCCTTGTCTGCATAACACATCCTCTGCCTTTAGAAAGAAGATCTAGTAGTTGCCCCTCTGACATAGAGCCCTCGTGGGTTCTCCCTTGACTCCATTTTTCCTTTTAGGTATACCGACACTGGTCCATTAGTGGGGTTTTGATTCTTCCCTCTTTCCGTCAACCTTTCAAACATTCCCATGCTACAACCATTTCGCTAATGCAGCCTCTTCCAATCACCCTGTCCGCAATTGTCTCTTTCCTTAGCGATCTTAACACCAGGGACGCCCCCCTTGAGTTGGAGAAGAGCCAACCTAAAGCGAGGAAGAGAGGAGCGTGGTGACAGTGGTTGCTCTCTTCGTAGTTGCCATCAGGCCAGTGTGCCTAATTTTGGGCTTTGACACACGCACGCCGACCAGGAGCGGCAACACAGGTACCCGAGGAAGTGAACCAAGAAACAAGATTTGAGGAAATTGAAGAAAAAGCTCAAAAAGCCAAGAAGACAAGCATAAACGAAAAATACATTCTTTGTAAAAGTTATTAAAGCTTGTTTTAGTCCTCTAGTTTTCCAAGTTCTTTTCAAAAGGGTTAAATTCCCAGAGTTGTAATTGATTAATAAAAAGGACTAGTGGGGTCGGGGCTCCCACGTTTTTCTTACTTCCCCTATTTGGGGGAAGCGTGTCTTGTGTGATTTTCTATCTTTGCTTAGCTTAGATTGTTTTAAACTTAGTTTTATTTTCCGTAATTGCTAGTTTAATTTCATCACATGCATGTCATTTATTTCCTTATAGTTCTTGCTCTTTGATTAATAAAGTCTTAAAAGGAACCCAAAGCCTCTTGAACTTGTCATAAGACAAGTCAAGAGCACTCTCTATCGGAGAGCATTAATGCATTGCACCTGCATCATAGATTAGATAAGACTCTTGAACCTGTCATAAGACAAGTCAAGAGCACTCTTTGTCGGCGAGCACTTGCATTGCATTCGCATCATAGATTAGATAAGACTCTTGAATCTCACCATAAGATGGATCAAGAGCACTCTCTGTTGGAGAGCTTTGTGTGTTAATAAAATTTGCAACTCACCATCCCCATAAAATTGGAATTTACTTATTTTTACAGTGTGTATGCTCTACCCAATCGAGATACCCAGAAGCACTGTAGTTATTTAATTCACAGATATAATTCCAACTGCCATCATAATAAAATTTACCACCCCGCATTTAGCGCAATACTCTGAGTGGCCAATCTCTAAGTGGGTACGCTGGGTATCTCTCCTTGTTTCGCAGTAGTTGGAAAGTTATCGAACGCCTGACTGCAAACCGGATTGTCCAACATGTGCTTGAACGGAGCAACTTAGAGTATTTTCAGTTATATTTCCAAGTGGAAATCCCCCTCGCCTAATTAACAAGATCATTCATAAAACGTACATTAAAATTTGACCAAGTACATTTGCAAAACGATCTCACAAACATCTAAGACTTAGATTTTCAGCATCTCAACTCCATTTTTTAGGAACTGGTCTTTTTATTTTTTGCATCATCTAGTTTGGACCATTTGTCCATTTGTTTAAGTTATTTTATGTGTGGATGCCTTAATATCTATCTCATCATTTATATCATGTTTTGCAAATAGCAACTTAGATTGCGTAATTGGTCTTTTTTGTGTATATCAAAACTCCTAAACAACATTAATTCTCAACATTCATCTAAGAACACTTTAAAACAAAAAGGCTTAGACAACCTTTTTAGGGACTACCCCCCTTGGCTTCATTAGGAGTTAGCCTAAACGGAGGAGTTGGGATCAGGTGATAGCTCCTGGCTCTTTGCTTGCCCCCAAGGCCACACCTTTCCCGCTTAGGGAAACAACAGTCCAAAAGATTTTTGCTAACGGTGTGCATTCGACGGACAACAACGCCAATCAAGGCAATCTTCACTTGATGTTATCTTAGCCCAAGACAACAATGGGGGAGACCCAGACCTACTCCCGACAGGAGAGGTCAAACCAAGACACCAGATCAAATCAATGGAAGATGAAATACATAAGGTGTAAGGTGAACTTGTGAAGTAAACCTTAGATCTATGGTTGAAGTCACAAGATGAGTTATGGCTTGGATCAAGAAGCTTATGAAGTGTGAAATCCATCCAAGGTCGAAATACAAGTGACTTATGAGTTTTACTACTAGATCCAGGATCAAGGTACCAGCAAATGATGAAAATATCCATTGCCTTGGGAACCGTGTCCAATGCAAGGAAGTTAAGGACAAGATAGGGGCTATCTAGTACCAATGGATAGACTTGATGAAAGGTATGACAGTATCAAAATACTCAAGCCTCAGAGATAGAATCAAAACACAGGAAAAATTGGCCAAATGAGGAATGCGATAGGATTGAGGGATTAGTGCCTTAGAGTTTGGGCCTTGTGGAGTCACCCAAGAATGACGCCTAGGAGAACCCACTTTGGGTTAGACCCGATCTACAATACCCAGAAATGGTTTTCCAATTGATCAAGCGGTTTCATCCATAGAATTTTAAGATTATTTTAAATGAGGGTTTTGACATTAAAATAAAGGTGTCAATGGATTGGAACCAAGAAAAGAAGAACTAACCTGTGGATCTTACCTGGATAACCTTGTAGATGCCTTGATGATGATGATATATGTCTTCTCGATCAATTTGAGAAGATTTGGATGAATATTCTATACAAATCGATTTGCCCAAGGAAGCCAATGCGCCCTCCCTCCTGCACAACAAACGTCAACAATATCAAATTTTATGCATCAAGAGAAATGGACAAATGCTACAAAAGAAATAACAAGATGAAATCATAGATCACAATGATAGTAATGATAACCCCCTGGTACAAGCGATGCCAAACAAGTGAGTTGAGGAAGCCCTACAAAGACGCCCAAGTGAAGCCGCCCTCCTGTAGACAATGACAAAAGTTCCATGAAAATATAGATCTCACAACAAATACTCATATGCTAGGATGCAAAATACTTTCCAATCACCATCGAAGAACACCAGATGCAAAGGAGACCCAAGAATTTTCACAAAAGAGTTTTTCTATTATCAAGATTCCTAGAGCCAAAGACCGCCCTTACAATAAAAAGCTCTCTCCTTTTAATAGGATCGAGATATACCAAAATCCTAACCACCTTTTGAATGGATGGCTAAGATTAAAAGATCAAAATGTTCTAATCAATGGTTGAGATGAGCTCAACATAAAGTACATGGATCAATATAATAATATAACACATCAATGGACAAAATCACCCTAGGAGAGGGGATCCCACTCAACATGACAAAAATAACATGAATAAAGCTCATGGTGGGTCTAGGGGGTAGTGTCTAACAACCCTAGTGTGTCCCCATGTCACAATATAAATAAAGTATAACTCTAAGTGCAAAATCGTGCCTCTCTGGGAGAATAGTGAGCCTCCAAACGCTCCAGAAAATCATAAAACATGTCAACGAGATGGGTGTGGGTCCTCCTCAATGCTGAAACTGCTGGAGAAAGGGTGGAAGACATCACACTCATCATCAAAACTTATCCCATGCCATTCCCTTGCCCAGTAGCCCAAATCGAATTCCTTAGTAGCCATTTTAACCATTTTTAATCTGCCTCGGGAACTGTGAACCTGCCCAAACCACCGCCTGGAGTGCCTGCGTTGTCCAACTGAGCCCACTAGGCTCTCTGGGAGCAGGGTATAATGGTAAAAACAAGTGGTTGGACCACCCCCTCCTCATACAACGCCCTAGGTGAACCAATCAAATCATCCATCTGCTCTAGCAAACCATTTAACATGGCAAAACTGCACCAGAATGGTATACTGAGACAAATCATCACTGTAACTGCCCGGAACTAAAAACAGACTGTCTCATTGGACTTAGGGAGCCCAAATCCATCTAAGGTGTACACTCATACACCCTACGCATCTCTGCATGATCATGTACAATATCTAATATGCCCAGACAGATAAAATAATAATAATCTGTAAATGATCAAAGAATGTTGAATACCACAAATCATCACAAACCTATAAGCACTGCATAGAACCATCTAGCGACCTGTAATAGACCACATATCATGTATCTGCATCATCCGAGGCCTATCCACCTTATGTCCTGTGGTTGACATTGGTCAAACTAGGTTTGACCAAGTCAACATGACCATTAATAAGACCCGGGCTAACATCAAACTACTGCAAGTGTTAGAGGTTAAGGCATGCTCTACAAATCATTCAAGCAACAATTATAGCAAATAGTAATCATTTCACTGGCGGTCTACCAAACAAATATAGATTTTTGTCAATTATTAATTATGGCTCAAACCAGACTTTCAAGACCATACTCACTTCATAGTTGTAATCAATTTGCTAGTGAAAGATGAAGGCTAAAAATCAAAAGGCTAGGCTAAAGGGTGACTACTAACTTGACACCATGACACTTTGGATATGGAAAGGGGATACTCACTCTAGCATATGTCGAACAAGCAAAAACACAGAGGATGACAATGTCTCACAAATGGGTAAGTTACGTTCAGAGGTGCTTATTCACCTTGACAAATGCTCACAATCCATATCAAATACAAGTGAGGCCAGCAATCTTTTAGATATAACTTTTAAGAATCATTGCTTTTTGGGGCCTTTGAGTTTCCATAGCCTTGATCCATGCGTGTTCAAAAACACTTGTTGCATGGATTTATATTTATTAAAGCTTCATGCTCCATGCGTGTTTGAAAACACTTGTTACATGGGTTTTACATTTCACATTTCACATTTACACTTCAAAGCCAATTTCATTAGGCTTGCCTTGCATTCATGCGTGATCAGAAACACTTGTTACATGAATGGGCTTTTCACAAGATATTCATTTCATTTCCATATACATTGTATTGATGGCAGCGTTATTTTTTTCAGGTTTAGCCAACACAACCTAGGCAACTCAGAGTCGAGACACAAATAAACATGGAAGTTTATCTAACAAAGAGGCTATAGTGGGGGAAAGTACTCCATGCCACTAGTCTAGTAGTAGGTCGGGGTATAAACATAACTGGAAGGTAATGGATGGGTGGAGATAGTGAACAATGAGACCAATCACTAGCAAGCCAAAGTATGGTGGGAATGATTACCTCTATTCTCTTTAAGGAGGGAAAAACCAATAAGTATGGGTCAGGAACTTCTAGGTCTAAGTAGGGACATACATACATAATATCAATACAACCAGATCCACATATTTATATGATCGCCAGATCATGACACTAAATGCTAAGACATGTCACAAGAATGAGTATAAAAGCAAATATAACCATAACACAAGATAATACCTGCTGAATCATATACCTGTAAATAACCAGCCCGAACCAACATCTGTCCACTGAGAACCCGCTGGTACAACTCTGGGCAATATTGACTGCTCTGTAAATGGCTAAATGGCTACATCAGTCCTCAAATCTAAGTATCCTGAGACTCAATCATGGCATGGGAAAGTACTACAGTCCATCATCAAAGAGTGATCCATCATAGATGCTCATCTCAGCATCTCATATGTAAGGGAACTGACTGAAAAAGTGTATTGGAATATGAAAATAATATATGGTAACCCGGCTACTGTATGTGTGATAACATTTGGCTCTAGCTGGGACAAGTGCTCTACTGAATAGAGCGCTTGAGAACCTCAAAATCTTTGGTCCTCGCACTCTGCTACTCGTATCCTCGATTCATCACCCTAGCTCTGCAACAACTACCAAACTGACATCCACTACCTGCAAAATGTCCAGAGCTATACCAAACTCACAGACCAGTCGTCAAAACAATGCATAAATGAAAACAGTACTGAAACTGAAATGTATGAAACTGAAAAGCAGAAAGTAAATCTAATCTATTAACATAACTTAAAAGGAGTTTGATTTTATTGTGCAGGAAAATGGCAAATACCCAGGACTACACTAAGAGATTCAAAGGCAAGCTTAGGGAAAAGACAAAAAGGTGCCAGACTAAATGGCTAAAAAAAGAAAAAACAACTGCCCAAAAGAGGCTTATTCAAGTCCTACCTACTCTAACCAATTTAGACAAGCGTTAAGCAAAATCATAAATCCAATGCAACCACTTGATGAACGAATCTATTGAGCTTTCTTTACAGTGAATGACCCAACAAGCTAGAGATGGTTTAAAAGTAATGTAAATAAAAATTGAAACCATTCTAACTTTTTGAAATTCAAAGAAAGATCTGGACAATGTGAAATGAAATCATGACAAGGCTGAAATTGACTTTCTAGAAACTCATCCATCAAGATACTGATAGGATCATAAAAGGTATGCGAGTTCGTTCTTGATGGAAGAAGACAATATGATTCATGATTCAACCACTCCAAACAGTTCTTTGTTTTCTCCTCTATCCTACTAGGACATTCAATTCTATTCACTCCAGAAGAAATGGGAGAATCAAATGGGGACAAGTTGTAATGTAATGAAACTGTGAATGAGATCAAACCCATCTGTTGCTTAAAAATGGAGAAAAGATGAAATTGATCTTTATACACCTTCTCCAACCACCCGTAATAAAAATTTATAAAGTGAACAATATTACTCATTACGGATGACCAAGAAGGGAAATGAAGCGTATTTTCTCCAAACATGTGAGCATGTTCTTGACTGAAGATTTCGAAGATAAAAGATTGCTTAGAACACAAACGCATACATAAAGACTCAAAAAGTTGGGACAAGAGGGTGGATTGAAAGTTTTCCCCTAGATGTCTTGGAATAATTGATCTCGAAATTCGATGAGAGAAAAAGGTTTTCAATTTAATTCTAGGAATGATTGCAAGATTTGAAACAAGGTCAGTACCCTCACATTGAACTAACAAATCCTGATTAAAGATTTGATAAGGAATTTTAGAACAAGGATTTTTTTAATCAAGTTCACTTATAATCATATCATAATTATCATGTGATTGATCTTCTTTCTAGATATGATAAAAATTCAAATCAAGATAATCATCAACCAAGCAATGAGGATCTTCGATGGATTCACGGATGAGAGATTCAACTATGGATGGTTCCTAGTAGTGATCATTTTGTTCTTCCTCTTTATTTGTGCCTTCTTGAGCAAATGGTGACAAGATTTTAATAAGTTCCCCTTCTATATCAATATCAAGGTCATAATCTTTAAGGGTAGAGATTTGATCATCATCACTCTCTTGCATCAAAGAGTCATTCAAAGACATGTTCACTATTGGATAGGGAGAGGAGTCGTCAATTTGATAAGAAAAATAGTCATCTATCTCATTATGGTTATCCTGATCATTTTTATCACATTGATCCTCAACAACACAATCATTATTTTGATGTATGGATTTATCAATCTTTTTACCCCATTCTTCTTTTAATAACTTGGTGAACATGTCATATCCAGTGATGGATCCTGGTGCTAACATATATAACCAGAAATCTGCATTACCTCCTAAGGATTCACATAGGGCTCACATATAGACATCTTCATGCTCTGCCTCTAGAGATTTCATATAACACCAAAAAGCATCCAAGTGGCTTTCAATTGACTCGACTGAATTTGCAAAGAAACGAGGCAACCTTTCACTGTATCTTTTTGGCATAGGATGAGGTGCCTCATAAATTTCAGAGAAGTCCAGACGAGATAGAAGCTGCCTTTTAAGCTTGGTTGGATTTTCCTTGATTTCGTTGAAAAATTGGACGAATAAATTCGAGTTCATTGTGATTTATGGGATGGGTTCGCTTCTCAGTGGAGTCGCGTTGTGGAGTTGCCAGGTGAACAAATTGTCGTGTTCCCCAACGAATAATGTCGTAGGAGAGGTGAGTGAAACACATGTATTGATTATAAAAATTAAGCAAATAAAATGTAATCACTGAAATTCAACCGGATGTGATTTGAATGATAAGAATATAAATGCACTCACAGACACCGAAGGTAAAAAAGATAAACCAAGGTAAGCCTCTACCTCCCCGGAAATGACGCCAAAATGTTATCACCAGACTTGTAGTTGCCCCTATGAGATGGATGGTAGAGGGAATGGGCAACAAAAGAGGTGAACCAAGATAGCCTCAACTCCCAAATGGATGGTTTTCACGCCAATCAAGACAATCTTCACTTGATGTTATCTTAGCCCAAGACAACAATGGGGGAGACTCGGACCTACTCCCGATAGGAGAGGTCAAACCAAGACACCAAATCAAATCAATGGAAGATGAAATATGTGAGTTGTAAGGTGAAGTAAACCCTAGATCTATGGATGAAGTCACAAGATGAGTTATGGCTTGGATCAAGAAGCTTATGAAGTGTGAAATTCATCCAAGGTTGAAATACAAGTGACTTATGAGTTTTACTACTAAATCCAAGATCAAGGTACCAACAAATGATGAAAATATCCACTACCTTGGGAACCGTATCCAATGCAGGGAGGTTAAGAACAAGATTGGAGCTGTCTAGTACCAATGGATAGACTTGATGAAAGGTATGAAAGTATCAAAATCAGTGTTATTGGAACCGAAAAAATCGGCCAGTCTAACTGGTTTACAGGGTTGGCCGGTTCGGTCAGCAAAAAAAAATCATAAAACCGGATTTTTTTCCAAACCGGGCACGAAACCGGTCAAAACCAACAGGAACCGGTCAAAACCAGCCGGTCTAGACTGGGGACTCACGAAACTCAATTTTTTTTAAAAAGCCAGAAAATAGAACTTTGCTTATGTACTTTGGAGCCTCTTTGTTAATGTACTTTGGTTCAGAACCTCAGAGATGTATTGCACTAGGCGCTATTTTGGATATTTGCACCCATATTTGCTATATATACGAGAAACTTTGCATATTTCTGTATTACTGGTTTGGATTCATATGTATGCACATGAATATATATGTTTTTTACAAAATATGAATATTTTATGTATTTTTTAGTCAGTCGATTTTTTGCCAATTCTGGTCCGGTTCACATTTTGGGCTTCGCGAGTTCGATGACCGGTCTAGTTTCAATAACATTGATCAAAATAGTCAAGCCTCAGAGATAGGATCAAAACAAAGGAAAAATTGGCCAAATGAGGAATGCGCTAGGATTGAGGGATTAGTGCCTTGGAGTTTGGGCCTTGTGGAGTCACCCAAGCATGACGCCTAGGAGAACCCACTTTGGGTTAGACCCGATCTACAATACCCAGAAATGGTTTGCCAATTGATCAAGCGGTTTGATCCATAGAATTTTTCGATTATTTTAAATGAGGGTTTTGACAGTAAAATAAAGGTGCCAATGGATTGGAACCAAGAAAAGAAGAACTAACCTGTGGATCTTAGTTGCATAACCTTGTAGATGCCTTGATAATGATGATCTATGCCTTCCCAATCAATTTGAGAAGATTTGGATGAATATTTTATACAAATCGATTTTCCCAAGGAAGCCAATGCGCCCTCCTTCCTGCAAAACAAACGTCAACAATATCAGATTTTATGCATCAAAAGAAATTGACAAATGCTATAGAAGAAATGACAAGATGACACCATAGATCACAATAATACTAATGATAACCCCATGGTACAAGCAATGCCAAACAAGCGAGTTGAGGAAGCCCTGCAAAAATGCCCAAGTGAAGTTGCCCTCCTATAGACAATAACAAAAGTTCCACGAAAATATAGATCTCACCACAATACTCAAATGCTAGGATGCAATAGACTTTCCAATCACCATCGAAGAACGCCAGATGCAAAGGAGACCCACGAATTTCCACAAAAGAGTTTTTCTATTATCAAGATTCCAAGAGCCAAAGACTACCCTTACAATGAGAACCTCTCTTCTTTAAATAGGATTGAGAGATACCAAAATCTTAACCACCTTTTGAATGGATGGCTAAAATTAAAAGATCAAAATGTTCTAATCAATGGTTGAGATGAGCTCAACATAAAGTAAATGGATCAAAATAATAATATAACACATCAATACATAAAATCGCCCTAAGAGAGGGGATCCCACTCAACATGACAAAAATAATATGAATAAAGCTCATGGTGGGTCTAGGGGGTAGCTTCCAACACCCCTAGTGTGTCCCCGTTGCACAATATAAATAAAGTATAACTCTAAGTGCAAAATCGTGCCTCTCTGGGAGAATCGTGAGCCTCCAAAACCTACAGAAAATCATAAAACATGCCGAAGAGATGGGTGTGGGTCCTCCTGAATGCTGAAATTGCTAGAGGAGGGGTGGAAGACATCACACTCATCATCAAAACTTATCCCGTGCCATTCCCTTGGCTCAGTAGCCCAAATCGAATTCCTCAATAGCCATTTTAACCATTTTTAATATGCCTCGGAAACTGTGAACCTGCCCAAACTACCACCTAGATTGCCTGCGTTGTCCAACTAAGCCCACCAGGCTCTCTGGGAGGGGGGTATAATGGTAAAAACAAGTGGCTGGACCACCCCCTCCTCATACAGCGCCCTAGGTGAACCAATCAAATCATCCCTCTACTCTGACAAGCCATTTAACATGGCAAAACTGCACCAGAATGGTATACTAAGACAAATCATCACTGTAACTACCCGGAACTAAAAACAGACTGTCTCATTGTACTCAGGGAGCCAAATCCATCTAAGGTGTATACTCATACACCCTACGCATCTCTGCATGATCATGTACAATATCTAATATGCCCAAACAAATAAAATAATAATAATCTGTAAATGATCAAAGAATGTTGAATACCACAAATCATCATCACAAACCTATAAGCACTGCATAGAACCATCTGGTGACCTGTAATAGACCACATATCATGTATCTGCATCATCCAAGGTCTATCCACCTTATGTCTTGTGGTCAACATTGGTCAAACTAGGTTTGATCAAGTCAACATGACCAATAATATGACACAGGCTAACATCAAACTGCTACAAGTGTTAGAGGTTAAGACATGCTCTACAAATCATTCAAGTAACAATTATAGCAAATAGTAATCATTTCACTGATGGTCTACCAACCAAATATATAGAATTTTGTTAATTATTAATTATGGCTCAGACCAGACTTTCAAGACCATACTCACTTCATAGTTGTAATCAATTTGCTAGTGAAAGATGAAGGCTAAAAACCAAAAGGCTAGGCTAAAAGGTCACTACTAACTTGACACTGCGACACTTTGGTTATGGAAAGGGGATACTCACTCTAGCATATGCCGGACAAGCAAAAACACAAGGGATGGCAGTGTCTCACAAATGGGTAAGTCACGTTCAGAGGTGCTTATTCACCTTAACAAATGCTCACAATCCATATCAAATACAAGTGAGGCCAACAATCTTTTAGATATAACTTTTAAGAACCATTGTTTTGGGGGGCCTTTGAGTTTCCATAGCCTTGATCCATGCGTGTTCAAAAACAATTGTTGCATGGATTTATATTTATTAAGGCTTCATGCTCCATGTGTGTTTGAAAACACTTGTTACATGGGTTTTACATTTCACATTTACACTTCAAAGCCAATTTCATTAAGATTGCCATGCATTCATGCGTGTTCAGAAACACTTGTTACATGAATGGGCTTTTCACAAGATATTCATTTCATTTCCATATACATTGTATTGATGGTAGCGCTATTTATTTCAGGTTTAGCCAACACAACCTAGGCAACTCAAAGTCGAGACACAAATAAACATGGAAGCTTATCCAACAAAGAGGCTATAGTGGGGGAAAGTCCATGCCACTAGTCAAGTAATAGGTCGAGATATAAACATAACTGGAAGGTAATGGATGGGTGGAGATAGTGAACAATGAGACCAATCACTAGCAAGCCAAAGTATGGTGGGAATGATCACCTCTATTCTCCTTAAGGGTGGCAAAACCAATGAGTATGGGTCAGGAACTTCTAGGTCTAAGTAGGGACATACATACATAATATCAATACAACCATGTCCACATATTTATATGATCGCCAGATCATGACACTAAATTCTAAGACATGTCACAAGAATGAGTATAAAAGCAAAAATAACCATAACATAAGCTAATACCTGCTGAATCATATACCCATAAATAACCAGCCCGAACCAACATCTGTCCACTAAGAACCCGCTGCTGCAACTCTGGGCAATATTGATTGCTCTGTAAATGGCTAAATGGCTACATCAATCCTCAAATCTGAGTGTCCTAAGACTCAATCATGGCATGGGAAAGTACTACAGTCCATCATCAAATAGTGATCCATCATAGATGGTCATCTCAGCATCTCATATGTAAGGGAACTGACTGAAAAAGTGTACTGGAATCTGAAAATAGTATATGGTAGCCCGACGACTATATGTGTGATAACAGAACGTAACTCCAAGGTTAAAAGTTTGTTTGACTTATTAACACATGAAATACCAATGTATTGACCCACTTTATCCTAAGTATGAAACGACCCTCCTTAATAAACAATTCGCCACACTTTCCAAGTCATTCATTTTGACATTTTTTTTACTTTGTGCAATTTGTCATAATTTAACATTTTTTTGATGTTTTGTAGCATTTTTAGCGAAATAATGCCATACGGGACGATAGTCACCCGGAGCATGGGAAAAGTGTGTCTTGGGGTAAAGGAGGTGCTCTGAGCTTGAAAACGAGCCCATGCACACCAAAAACGGACTTCGAATCATACATTTTTTACATTTTGAATTTTTCCTTTTAAACCATTAAAAATGGCCTAAAAAACGGAAAAATATATATATTTTTTCTTGGAATCTGACAAAACTCTAGGGGGGCCTAGTACATGTCCATACGACTCAATACCGATGCCTAACATGCTTTTATACATCGACACATTAACTTTAATAACCTCCTAAGGCCTAACCATCAAGACGAAAATTCCAGCTTTGGAGGAGCAGTGAAAAACTCGAAAATTATACATCGCTTATTCAACATTGCATAATTGACAAGGAGAAAAACACCTTGGAATAATCGGATTGATAACCAAGTCCTAGGAAGCCAAGTCCTTTACAAAAAAATTGTCGTGTTAGAGCATTTATTACAACGCCCCCAAGGAGTATGAACATGCATTTTATTAAAAAAAAGGGACCATAACTGGTCCTGATGTAACCACAGAACTTCTGAGCACTGATAATGAACAATTGACTTGTTCAATACTCTGGAAGCTCACTAGAAATCCCCTAAGTGCAACTTAGTGGATAACACAAGTCAAGGGTAAAACCAAATGTGGATGACAACAAATGGATGAAGAAAGTGATAAGGTGATGCCAAGACTAGCAAATTGAGTCTCTATAAGGAAATGACCAAGTCCAAAAATGGCATGACCTATTAATATACACAAGAAACCCCTAAATAAAACAACTAAACCACCTCTACTCTAGACCATCGATAAAAGCAAGATAAGATATCGCCAATGCATAACCACCATACACCAAGTCAAGCTACTAAAATAGATAAAAGAGCATAACTATAATCCAAGTGCACAAACCATACACCTATCGGGTCATATACCTGCATCTGATCTATAACTCTGGAAGGCACTGGAACACCACTACTGTATATCATGGGCACTGTCAATATATCTGCTCTGAATAAAGAATGGCTAACTCAATCATCAAATCTGGGGTCATGAGGCTCAATCATGGCATGAAACTGAAAGTATGTATGCTCTGGGTCCACTGATTGTAAGAGTATTATCATCTTAATGCTCATATACTGTTGACCTCATAGTAAAGGACTGGCTCAAGAATGTGACAATAGTTACCAACCTACAAATCTATGGATTGTGTGATTTTGCATTGTGTGATAAGAATCACACATGCAATCCTCATGCAATATGAGGGGTAAAAGTCCCTAAACATGATTCTTTTCTAGTTAAGAGGAGACCCAAATATAAGACTTTACACCAAAAAACCAAGCCCAAAAAGTTCTAGTAACTTTGAAATCCACATTGCATGCTTAACTATTTCGTGTTTGTGACAAACCACACAACATCCATTTGTAAACCTAGTGTGATGCAGTTGATCCTTCATCACTAAGCTATCATAAAAGACCAACCACCCAAGTACGTGGGTCATAAAATAAGAGTGGGACTTCCAAATTCCTTGATACCTCTTGATCCACCTTGTTTCATGATCATGAATGTTCCACTTATTAAGTCAATCTGGCAAAGAACAAGTTGGTTGAATCTAATCATAGAGTTCCTAAATTTAGTAATCCGCAAATGCCTTCCCATAGACCATTTCCAATCCTTCAAAAAAGATCCAGGAGCATCCACATTCAACTTAAATAAGCAATCATCTAGAATCATTTTGTTATCACATATACATTTCAGCCAGGCTTCCATGATGCAGCATGCAAAATTGTCTCTTTTTCTATTCCGGGCTACTTTTACATGGGGTATCAGCATGGATCTCTACAGCTTCATTCCACTTCAGAGCCTTGTTCTTGATATTTTCCTTGCCAAGACTGAGATTCAGGAGTCCATTGAGATGATTTTGGTGATGATCTAGTTCATTAGAGCAGAGAAGCAAATCAGGAGTTGGTTCACACAGTCACAAAGGGGCTTATCAGTTGGAGACAGGTATACATGGTGAGATCAAGTATATTTCCTTGGTTTAGTTTTGCTCTATGATGTATCTCAGACACCTGTGCTTGTCATGTTAGGATGATTATGGTGACCTATGCTTATAAATTTTATATTGCTGTAACCTGTGTTATGATTGATCAAGGAATCCAATGTGAAGACTGTTTCCCATGCCATGCTCAAACAAAATTTAATCCCTAGTGCTAGGTTGGTTCCATAACATCTGTGCTCCTCCATCCAGTTCATCCACTTTTGTTTTTACCCCATGACTAAGACTGATGGAGACTTGTAAGATTGAAGACCCTTTCCCCGTTCTGACCACTATGTATGATAGACTCCATGTTGCTATGTATCTCAGGCTATGAAGTATGTGTCCTGGCCAGTGTAGCTAGGTTCACAGGGTTGTTCTCCTTAAGTCCTCAAAACAAGTGCTCCACCATAACAGTATTGCTAAACACTAAAGCATCGAAACGCATAAAAGTTATATCTAAAGGATGCAAAAGTATAAAATATTGAAAAAAGTAGTGAGTGGCCAAGAGGTTGAGCACTCATTCCTTGTATAGTGTAAGGCTCAATTTTCCCTCCACAGGGGCTCCAGGGAGAGGCAAACCCATCGAGGCTATGGATTGCTCGCTGGCAGCGGGTTTAGGCCTTAGTCATTTACTAGAAGCCCAGAAGGCTTTCCAGGGAACCTGCTTTTGTAGGTTGGTTACCATCTTATGAATTGTGAAAAATATCGAAGAGGTCAATGGTCAAAGGATGAGCACTCACTCTTTGTATAGTGTTCGGCTCAATGGTCCCCATAGGGCCATAGGGTGAGACTAGTCTAGAAAGACTGGGTCTTTGTTAGTGCTAGAGCCCAGAAGGTTTCCAGGGCACCTACCTTTGAAGCTTAACCTATATTGCAATAAAGTTGCAAAGGAAAACTTGCTAGAGTCTAAGGGAAGCATACCCAAGTACTTCACCCATCTGTGAGGCACCTCCCATCCCCTATTGCCATTTGTCATGCATATGTCACCTTGGTAGAGTATATTGGTTATCAGTTGAATAGATCACTGAGTCAAAGTCATTTCCCCTTTGCCTTAGCCTTGTTCTTCCATCATCACCCATCTATAGCACATTGATTACACTTTGTAAGTATGGCATGAGCAAGCAGATTTCCAGAAGACTCTAAGGTCTTCCAGAAGCAAAGGTATATTTTATTATTAGTATTGTTGGTCACCATGATTATGAATAACTGACTCAAGTTGGGTTTTGATATACACCATTGGAGCATCTATTACCTTAGAATGTGGCAGGATCATACTGGTACAGTATCTCACCCTAATTTTGGGTACTTTGACCTGGTCAACCTAGTTGACCAAGTCAATCACGGTTTCCAAGGCAGTGACTCAAAAATACAACATGG
The DNA here is from genome assembly GCA_001517045.1 of Pseudotsuga menziesii. Taxonomy (NCBI): domain Eukaryota; kingdom Viridiplantae; phylum Streptophyta; class Pinopsida; order Pinales; family Pinaceae; genus Pseudotsuga; species Pseudotsuga menziesii. The sequence continues at coordinate 609,306 of LPNX010155005.1, forward strand.
TCTATATTTGTTCCAGACATGCCCAGGACCAATACTGTATTCTCATTTTTGAGAGGTTGGCCCCGTTTCTCCAAAAAATTATCACTTAATTATTGGCCAAATGATCATTTTTATTCCAGATGGCAGTGTGATTGGTCCTCCTAGAGCAGAGCAGTGTTCCAGGGGGTATGAGTAGTCACTTATACCGTTCTTCTATGTCTTCAGATCAGTCAGTTTGCCCCAGTTTGCACCCTGGACGGAGTTATGATGGATTTATCAGTTTCCAGAGATTGTACCAGCAAAAAATGAACTAGAAAATCACTGAAAAAATCGATTTGGTCTCCTGGGTCAAGGAAATGGCATGGAATTTTGGCAAATGATGTTTCTCGGCGTCCTGGACAGTCCTCCAGCAGTTTTCAGTCAACAGATGTCCGGATTATTTATCTATGGCTCATCCAATGAGGAAAGCCCCCTAAGGGGCGCCCCCTCTAAGTGGCTATTGATGTATTTCATTGTTATATCTTATATTATGAAGTTGTAAAGGGGCCTAGGTTGAATTAAGCCCCTAGTGACCCCCTCCTATGATGTATCATGTCCTATCTTATGTTATGTTGTGACATTTCACTTTAGAGGGCCGTCCTTGAGCAAAGTGCGCCCCCTCTTTGACTTAGTCACTTGGTCCCTCTAGAGTTTCGTTAGTTTCCGACAATAAAAAATTTCCGCAAAATTAGGCCATTTTTTAATGGTTTAATTAGAAAATTTCAAAATGTAATAAAAGTCAAATACGGAGTCCGTTTCTGACGTGGGACACTCGTTTTCACACCCAAAGCATCATCTTTACCCTAGGAACCACTTTCCACATCAGTTAGGCAGCCGAAACACCCCGTGAGGCATTGTTCAGCTAAAAATGCCTTAAATTGGCATTTTAATGCTAATTTTCAACTAAGTGGCACCATGGTCAAAGTTTAAAAAAATAAAAAATTAAATCGAGTGGGGAAATGACATGGCATGGGTCCCCCATGCCATGCATTTCTTTTTTGGCCTATATGCACTTCAAACTTTGGTTTAAAAAGCAAATTATAACATGATTTGTTATGAGGTTCATAACCTCTTCGCGTCACCTCTTAAGATTCGCATGAGGTGGGAAGGAGGGGTCCACCCCATTTCAAAGTTCAAAGGTGTTGTTATAATATAAGCATTGGTTGAACCTTGGTATTGTCCTATGCTTACGCATACCATTGAGATGACATCAACCTTGGAAGCTAGCGTGGATAATATGTGAGGCTCACACTAGTTCTTTTTGTTGGTAGCGAGTGGGGTTGGAAAGTGAACCCCTCCCCACTTAAATCTTCACATTATTTGTTCTATAAAATTTGGTATTACCATAATGGATTCGCATGCAGTGGGTGACGTCAACCAAATCTTTCACCTACCTTGGAGCTCACGCGTGGAGAGGATTGACGCCAATGGATGGTGGGTAGATCTTTGTGGATGGTTGTTTGGGTGTGATTGGCATTGATTGAGTGTGTTGGTAGTTCCCCTGCGGTTCAACTCCAGATTCACTCAATTAAGCTCATTGTAACTATGAATGCATCTTCAGTGTTGGTAGCCCCCCAAGGGCTTGGCTCTGGCTATAAATAAAGCAACCTTTCTCTCTTCCAAGCTAGTTAGAGCTGAGGAGAAAGGCTTGATATTGTGTAATATTGTATTGATCATTCTTTTGTTGAAATAAAAGAGAAGCTTTGGAGGCTAAATTGTGGAGTACTTTTCATGTGTGGATCATCATTATCATGCTGCTTTTGAGTTGCACCACTGTTGTTTCATTTTTCGCATTAAATTGTTGTCTGCCTGAATGATTATTGGAATCATAGGAATAGATCATTGTAAGTAAGTTTACTTACTCCTATTTTGCTACATATGTTTGAATGAGCTAATAATGCTAAATAATATTATTTTCATGCTATGTCATCTATTTCTTATATGTATCTTCAGATTTAATGGTTTTGTTTGCAGGATTTGTTGTTTAGCTTGCAGGTTTGTTGTGATTGGAAGAGCTATGGTTCAAGTCTGATTCCACTGGTTTTCCAACAAATATTGCGAAAATTGTGCCACTCGGTGCTTCACTGACAAGTTTCTTTTGCAGATTTATTTCAACAACAAGCACTATTCTTTCCCTCTTCCTCCAAAATTTAAATTTTCTTCAAATTGGTTACCATTTAAGAATCTCATCGCTTAGATCTATCTCACTAAGAAAATCATATATAGACCTAGTTAGTAAGATTCTTTCCTAAGTCTCAGTTCTAGTTTGCATACAAAGTTATATTTGAAGAGATCAAGTTCAAATTACCTTCTTTTGCAAGCATTATAAAGGAAATTTGTAGCTTGTTTAAAGGTAATTTATTTCGAACTTTATAAAACAAATCTAGCAATTGGTTGCATATCATATTAGTTTCCCAAAAGGAAAGCCAAGATCCCAAGGGTTCATTTTTGCCTGTTTTTTTTTATCATTTTAACTTTAGAATTTTTTGGGTATTTTTTGTGTTGTCCAAAGACACTTCTAAAGTGTTTTTTGGCACTTTTTACTAAACTTTGTTTGCTGGCTTTTAGCAGGTCTATTTGAAAAGAAGAAGATATGCTGCCCAAAAACCAATTTGTCGGCCATCCGGAGCTTCCAGGAGGTTTCCCCCTTAGCTGGGCTTCTTTTCCTTATATTTTGTAAGCCTTTGGATCCCGAATAACAAGGACCAAAGGACATTTCTGCTGAAGCATTGTAACCCAGTAATAAAAAGCAAGTTTGAGTAGGCTCATTCGAGCCAACTCCCCATCCCCCCAGGGGGGATTCTACGTTTTTGTGATTTTGTGATTTTTCAGTTTTTTCTAATTTAGTTGTTTTTAGTAGTGTTATCACATATATAGTAGCCGGGCTACCATATTCTATTTTTCAGATTCAGTATATTTTTCAGCCAGATCTCCTACATATTAGATGTTGAAATGAGCAGCTTTGATGGATCATTATGTTATTAGTGGACTATAGTACTCTCCCATGTCAGGACTGAGTCTCAGGACACTCAGATTTGAGGACTAATGTAGTCATTTAGTCATTTGCAAAGCAGTATGTGATGCCCATATTTGTATCAGTATTTCTCATTGGACAGATGATGGCTCAGATGAATATATTTGCATGGTTGTGACTCCGCTTTTATTATATTTTGTTATGGTTATCATTGCTCTTATACTCATTTTTGTAATATGTATTAGCATTTACTGTCATGATCTGGCGGTCATATAAATATGTGGACTTGGAGGTATCTATATTATGTATTTGATGTCCCTACTCAGACTTGGAAGTTCTTGATCTATACTCATTGGTTGTACCCTCCTTAGGGAGAATAGAGGTAGCCATTCCCACCATTTTTTTTTGGCTTTCTAGTGTTGGCTTCATCTTTCAGTGTCTCCACCCATCCATTACCTTCCAGTTATGTTTTTACCCGACTTACTACTTGACTTATGGCATGGAGGACCTTTCCCCGCTAGAGCCTTTGTTGGTCAAACCTCCCTATTTATTTGCGTCTCGGCCATGAGTTTCCTAGGATGTGTTTGCTTACCTAAAACAAGTAGTGTTGTCATAAATACAATGTATCTGGAAATGAAATGTATATCTTGCAAAAAGCCCATTCATGAAAAGTAGTGTTTTTCAGCATACATGAATGAAAGGCTAGGCTAATGAAATTGGCTCTGAAAAATATTGTAATGAAATATCTTGAACATTCATGAAAAGTAGTGTTTTTCAACATACATGAATGCAAAGCCTAAAATAATAAAAGTCTGCATAAAAATTGTGTAAGACAAAGGCTGTGGAAAATCAAAGGCCCAAAAAAGCAATGGTTCCTAAAAGTTCTATCTAAAGATTGTTGGCCTTATTTGTATTGAGTTGGAATGTGAGCATTTGTCAAGGTGAATAAGCATCTCTGAAGTAGTTCACCCATTTGTGAGGCACTGCCATCCCCTTTGTTGTTGTTTGTCCGACATATAGCTAGAGTATTCCCTTTCCATATCCAAAGTGTCATGATGTTAAGTTAGTAATCATCCTTTGTCCTAGCCTTGTCAATTTTATCCTTCACCATCCACTAGCAAACTGACTACAACTATGAAGTGAGTATAGTCTTGAAAGTCTGATCTAAGTTATAATTAATAAAACCCTATATATATGTATTTGGCTGATGTACCGCCAGTGAGGTGACTGCTACTTGTTATGATTGTTACTTAAATGATTTGTAGAGCATTTCCTAGCCTTTGAACACTTGCAGCATATGGATGCCAGCCTGATTTATATTGGTTATCTAATCATTTACAGGTTATTATTTTGTCTATTGGATATTGTTGATGATCAGGCAGAGACCTGGAAAGGGTATGAGAATATACCCCAGATGGATTTGGACTCTCTGAGTTGAATGAGACAGCTTGTTTTCAGTTCCAGGCACTTGCAGAGATGATCAGGCTCATTTTACCTTTCTGATGCAGTTTTGCTTCACTAGATGATGTGTCTGAGCAGGGAGATGTTTTTATTGGATCTCCTAGGGCATTGTATGGGGCACAGGGGGTGTAGCCACTTGATTGTACCATAGTACCCCCCTCTCAAAGAGCATGGTGGGCTCAGTTGGACAACTCAAGCATCCTAGGACGTTGTTTTGGCAGGTTCACGTTTCCTGAGGCAATTGCAGCACCTGATTGGGCCCACACCTATTTTTGGGGCAATTTTATATTATTTTTTGGAGCTTTTGGGAGGCTCACGATTTCCTCAAGGAGGCACAAGTTCATAAGTTTAAAAGATTTTTATTATTTTATTGTGCCATGGGGACACCCATAGGGAGTTAGTTAACACTCCAGGGACCCACCACGTGCTTCATTTATTTCTTGTTGAGTGGGATCCCCTCTCCTAGGGTTATTTGGTCCACTTTCATATTTTATTGTTACATTGATCCATGTATTGTATGTTGAGCTCATCTCAACCATTGATTAGACATTTGTTTCTTTCAATCTTAGCCACTCATTTGAAAAGTGGTTAGGATTTTGGTTCTCTCGTTCCTATTTAAAGGACATAGCTTCTCATTTGTAAGGGGTCTTTGGCTCTTGGATCTAATTAATAGAAAAACTTTCTTGTGGATATTTTTGGATCTCCTTTGCATCTAGTGTTCTTAGATGGTAATTGGAAATTCTTTTGCTTCCTTGCATTCGGGAAATTTGTGTGAGATCTATATTTTTTCAGGATCATTGTCTTGTCTACAGGAGGGCCACTTCACTCAGGCGTTTTTGCAGGGGGACCTCAACTCGTTTGGATTGGCTTTGTCTGTAACAGGGGGTTTTCATTAGCTTCATTGTGATCTATGATTACATCTTGTAATTTTTCTGTAGATCTTGTCTTTTTCTCATGACACAGTAAATCTGATATTGTTGACATTTGTTTGTGCAGGACAATGTTATCGGAACCGAACCGGTCATCGAACCGACGAAGCCCAAAATGTGAACCGGACTGGAACCGGCAAAAAACTGGGTAAAAAACCAACTAACTAAAAAATACATGAAATATTCATATTTTGTAAAAAACATATATATTCATGTGCATACATATGAATCCAAACCATTAATACAGAAATATGCAAAGTTTCTCATATATATTGCAAATATCCAAAATTGCACCTAGTGCAATACATCTCTGAGGTTCTGAACCAAAGTACATTAACAAAGAGGCTCCAAAGTACATCAACAAAGTTTTATTTTTTGGCTTTTTTAAAAAAAATTGAGTTTCGTGAGTCCCCAATCCAGACCGGCCGGTTCGACCGGTTCCGTACCCAGTTTTGAAAAAAATCCGGTTTTATGATTTGTTTTTGCTGACCAGACCAGCCAACCCTGTAAACTGGTCAGACCGGCCGGTTTTTCCGGTTTCGGTCCGGTTCCAATAATACTGGTGCAGGAGAGAGGGCGCATTGGTCACTTGGAGCAAAACGTTGGGCTTAGAAATCACACAGGTCTTCTCAAATTGATTGGGATAGCAGGGATCATCACCTTCAAGGCATCTACAAGGATTTCCAGGTAAGATCTGCTGGTTAGTTCCTTTCTTCCGTATCTCAACCCATTGACACATGCTTTTCTTCATTTTACTGAAAATTCCATAAATAATAAAAAACCAAAAAATACTAAAAATAAACCGCTCGATCTCTGGACAAACCACTGTTGGGTTTTGTAGATCGGGCCTTCCCCTCACCAATTCATCCTCAAAGCTGAGCTAATTCTTCCTGGTTTTCCCTAGATCTGAGAAACAGTTCTCCCAAACCCTAGCGCTCCACATCATTTTTTTGACTTTTTTCCAAGATCTAATTTTTCCAGCAAAATTTCAACTTGGGTTTGTAGATCAGGTTCCCCTTTCTCCATTTCTCCTTCAACGCTGAGCTGGAAGTCTCCAGATTTCCCTAGATCTTAGAAATTGACTTTTCAAACCCTAACGCTACCCTACCTTGCTGTTGGTTTTCCCCGTAGACAAACTTTTCCGGCCAAATACCTTTCTGGGTCTGTAGATCGGGGCATTTCCCAGGTGGGTTTCCTCAAACGCTGGGCAGATAGTGACTCCATTGCCCTAGATCTAACAAGCACTGATCTCCAACCCTAGCGCTACCCCCTCTTTGGCCTTCTTTCCTTGTAAACTGACCTTTCCCTGGTGACTCAGGTACTTTGACTTTGTCATATCTTTCATTGAGTCTATCCATTGGTAGTAGATAGCCCCAATCATGTCCTTGACCTCCCTGCATTGGTCATGTTTCCCAAGGCAGCGGATATCCTCACTTGTTGCTAGTACCTCAACCCCTAATCTAGTTTTTACCTTATAGGTCATCTGTGTCCCAATTTGGATCAAACCTCATACTTCCTAAGCCCCGATCCAAAGCCTTGGCTCACCTCGTGACATCATCCATAGATCTAGGGTTTCCATTACCTTACACCTTACGTACCTCAAACTCCACTAAATCTGATCTGGTGTCTAGGTTTTATCTCTCCTGTCGAGAGTAGATCTGGGTCTCCCCTTTGTTGTCTTGGGATAAGAAACATAAAGTGAAGGCTTCCTTGATTGGTGTGACAACCATCCATTTGGAAATCTAGGCAGTCTTGGTTCCACCTCCTTAGTTGCTTGTCCCTCTACCATCCATCCTGGATCCACCTCACATAGGCAACTACAAGGTTGGTGATAACAAGTAGCATTGTATACTTTGAATCATAAGCATTTCAATATCTTTTACAAATTCAAAATAATCATACTACTTACCCCACGCTCTCCCAAGTACCCCAAAAGGGTGAAAGAGATCCATGGTAGGATTAATTAGAAAATATTTCTTTTATTTATTTTAAATTTTTTAAGTCAATCCGACCGTTGCTTTCTCGAGTACCCGAAAGGTGAAAGAGACTCTTCAGTCGTCATCTAAACAACTCATTGTTACGTCTCTAATAAAATAAACCAAGACT